>VZTU01032623.1:873-10970 GCA_013400835.1 Zapornia atra
AAAAAGGAAAAATAAAAAATAAATACATTCCTTTAAAAACAGATTAGTGGATGCTTTATTTAAAAATGTCCAGATTAGTATCTATATGGCTACTGAAAAAATACAGAATAGAAATTTCCCCAAGTTACTATTCAGAAAAATGTAATTGAATGCAAATAGAGCAAATGTGAGTTATCAAATAGCCTTAACATGGCTATATTACTGCCTGCCCATATTATAACTCTGTCACAAGAACCAGCTCACAGTGCTGCATTATTTGAATATGCACCACTTCCACTGAAGTCAGTGGAAATTTTGGATATGCAAAGAATGTAGAATTAGTTTCTTAATCCATAGGTCACCATCCATGATGATTGTAATGCCTCAACTCATAATACTGATGTCTGAAAAACTCCTCAGAACCTTTTAGAGCATTAACAGTCGTAGTATTCTTCTGATTTAATCTCAAAATCACACCAGGACCTTGCTTCTGCTTTCTTATCTGTAATAACTAAATTAACTAAGCCACCAAAAGTTTAGCATTTTGAGATGCTGAGCAATGTAGTCTGCCCTGGTTTCAACTAGGACAGAGTTAATTTTCACAAGGAGCCAGCACAGGTGAGTGACCTGGCCAAGTGTGTTTTCCCTACCATGTAATGTCATGCCCCCATAAAAGGGAGCTAGTTGGGGAGGGGGAGGCCCTTGAGGCTCTAGGAGTGTCTGGTGGGCTGTCAGGTTGGTAATGTGCTTTGTGCTATCACCATTTTTGTATTCTGTCACAAGTACTGTTATTGTTCCACTCTCTCTGTGCTGTGTCAGTAAACTGTCCTTATCCCAACTTGCTGGGGCTTTTGTCCATTTCTCCTCACTGGAGAAGGGGTTAGCAAGCAGCATGTGGTGTTCAGCTGTCTCCTGGGGCTGAACTATGACACAGCCTTACCTCTTCTTCCCTATTTGTCCCCTGTTAAACGGGAGGTCAATATTATGCCTCAGCATTTAAAATCCTGGTATTCCCCTGTTTTGAGCAGAGCTACTTACACGGCTCTTCTTTCATGGCAAAGCACAGGAGAGCGTTTGTCTGATGATCTGAGAGAGATGGAATACAAAAAAAAAATTGTGGAAAACAAGGCAAAAGTGCTTGCATTGTAATCCCTGGGAGTCCATCTAGAAGATGTTTCCTTCTTACCCTGATGCCTTGAACAAAGGCAGAAAGATTCAGCTATGTCTCTGATGGTAATTCTGTTGTGCTTGCTTGAGCAACTTTGAAACCTCTAGTGCAAATAGAAAGAAGACATAAGAAACCTTGAGCTATTGTTGTGTAATGGAACAGAGTGCATGGCTACAGAAGGGGGAACATCAGACTCAGAAGGAGGAATGCAAGGACCCTCAGATACGAATGCAACCAAGGACAGTAATTCACAGCCATGGTGTAAGGGTGAAGATAAGTTAGCAAGAAATTATTCAGAATTAGACAAAAGTAAGAGAAGAAATATGCCACCTCAATTAATCCACAGTACACATGCTTAAAGGAAGCACGAAAAAGGACATCTTCAAAGAACAACTGGACCACCAAAGGACTACCAAAGACCTACAGAGAAGACCTTCAGAGACTTAAAGCTCATGCATAGTAAACATGCAAATATTATTATTATTAGTTCCGGGAAGTGAAACAAATATGCATGTATTAGAATGATACAAGCTTTTGCTCTTGCAACTAACGGTATACATGTTAGGCTGGAGTGATCCCCTGTGCATCCAGCGCTGCAATAAAAAATGCCTGCTTTCTAAAACTCTAAAATTGAGCCTTGGGAGTTTCTTAACCAACTTTTCCAGTAAAAATCCAAAAATAAGCTGTATGCAAATTTCCAGCAACATTCAGAACACAATTCCTAGTTCAATAAATGTTTTCTATTCTTGGCTGCTTAGCAAACTAATTAATCAATTAGGTCCTGGTTTTTTTTAGTTTTTATAAACCAAACCAAAACACACAAGACAAAACTCTAAAGAAAAGATTAAGCCCCGTATTTTACAAAGGAAGAACATAAGTTAGAAATTCTTGAATCTGGAGAATGCATTTTTTAATCTTCTGTCCTGCTAGAAAGAGTAATAAGAATAGAGGCAGAAAGAAGCTTTCTGGTTTAATTTAATGTGCTCAGATGAAAATATACTTATTAGTATCTGCAACTAGATCACGACAACTTTGACAATACTCCCAAGTTATAAGCCTCTGAGTTAAAAAGGGAGCTGGGAAAGCTTACAGAAACCCACCTAGTAAGCAAGCTTTACAGATTCAAAAGGGAAAGACTGAAGGCCTTTTGGATGTGAAACAAGCAAGCTGTGAATGTGAGAAGGTGGTGGTAAGAGTTTAGGTGCCGGCAATGCAGCTCTTCAGTACAGTGTGACCTCAGAAGAAATAACAGTAATTTTCAAAATGGCCAACAGATCTGACTTATGGGTATGATATAGCTAGGGATTAGAAAACCAATGAAAGAAGCCAGAGGGTGGAAAAGGTTAAGTGTTACTATTTCTTTGCAGTAGAATTAACTGAAAACTAATGAAGCTTTGAATTTGAAATAAGAATTATGAAAATTCTTTAAGAAAAACAGAAGTCAAAAGAGGATGCTAGAAGCAGATATAGGCACCTCCTCCTTTTTAGGATATACAGGCAAAGTGATTTTCCGTGCCATGCCAACTTGTGAAAGATTTTTGCCTGTGATGCCATGCCAGTAAAAACAACAGCAAGAGAAAGCCCTAAGTTATTTTCCTCCTTTTGGACCAATGCACCCAGTACAAAGAACCAGTGTGTACAAATATGGAAGTAAAGTAAACATCACTGCTGTTCTCTTACCCTCCCCAGTTCTTGTCACTCTCAGCATCAGAAAAAACACTAAGGAAGCAGCGTCACTGCACTCTGGCTGTCACCAGTGAGGTAAACCTAATAGCTGCAGTCAAGATGTGATGCAGAATCTGGGAATACATATAATAAGGCTGGCCCCTGATTTGGAAGCAGGCAAGACCACAGCTAAATCAACAAATGTGCTTGGGTACCAGGAATAGGACTAGGGGCTCAGAGGAAAGGCTGAGCACACAGAACATGACCTCAAGGACCAGGCAAGGTATGGATGGGAGCTGCACCTCACCCAGCAGAGCTGTTGGTACATACTCACAGGTTGTAAAACAGTGGCTGTAAAACTCTATATAAACAGTCAACAGCTTCTGCCTAAGGGCAATTGCCACGGCTGGTCCTGTCTTCTTTTCTGACTCACTACAGGGTTGCTACTCCTCCTGCCACATGGCCTGTGCAAAAAAGGTTAAAATACCCAAAAATGGAAGATAAAGTAATACAAAAGTAATACAAGAACAGCTGAGGAATGTGGTAATGCAGATATTGTGCTGTTGATTTTTTTTCTCCATAGAAAAGTTCATACAACATATACACCACAACCAAACTGTAAAGTATTAAAGACACCTACACAGCTTAATAAAGCAAACAGGTACTTCTTTCAGGCCAGACATAGCTTAGAGGTGTGCTGAACCCTTTTCCTTCCCTGAGGCACCTGAGAAAATTCCGATGGCAGTGTTCCAGAAAGAGAAATACTGAATAATTTAGGAATAAGCCAGTTTCTCTGGTCTATAGCACCGATTCTCCAGTGCATCTAGCAATGCATTTCTTTCCCCCAAACGAGTCAAGTTGATGAGACTTTTACACATCTTTCATGAGAGGTTCTCATTGTGCAACTGGGGCTTGAGCTATGATAAACTCAAGTGATCATTATAGAACAAAGGCAAAAAAGAGTAAATAGAGGAATTCAATAATAAATGTTGGATGTTAATGGAATAATCATAAAACTTGATGAATCTAATAATTTTGTTCCTGTTGTGTATATTGTGTTTCAGTGTGTCCCACTAATCACTCCAGGCTTAGCCATCTTGAAAAGTCCCTCACTATAACAAACAGAATCAACAGCCAAGTCCTTACCATGTCAGGTAGAAATGTTCAAAGGTTCAAACAAAGTTCACCTCCTGGAAGACCACCAGAGACCATCAAAGACAGCAACAGAAGCACCTCAGAGACCCAATCCATACGTGTAATGACAACTTATTAGTTAACGCATATGTATTTAACAGCGTGATACAAGTTTTGGTTGATGTAACCTACAGTGGTCCCTACCCATGTCCCTAGCACTGAGTAATATAATGCCTGCTCTTCAATATATAATTTAAATGTTAAGGAGTTTAATTCCCAATTTTGGTTACGCTATCATACAACAAATGACTGAGGGAAGCCTTGAAGGGTTTACAGAAGCAGAACACTTTGGGAATAAATCCAAGGCTGGGATGAGGGAAGCCAGTACTGAGCATGCAAGAAAAGGCAGAAGACTGAACTGGACTTTGCCATTGCCCCTAGTCCTGTCCCCACAGACCATCGAAAAGGGGCTGGCTAATTTGCCCTGCATCCCATGCCTAAGATATTTATAAACACTAATTAGGTCCCGCCTAAGCCTTCTTTTCTCCAGACTAAACAGTCCTAGCTCACTCAGCCTGTCCTCATACGGGAGATGTTCCAGCCCCTTAATCATTTTTGTAGCCCTTCTCTGGACTCTCTCAAGGACGTCCCTGTCTATTTTATACCAGAGAGCCCAGAACTGGACACAGTACTCCAGGTGGGGCCTGACCAAGGCAGAGTAGAGGGGGAGGATCACCTCCTTTGACCTACTGGACACACTGTTCCTAATGCATCCCAGGATCCCATTGGCTCTCTTAGCCACCAGTACACACTGCTGGCTCATAGCCAACCGGTCATCAACCAGGACCCCCAGGTCCTTCTCCACAGAGCTCTTCTCCAGCAGGTCATCCCCCAGCCTGTACTGATACAGACAGTTATTCCTCCCCAGGTGCAAGACTTTACACTTGCTCTTGTTGAATTTCATAAACACCTATTTCCATTTGGCAACTTAACATTTACCTCATTCACTATGAATCATTACAGCATTCAATCATCCTTCACATTAATCTTTTCCCACTGTAAAAGAATGTATTAAGAGAATCCATGATAGATATTAACGCTATTTTTGCACTGTTGGCCAAAACCATTGTGCTTGTTTATTTTAACTGACAAAAATTTTATTTTCTATTTTAATGGTCTGTACCATTAAGACAAAGCCATATTATAAAAATACAGGTAAGTGCACAACACAAAGAAAATTAATAGCAGATAAAGCTTAAATGAGCTAATTGAAACAGAAGGCTAACTCTGAGTTCCAACCCCATAAGATGTGGAAACAGTACTAGCTAAACGACATGGGGTCACCTAATGACACTATTAATAATTTTGTAGAAGAAATAAAAAAACCCTTCAAACTGCTAAAGTTCAAAGAATCATTGAGATCTTGCAATGATAACAATAAAGTTCTGGGTAGTTCTATATTTAATTAAAAAGAGACTATGAAAGTCACTCTGAAATAAAATTCCATGAAAGAAGTTAGCAGCTGACTCAGAGTACATTTTTGGAGAGCTGCTCAGACACAGCAGCTAGCAGGGAAGCCAGGTCAGTGGCAGATTCTTCATTTGACATAATACTATCCACAAAGCACTTGGTATCAGTGCACATTTACTACAGTGTGGTAAAATTTGTACCAGAAACACCTATAGTTTCCTTCACTGAAGGCACAGTATATGAGTCTCAATTTAGAATGAATGCTTTTAATTATCCATAACACTAAATTGTTTTTGTGACAAATAATTCATAGTACGATTTTAATCTTTCCTTCAGTTTTTCCTACAGTTATTTCCATTTAATAGGGCAACTGGGAATTAGCACCATGTTCTCAGTTGCTGTAAAAATAAATATGCAAAAAATAAGGAAAAGGTTTCAGAGGGACACTTTTGCAACATCAATTCTGGAAGACCCTTTATCCACAATACTCTGAGAATTAAGATGACTTGTAGTGACACAAGCCCATCCCATGAATAAATCTTTGCAGTGTCAGGACCTTCACTTTTATATATACTCTGCAGGACATAAGAAATTCTGTAAATACAGTGACAGGAAGAGGTGGTTGGCTTTCCTCCTAGAAGCCTTCAAATGCCATCTTTTCTTCCTACTTTTTGTAAAGCAGTATTTTCTAAGCCTTTGGAAGGACTCCTCTTTAATGAAAACACACAGTAAACAGGATCCACCTTTTAAGAGACAGTAACTTATTCATTTTTTTTGTCTATGTGAATTACACTTATTTAAACAAGGCTGAGCGGCTTAAATATGATTTTGAACACCACCATTCCCATTAAGAAAAGCCAGAAGAGGAAAAGAGACAAAGAAGAAAGAAATGGAGAATAGTGCTGCCCAGGATCCCAGGATTTTGATGGGTCCTAATGATGTCATTCAGTATTTACTCTTTGGTGAAAAGAAGGTATTTTTCCCTCCTTCTTCCTTCCTCTCAGCAAGAAAGAAAAACATTTTTTTGAAAATTAACAAAGCCCTAGATTTGAAGCCAAGATTGGATGTGGATCTTAAGTTGTTCCTAGGTTTCTCTATCCCTTTCCCTTGAACATAGAGAGAGACACAACAAAAAAAAATTAGGCTTAAAAGCCACATAATTTTTCTGAGGTTTTTTTTTTAATTTTTATTTGATATAGTGTCTTAAAATAGGCTATTATATTCATTGGCAGAAAAATAAATAATAGCAATGTGATATGACTAACTGGGCAACTGCTAAATACTGCAACTTGCCAAGCACCAGAAAAGAAAGCTTTTACAAATATGCATATCATCTGACTAGCATCTCTTCTTGTTAAATAAGGCATGTGTGAACCAATCAGAATAGGGGAGAGGGGAATGTAAGAATAGAGAAATGGGTATTACAGTCTGCGTAATCCCTAGCTGCTAATCACTTGTAGGGGGAGACACTCCTCATTTAAAACACACTGAATTATTTAATGATGCTTTTCTTTGAAGGTACAGCATTGATGTTAGGAGTTGGTATATCCAGAGACAGGGGATTGATATTTTGGCTTTGCTTTTGTTTTACATAATGGTTAGCATCTGCAGGCAGCCAGATAAGCTGTTGCTCTCATGTGATGTATATCAAAATTTTACAGAGTCAGTGTGCTTGGATGGGTCCAGTAAATACCAAACCCAGTATTTCTAGTTCACATCAATAAATCTTAATTCTGATTTTTTTATGATTATCCACTGTCAGCGTAAAGCAGAGAAAATTCAATGCAAAAATAATTGCTAAGTGCATATGAACCATTCCACAAATGTCCAAGACAGGAGAGCATTGCCTTAAGCTGCAAAGGAATTTTATTTAAGTCTTTTTTTTTTAGTTTTTTTAGGATTCCCATAGAAAGGAATAGAAAAACAAACAAAAAAACCTCGGTAGTTTTTATTCTCTGAAAAATAAAGAACTATAGCTATTAAAAGACAATTCTTACCACACCAAGTGTAATTTGCCTTATATCGTCAATAGGTACCAGGGACTGACAATAGGTGTCAGAGAGAAAGTGGAGGAAAAGATGCACCAAGCAAAAGATGCACAATAAACCTACATGTCAATAGCCATCTTCTCATTGCTTCCCTAATGTGCCCAGACCACGTAACTGCACCAGGATCCAACAGGAAGGCATCAGAGTTGTTCAGATTACTGACACAATTTTAATGAGAAATTTGGGACCCATGACACCCGAAGACCCAGAGAGGGGAGGACAGAAGCAATGAAAATACCGTGCATTGACAGTAGCTTTTCAGAATAGTCATCTATCCCAGAACTAGACTTAACATATTAAGCCTCAAGATAAAGATGCTATTACTCAATTAATATTCTGCCATGTAGAAACTCTTGTTCTCTGTATGGGGATAAAGAACATTTTTCAGCTTTAAACTTATGGATTGCTGCAAATACATCCCCTTAACTGGTATGTGGATGTGGCTGCTACAGCAAATCCATCCATTTATAAATGTCAGAATGGACAGAAGCTTACTAAAATCATAGTTGTGAAAAACAGGGCAGTACAGCCACACATAAAGGCTTTGGGTTGCATTTTAAAGTATTATTTCTAGTCAAGTTTAAATCACATCTCTATTCAGTTAGAACATTCCGGTACTCAATGTACTTTAGCACAAAGATTTATAAAAAGTTGATTTCAGTGACATGCATGAGTATCCAAGGAAAACAAACTTTTATCTGGATATTCCAAAATATTTGTGCTGTCTGTACAAAAACATAAATGATTTTAAGTAATAAACCAATAATTTTTATAAGACAGAGTGTGTACACCGTAATTTTAAATACTAAAAACATGCCTTGCATACCCAGTCAGAATCATATCAAGAAGCTTTAGAGAAAAGGACTCAATGAAGAAGCTTAGGATCAGTATGGAGACTAAGTTTTGCAGGTGAAAATTGTGAGTCACTGCTGCTCTTTTATGCAGAGAATGTCACCAAGAAAAAAAAAAATTAACAACTACATATAAAAGAAGTGGCATGTTTTGCATTCATTTTAATTAAATATAAATATCTACACAACTGCCCAAATACTGAGAATTAAACCTGAAAAATATTTTAGGAAATATTATCTAATGTTCCATATTACAAAATACATCTGGCACTTTAATGTGCTGTAAGAATGTGCTATTCTATGAATTAAAAAAAAAAACCCAAAACAAACAGATGTGCTTACAAACTACTCTATACTTACTTCTTTGTATATAGGAAAAGACTGTATCCAAATATATTATATTAGAATTATCAAGTGATTTAGTAGTGTATTGCACTAAAAAAAGTTTAAAGATCTTGGTGAAAAATTTATCATTAAGAAGACATTCTCTGCATCTTCAAACATAAAAGCACAAACCACCAGATTATAACTGTGCAGTTAATTTCACTTAGCAATTTTGTAAATTTTGCTGCCTAGTGCTGCCTAATAGTTTGCTAATTGTTCCACCAACGCTGCTGATGATGGTTGTGATGAGGTCACAATGTTCCTTCATCCACAGGCAAAGTCAGGCAGGTTGGTTTATATCATCAATATTTAAGCAAGATGGCTTAACATATGCACATGATTAAGAAAAAACTATGCTATTAGATAACTTTCAAGATCAGGAAAACATAGGCAGAGTAAGTGCCTGTAAAAAGCAATTACTGAGGAAAGCTTTGCTTTCTGCCATTCCACTGTCCGCAAAACAGTATTTCTGACTATGTCTAAGCAGCCTCGATTTTTTTTCAATGGTATTTATTTTTTTCCATCTGTTAGTAACCTGTAGTCCCAAGGAATAAAAATTCCTTCCTTAGTATTTTGCAGTCACACATTTTTTCAGTAAGTCACCAGCTGATAACAACCTCAGTGAAGCTGTCTCCAGCAAATCACAGAATTATAGAATCATCAAGGTTGTAAAAGACCTTCAAGATCATCAGGTCCAACCGTTAGCCATACAACATGGTCAGAAAAGCTATGCATCAACTTTTTGATGTGTGTAAATTTACAGCTTCATCCACCGGCATCTGAAATTGACAGGTATCTTTCTACGGATGATTTAAATAGACCAAAAGTGAGGGAAGATAAGTAATCTGCATATGTCACGTCCAGGAAAACTATAAAATTCATCCTCAGATTCCCGTGCACATTATTAAGCTTCCACTTTTACAAATACAAAGCAGAATTTCTAAAAAAAACCAACACCAAAACACCAAAACCAACAACAAAGAAACAATCAATCAATAAAACGTCAGCAGAGAACCTGCTGATGACTGGAGCATTTCACAGCAATGTAGTGAAATGTCTGCAAGGGTCTTCCCCTCTCAATTCTCTTAGCTAGGCACAGAGAGAGATGGGCTTGGATGTTGTTTCTGCTTTGTAAACAGTGATAGTTCACTTGCATGTAAGTTTGCATGATTTACTGTTTTGTGTCAAAGCTAAATTAAATTTCTGTTTCTCATTACTGTTTGGACTGTGTCCTGCACTTTCCTACTGAGTTATACAAATAATCTGTGCAAACAATTTAGTTTGTGCCTGCCAGCTATAAAGCTTGAGCACTTGCAATGAGACCCTGATCACCAACTTTGCAAATAGCAAAAGGAGCTATGGCATAGCCTGAGACTTGGATGGTAGACTAAATCATGT
>VZTU01032632.1:1314-17183 GCA_013400835.1 Zapornia atra
TTACATTGCAAAGTATATAGTAGCATCTAAGATAAGAGGTTGAAAATCCTGTCAATGAAGGACACGCAGCATCAGAACTGTGAATCACTGTCAACAAGTATGAACCAATTTTTTTTCCTTATTTCATTAGAAATACAAGACCAGCCATAAAGTACAATGGCTATAAGCTGCCTAGAAATGCCTCTGTTAGAATTGAAGATTCAGATATCATGCATAGGTTTTTCAGTGACTTTCAAAACACACTAAGCCATGCTAGCTGGAAACATAACCTTACACTTCCCAAACAGCTATGCAAAATATAGTAAGATTTCATTATCTAAGATGCTTTTTAGGCATGTATGCATACAGAGGTACCCACAGAAATTTTACATGGGAGTTTTCTGTAATGTTTGCTTGGCCAATACTTGTCTTTGAGAGAAGAAACATAGGAATCAATCTTTTTTGTTAAGTTGCCTACATCTTTTTCCTCTATTCTATATGAACTACAAGTAATACTTCCTTAGCACAGCGTTAAAATATTATGGTGCTCCATTCTGGTTACACAAATTTTACTGAATTCACTGGTATGATTGTGCTTTGTTGATATTTAATTTAGAGGCAGGTCAAGATTTTCAATTAGATCAGCATACAAGTCTGCATAAGCAAATATGCATATTACAAACTCTCTTCTCTACTGCAAAGTAGGCAAAAAGGATCATTCTCTTGGGCTTCTAGTTGCTGAAATTTCCATATAAGCCCTTTCTTTATGCAAGCCCAAGTTAGAAATGAGGCAAAAAAAAAATCTATGACTAGCTTTAACCAATTGGAACTACCCCCCCCCCGCCAAAAAAACCTGTTTTCTGTTATTACACATAATACAGGTGTCACATCATAACCAATTCTTCAAAGCATGCCAACACTATATCCTTATTTCCAGTGGTCCTGTATATAATTCCCTTACACAGTTATTTAAAAAAAAGCATGATGTCAATTATTTATATCTTGTTAACCTACTACCCTTCACTGCTTTAAGCAAAACACTGAGAGCTTAAGGTGGTATTCTGCTGCACATGGGTAAGGTGTGCTTATAATGGAGTAAAGGGAAGAATATGAACTGATAACAAGGAGAGGAAGTTAAACATTTTTCATAACATGGAACACATGTATTGTTAAATTTGAGGTAAAAGTTTGAGCTTACCTGAAGATTATTTCTATTTTTCAGTATCATTTCAGGGTATTTTTTCTTCCAGTGTAAATAACATAGCATTTACCACAAAGCATTACACCTGACCCAAAATAAAGAGCATCGTTTCATGTACCTTTCCCATGTATGATGGATACGTAATAGCTGGTATTTAATAGGAATAATTCATTGTGTGCCTAGTGTGCAATTTCTGTCGATGCTAATTATTCATTTCCTTGTTTTAAGTGCTCAGATGTTGTGCATTATGTGACAGGTGAGGAAATGTCTTTACTGGTAGGCAGCAATGTTAATTTGCTTTTAAACAATGGTTTCTGTAAAAGTGAAGCTTTACAGTTTTAAAAGTTGGCTTCATTTCAATTTCTTTTCTGTACAAAATGTAGGGAAAAGTTTGGAAAACTATAACAGAGTGTATTAAATTCCAGAAGGAATGAGTAATGCTGGCCAGACTCATAATCTTAGCTGTAGTGGTGCTAGCCTGTTCACTCATAACTAAAACATCCACACAGCTTCATCTCTTAAAATATCTACATATGCAGTCAGTACAGCTCTCCTCCCAGCACAAAACACTCCAAAGCATCAGACTCAAGATGAAAACCCACACCTTCCAACTTCATAGTCAATAGCTACTCCCTGGGTCACAGCATTTCCCAAATAAATCACTTAGATCTTCCTTCCTACTTATCCCTCAAGGGAAGCAAAAAAACCTGTCTGTCTTTGCTTTGCATTCACATAGTGCTTTTTCATATGTAGACCTCAAAGCACTTTACAAGGGTGGTTAAGCTTTATTAGCTGGATTTTACAGTTGGTCTAGCTGAGTAAAGAGATTTTAAGCAATCTGCAGGAGGCAAGGTGGTCTACTGGATTAAGCATGTGTCATGTACCTCAGTCTTCAAAGACCTGTTTCCAGCTCTGTATCAGACTTCCTACAAAACCTTTTGTAACTTAATTTTGCTTCCTTTCTTTTACCTTGAAAATGGACTAAACCATGTTTCTTCTAGGGAAACAGATGATACTGCAAACAGGGAAGCTTCAGTTTGATTCAAGTGTTTCATCTCATTTGGGACAAAACAGGCTGACACAGGATGGTAGTAGCACTATTTTCTCACTATGATTTCTGTTCTTCAGATTTATTGAGAAAATTGGTAAGGACTTCATTAAAAAATATTGTAAACTCTTCCACAAACCCATGTTAAAAACTGGACGTACCTCAAGTCTTGTAATATGTGATGTTGATCTGATTCAACAATTCAGAAGAAGCATAGATATATAATGTTCCTGGCAGATCCTACCCAACTTTCCCCTATAAACCTCCGCAACCCAAAATGAAAAAAAAAAACCCTAAAAAATATCATAAATTGATTACTTGGCATATTAGGTAACTACTATAAGAGCTTTGAAACTTGAGTCAAGGTACTTGCAAGTATTAAACATGCAAATATACTAAAATTGAGTAAAATTCAACCTCAAAACAAATCTCTGATTTTAAAAGTATTTGTTGGGAAACACCTCTGTAAGACATCACATAATATTGCTTACTATTCAGTTACAAACACAGAGACCAGTTCTCATTTTCTTACTAAAAACACTATAGAGTTATCAAGTGACTACCCCTCAGTTAAGAGAGGGATAGTATATTTCAGTTACCACACAGAGAAAGATACAGAATCCCCCAAAAGATATGAGTACCAAAATAACATTTTGGATTTCATGACACACAGATTTTGTGCTCTTGTGCAGAACAACAAATTTCAAGCTGAAAACTTGCAGAGGGATACAAATATAGGAGATGACAACTGGTTTAAAACTTCAGAAAATCATTCAAAGAAAAATTGCATTATTCGCCCAGCTTTTAAAAATCACTGGCAGATACTTGCTACACTGTAATTCAATTTTTCAAATCTAGTATGAACATTGTTTTATAAACCAAATACATTCCATGCTTTCCATAAGCCTCTCTAACAAAAATAACACAAAGAATCCTTATTCAGAAATTGAATGGCTTTAAATAGTCTTCTAGGAACTTCTCAGTTTGAAAAACTTTAAAGCCTGGTGCTTAAAACGGCAGCTTTTGAGAGCAAGGATTATTAAAGACTCCCATTAGTGCTGCGTTCCATTCATTTTCTGTGGAAGCCATGGGGATCCTGTGCTGATAGTTGTGTGCCAACTCTGACTTAAGGCAGCTAGTTGCTGTACTACAGCTGCTCTGAGTGGAGTTACTGAAAGAACTTGTCATACTCACAGCACTCAAACCTTCTTGTGACTTCTCATAGCTTGTGCTTATAACACAAAAATAAAGAAAGCTTCCCAAGACTGGCTTCTAACTTATTTGCAGAACAGGTTATACACCATAATGCCACAGTGGATGTGTGTGTTATTCTTATCAATAGTAAGCACATTTCTCTTTCAAACTAGAATACAGTTTGCTTCTTGACACAGGTTGCTCAAATGGTTTCTGAACATGTTTTAACATGAAACTGAACAGTGTTAATCAAGATAGGCAGAAAGATGATCCAGTATTGTAATAGTTATTGTAAAATAAAAGCATTTCAGGCACATCTGAAAAAGCAGGCTAATTGTTTAATTAATTAAAAAACCCCAAACCTTAGAAAAAACTTGGGATGTAAATTCTGAGGGCTTTGAGCTGAAAAGCATTGGGATACTTGTCATGATTTCTCAGATCAAATTTAGACTCTATGTAAGACTTAGAGATGGCAAATGCCATCCATTTGCCACGTTCACATTTGATCCTGTGTAATTCCACAGCACTTTGTTATTCTTTTTTTGTGCTTTCTCAAAATACAAACATGATTAGGAACATGAGACTGACCGTATCACATTACCACCGGCAAACCTGCTGTTTGCTGCTCACACAAAATAGACTTAGTGCTTTTCCTGCTGTTCTCAAACCACTGCTGCTCCCCACTCCCTGCCTGCGCTTACTGTAAAGCGGCCCCAGGTATGCTAGAACAACAAACTGAAAGCCTCTGACTGTGAGCTGCAGAAGCCTCAAAAAAGGAGCATGGTGCTGGAAGACAGTTATAGAAATCAAGTAGACTACCAGCTTCTTAATTGTGCAGAGTGGCCAAATTATCCCAGGTAAAAGCTTCCCTAAGACTTCCCAATCGCAGTTCATATTAACCTAATAAAGAAAATGCACTCCTGACTGGTAACCAGTTTACCCTTTGGTGTTTGAACACAACGTCCCCACCAAACACATCAGAAACTCCTTAATGTGGTGAAAAGCACTGTTCCACTCTGCCCACAATTTAGCTCAAATTAGTCTGGAAACACCAGAGAGAGATCAAAACCTTCTAACAAACAAAGTTTTTCTTCTTTTTTACCTGAAAGAATTATTTCTAAAATACATCCTGGCTGTTCAAATCACTACATCGCAAACTTGCATTTTGAAGGCTGGGTTTGTGCCCAGCCCCTCATACAGTCTCTCACAAAATTATCTAATTGGAGTTTCTTGATCCAATTTTGGCTTGGAAGGGTGTTCCAGAATTCTTTTCTTCTAGTGATTAAAACCCCTTTCTAATTTCTAGTCCAGCCATATATTTTACCAAATTAAATTTATCCATTTTTAAGGAATACTTATATTCCTCTTTCAGGTTTCAATTCACTAGTCTTTTCTCTGAAGAAGTGTTCAGACTTTCATTGGTGTAATCATTGCTGGCAGCCCTTCTCATTCATTCTGGGTTTTTTTTTTTTTAATTAATTATTATGCAAGTGATCAACAATGAGCAAAATATCCTACATGGAGTTTATATCAATGTTAGTGCAAACAGCTTTTGTTGCTGAAAGCATTTTTAGGTGTGTGTCATACTTCAAATTACAGTTACCTTTTAAAGCCATTGATAACCAGCAACTTTTTTGGAAAAGGATGTCTTAGAGATTCCTTAAAACATGCCCAAAATCCATTATTTTATTTAATTTGACTTCTATTACACCTTTCTCTTAGGCAGCAATTTATAGGAACACAATACTCAATTTTACTCATTGCTGTAATACTTTCTGACCTCTGAACACTGCATTTGCTTAGCCTTAATGCCTAAAGTTGGTCAAATGATCATACAGGAAAGAAACATTAAGATATAAAGATTGGTGGGAATAGGATTCTTTTGAAAGGACAGCAACATGAGAGTTAATGAATGACAACTGAAGTTTATGGTTCGTGCCAGAAGATAAACAAATTAAATAGCATAACGTGATGCAGTAATTATGATGCATTCAGTGATAGCAAATGCCTAGAGAAGAGGCTATTTACAGTGATAATAATGAGTTTTGGCCTGGATTAATAGTATCAGTAGGAAAATTGGTAAATGTCAGGAAACCTATGTCACTGGCAAATCTTTCTGTACTTATGACTCCAGTGAAGAAAGATCATTACATTAATTCACTAAGTTCTTCACTTTTCATGTCGTAAATTTTATATTTCCCATATCTTAGAAATGCAAAGCTCCTATTCTACAGTTGTGACAGGTAACTTAGGTTATCTTGACCTAAACTGTTCATCTTGAAGATAAAATTTTGAGTGACTTTAAGACACTTTTACCAAACCAGAAGAGTAATGAATCATCAAGGTGATACAGGACCTTACCATAACAACAGGGAAAAAATAACTCCAGAATAGGAATTGAGGTTGAAGAGCTACTGTTTGAAATCTATTAGACTGGAAGCCCCTGCAAGTCCATCAGAATATTGAAGGGAAAAAGAAAAAGTATGGTGAAATAGAAAAAAGCTAAGAACTCGATTATTGCACTGCTTCTTTTGCTTCCTCTTCGTGTAAAGATCTGAGAATCTTCCTATTCTCTTAAATTATCACTGGCTTTATTTTTCTTGATTTAAAAATAATTTATTTCTGTCCCTTTTCACATCCCTTTCCTTACATTCAGTCCCATGCAGAAAATCCCATGTATTTTCTGAAATAAGAGATTCTAAAAAGATACTTTGTCTTAGCTATGGGTAGGTGACATTAAAAGGGTAATTAAAGTAAATGAGGCATATAGAAAAAGCCTAGAGACGTGTCCATTGGGGAAAGTCTATCAGCATACAGATGTCTAGAATATGATGATCATCTAGGCCTCTAGCACATGCTTGCCCTGCCAAACACATCACATGTTTGATGACAAGATAAACACAGCCTCACTAATTAATTGCCTTGATAGTTTCCACAAGAGGAATCTTAGGTCTCTCCTTCATTGCCCTTCTTACACTTGCTCCTTGAGTGTGTATAATCCAGCTCAAGTCATGTAAAAATACATCTGGTTACTCTTCCTTCTATAGTATAATAGCCACAGTAGCAGCGAGGTTGTAATAGCCCCAGTAATTGCTGTGTACACTGTATGACACTTTGAGGAACAGACTGCTGACCCATGGTAACCACATCCTTACCACAGTCCTAGATCCAGTCATTTGTCTTTACCCGGACTATTTGTAATCTTCCCATTTACCAGTCACAAGGTATTATTTCATTTCATTTCAGAACATAGATCTGCCAAAAGACAAATAATTTCATTACAATTTTGAGTTCCAACAATTTATCCATTTTTTATTAAACTTTAACTATCACATCACAAATAAATATTAATAAGAAAACAATAACTTGCAGTAATTGCAAGATGCTATACTAACTTCTTGTACATAGAAGAGACTATGAGGAAAGAGCTGAGTAAACCCACATGGCACTAACCAATATTTCATAATTATCTCCCTCCCTGCTTCACATCTGCATTTCTAAATTTCTGCAGTATGAAAACTGATTGTAAGTATCAGATACTAAAATGAATGAATCTTTTGGGTTTGCATGGCAAGTGCTGAACAAAGTTGAGGCCGTGAAGAAGTGAGGGGTTCTAGGTTATTTGTCATTATCCTACCCTGTTTTCATTGGGTAATAATTTAGATGCATTGTATTCCACATTGAGTTTGTTTTGCCCATTACGTCAATTGCTGAATGATCTTCTCTCTGTCCTTATCTCAACCTGTAAGCCTTTCATCGTATATTTTCTCCCCTGTCTAACTGAGAACAGGAGTCATAGAATGGCTTTGGTGGGCATCTGGCCTCCAGCCAGGGTCAACCCACCGCAATGTATTATGCTTTAAATGTTAAGCACCATATGGTGAATTTCCTTTTTCATGACACCAGCAGCTCTATGTGCATTAGCTCAGAGCTACGTATTATGTGGAGCTGAATTTTAAGATTAGCACCTTTTTAAAAATGCTTCTGGCTGGTACAATTAGAGAAGTCCAAATGCTCTTCTTGAATTGTGTATCTGTTAAGTTAGTTACGGTGTTCAGAGATGAAACCTGTTAAAATTCAGTATTCTTGTGTCACTGTTATGGCTTCTACCTCACCCCTTCTCAATTTTCCAGTGCAAAAATCACTTAAGATGGTGTGTCTCTCTCAGGAAGAGAAATGGAATAATTTGACGGCCACTAGGTTACTTTCATCACTGTTTGCATAATACAAACAATCTAGTAATAGCCCAAATTCAGAATAAAGATTACTTTGAGGTACTAAGATATTAAAAAACAAACAAAAAAAAGTCTTCATGTGGATGCCTACAACCTGAAAATAGCGTATTTTGATAAATTCCCTTAATCTCTTGTCAATTTAGGCTTTCCACAAAGCAGTGACATGGCAATTTGCTCTTTCATTCTTGGAATTTTGCAAATATACCTAAACAGGTACTTTGCATGTCTCACCAAAAATACCTCTCACTTCTCACACATAGAATCATAGAATGGCATGGGTTGGAAGGGACCCCAAGGATCATAGAGCTCCAACCCCTCTGCCACAGGCAGGGCCACCAACCTCAGGCCTGGATTTTAATGTGTGTGTGAAACTGAAATGAAGGTTTAATAAAATTATTGACTTTGTCAGGATTTAACATCTTTAACACAGAGACACAGCTTTCCCTCATTCACTTCAAGATAAGAAGTCCTTCTGCTTACTTCTCTCTAAGTTGACTTTGAAGGAGAACGATCTTTGGGCTTGCCATGATTCTTTCTGTTCGATTTTAGTTTTCCATTATCTTAAAGCAAAAGGTACTTCACAGCTTGGATAGGAGGAAAACCTTCAGCACATAAATCTGTATTTAGTCCATGTGGTTTTAGTATAATTGTGATCACATTTGGATGACATGTGAATGGTAATTATCACGTCATTTATGCAGTGACCTTACACATCTCAGAAATTTTCAAGTGTCTGTATTCCACTGCAACATTAGTGGCACTGAAAGCACCAGCATAGGACATCCTCTGGTTACATATCAATTGCACCTCCAGAAAGGATTTCTTCTGTAGCAGTTATTAGTGCTAAAACAAAAGTGGGTTTCAGGAAATCTCTTTGCAAGGGCAGCCAAAGTCACAGAGATATATGAACGCCATCGGTCAGTGGCTATAGCAGCAGGCTGCTGAATTAACTTGTCTTCGTCTCAAATTTGCTATGGAGCTGCTGACTGCAGAATTAGACTATCCACGTGACCTCACTGCCTTTCCCCTCCTCCCCATAAAGGGTGATCAGTATTATGACATCTGTAAAATATTTTGAGATGGCTGGATGGAAAAATGCTTTATACCTATGACAAGACAAGACAAACTAAATACTGTTCTCACCTTGGGAAGATGGAAGAGGGAGCACAAGCCACATGCGGCATGTATCAGTCAGATATTACTGGAAAGCACTCAGCGCTGAGAGTGATTTAATAATCAATAGTGAAATATAACAGAATTGCCCTCTGCCAACACCTGACTAACTACGTGATTGCTTAGCTTAGTGCACTGGGCTTAGAAGTACCGCAGCCGTATCGAAAAACACTTTTCTTGATCAGCTTGTTTTAGAGCAAGAGAAGACAGAATTAAATCACAATCCATAGACAGCAGCCAGGTGTCACCTACTAGGCACAGTGAAGAAAATCTTCCCCATGAGGAGCTGCAGTACTCTTCCCTTCATGGAAAACCATTTCACCACCATTCTCACATTAAGTTCCCTATGTTTAAAGGGGTTTCCCCACAGAGTCTGATGGGGATTCTATAGTGTACAGTGTTTCATTTCTAATTAATTGACATTAATTGCAAATACAAAGAAGCCTCTTCCTTTCTCATAAACTCAACAGAAAGGCTAATTAAAAAAATGAAGACATGCAAACTAACATTGTCACCAAGGAAAGGCTGTAAGACAAAACATCGTTTCCAGAAACAATAACAGTACAACACATTGGTGGCAATGAAGCTGAGAAAAATATATCTGAGAAGTTTGACTGTGTAACAATCCAAACTTCCAATTATCAGAGCTATCTTCATGGATTTTCTAGCCCTCTATTCCTAAAAAAGGGTTTGAGAATATAGTACTCTTCATGACTTTCTAAGTGATATTCTGATACCTGGGTGCAGATGGTAGCTGCCTTTAAATACTTCTTTTTTTTTTTTTTTAAGCTTAGTCATCGATTCTTTTTCCCCTGCAACTGCACCCAGTAATCATGTTGTAGAACACAGAGCACTCGCCTGGCTATACTGCGTCGTAAATGCTAGAGACAGAGCAGCTATTTACTGCTCTCTGCTGCAGTAGGAGATATCGACAAAAAAGCCTTTTATAATATACCTTACACCCGCAAGTCAACACATAAAGTTATGTTCCTCTTACTTGCTTTGAAAATGTTCTCAATGAAGCTGTGAAGCAGACAAGCACAAGAACTGCCCTTCCTGTGAAACTTCTTTTGTTCACGCAACACAGCCACATCTCTTTCAAAGAGATTTCAGTTGGGATGCGTGTTGAGGGCTGTGTTTTGCCAGTCCTTTGTGTTACTTTGAGACGTTTTTCAGTGCTACTTTTCCAGGATTTTGTGGCACGGGCTGGCTTAACTCTCTCTTTTAATATCCAATACAGTGGCAAGAGGAAACAGGGAGAGGAGAAGAAATAGGAAGCTACTCTTCACGTCTCCTATTTCTAATGGAAATAAGTCCAAGAAATGCTTGCAGAGGATTTCTAGGGCTATATGCATGAAGTCACTGGTGACATTCTTCAGCACTCTGTGGGGCTCCATTTCAGTCTCTCTTTGCACACTGTGTAATCATTGTCTTTCATAAAGGACATCTGCTGGCACCTCCACATCAAAAGCTTCTTATCCTCTTGTAGTTCTCTCATTTGAGAGTACTCCATATGATGTTGGCACTGTATTTTTTAACATCCTCTCTGATCTCCTTCCTCAAGGTCCCACGTAACTCATTGTATTTGACCCACTCCCCTCTTCTACTGTAATCTTCCTTTATCTGCCCTCTTCAATCATGTGTGTTTTGTTTCATTAGGCTACAGAGTAAAGCCATGTTCTAGCTGCTTGCTTACAGTTTCCTCTCTTGTTTTAAACACTGCTTTCTTTGATTTGTCATTCAAAGTTGTGTTCTTTCAGCCACAGCTTAAAATCTCATCTGGAACTGGAGATGGAATCCTCTCATCATTGTGGAGACATGTTTTGTTGTGGTTAGGTTTGCAAGGTTTGACACCTTTACTGCTGTGCAAGTCATGAAAATATACAAGCTCCTCTACTTGTATCGTATTCAAGATCTTGAAGGCAGTAAGGGCTCAATTATTTTCTATTCTTTCTTTCACAAAAACATGTCACTATATGAAATGCAAAACAGGTAATCTGCTCGTATGTTTGACATCAGTGACAGAAATAACTAATCCATTAACTGATTTATTTAGATTCTTGCTGATATTTTCATTATAAAAAGCATTAATAATCTGTTGATACTTTCACTTAATGTAAGATTCTCTTGTCAGAATCCTATTTCTTCAGCAATTCATCCAGTAATTGTAATTTGCTTCAGGCTAGTTATTTGCAATTTTCTTGATTTTCATCAGACAGGCAGACATTTCTTTTTCCATTTACAACAAAACTCAACTAGGAGATCTTGCTATGTGCAAGGTGTTGCTTTGACCCTTCAGCATTTAACTATACCTAAGTGTTCGCTCAAAGACAGGTCTGCATGAGCATCACAAGCCATACAAGTTGGTTCCAACATTTAAATAAAGAAAAATGGAGCTTGGTCTCTGCATCTATCTTATGGAGAAATGCACCCTGGAGGACTTGGCTGAGGTTATATCAGTCACTGACAAATGTTTCTTCAGAACTAAGGTACTGCTCTGTCTCAGGACAAATAATAATATTATTTCAAGGAGATATTTCTCACCTGGCAGCAAAGCTAAGATTACTTGCATCAGTATTATTTTATAATCCTGAGAAAGGATGCACTCACATTTCTTTCCTCATTTTCATTTACTAATGAGTGTCATGCCTAGATTGTATGAGAAATTTTGTAGACTCTTTAAAGCTGAGGTCTTATTAATCATGATTTTAAAATCTTTGATAAATTCTCAGCATCTTTAAACAATTCTAATAGGAGTTTATTCTCAACAAATCTGTTTGGAAAATTGCTGTACGGGAAGTTTGCCTGCTGTTATCAAATCACTTATGCTTATAGCTATCTGTAAATCACCTGCCAGATATCTGAATTTTCATGAGAGCTGTCCTGCAGTGCAATTTCTCATCACACACATCTAATGATAACTATGTAAGAGAAAGATTCACAAGTTTTATTCCATTTGACATGCTGTCCTGTTGTTGCTTGCTATCCTACAGAGCTACACGATCAACAGGTGTTTTCTCATAGAACCAAAAAAACTCAGCCCCCAAAAAATCAGCAACTTACGCGGTACTCACCTGCTATATAAAACATGAAACAGTTAGGAGAGAAGTAATTTTCATGGAAGTCTTAATGTTTCTTTACTTAAATGCAAGCTACTCCAACAGCATCTTCTGCAAATGCTTCAGCGCTGCCAACGACTACACAGTATGTACCATGCCTGTACATGGACTATAGGTCTAAGTCCACATAAACAGGTATACAGATACTGTAAGTACTACTGGGGGTCATTAATCATAAAATGTGAATGAGAAAGCTATTAAACACAGTTATCACCCATGAAACATCCTTTCCACCCAGGATTCAAGCTAAGCACTAATGAAATAAAAGTCCATGAATTCAACAGGAATATCATCTACATAGTTCGGATTCGTAACAAGCCATGCCTAACGCCTTAAGAAATCTCTCTGTGATGTGCCCAGGACCTAAAGTCAATCTGCTATTTCATCCATCATGTAGAGGAAGAAGATCAGGGTTGGGTTTGTTGCTGTTACTCAGCAAACCAGCACACTAACTCATGCCAATGTAAAGGGAAAAGCGAGAGACACTTTCATTGGCTTTGTGAAGAAAAAGTTGAGAGATCCTCCATGAAGTTTTTCTTTTATTACCTTATGCCACAAGGGAAACAGACAGTGCCAGTGATGATTCATGAATCTAAAATGCGGGACGGAGACACAGAATAGGACTCATCTCGCTGTTACACACTCGGATCCACACCAGAACAGGGTAACAAAGGAAAATTTTAAGTTTTGCTCTTTTTCTCATCTACTCAGCTCTTTAAAAAACCCAAAACCACTCTTGCATGTAGACAGTTTTGCTCCCAAGCATATACCATTATTTTCAGAGACAGAGTTCCTAAACTAATTTACTGCCTGTTATGCTAATGACATAAATGAGCATGCTCTTAATGCAGCTTCAAAAGAAATTGAGTTGGCAAAATGAAGCATTTGAGTTTTATGCAGATCAAATTCTCCATCATGTGCAGCCTTATTTAGATAAATACGGGTCTGTGAAACAATCGAGGAAGAAAAAAGGAACAAGGTGGGGGAGAAGACGACAGTGAAATCAACCCATAAACTATGTCAGTGAATATCACAAGGGAGAAAAAAGCAATAAGCAGAAATAGACTTGAAATGCAGAAAGGTAGCTGGAAATAAATTTTCTCTTGCCAACAGTGAACATTCAACCCAACACAGCAAGAATAGCAGTTAGCTGGAACCTTTATGCCTTTAACAGAAGAGAAGCTCATATTGAAGGAAACATTTAATGTATATTTTGAAACAACCTTAAGTGACAGAAATACTGTAGCACTGAAGAAATGACTTTAGCCAGTCTTCTATTTATATCTGATTTGTCTCAAAAATTGAATCAGGACAGAAAATCCTGTTGAAGTTAGAAGCGCACACAAACCAAAGTTTATAAACAAGTCTGTAAAACTGTGCTTTATCTTTCCTTCCTGTAAATCACAAAACGGTATACTCTTGTATAATTTTGTTGCTTAAGCTTACATAAAATGAAAAACTTCAAAAATTATCTACTTTTCAAAGTCAGACATTTGTGTTGCAAAGTCTTGAAACATTTAAGAATATTGCACACTTGCATTTAATGGCAAGGGATTGATTTCTAATGTGAATTGAGTGTACATTAATTTTGACCTACTCTTTGTCTCTTCAAGTTAAAAAGAGCAGAGCTGCTTTCTCCTGCATCAATGAAAATTGTTAAGTAAGACACTGAAATTAGTAGCTGCTGGTATTTCCATTTTTATTAACTGTTTTGAAGCACTATGTGCAAATACATCTATTTGTATCACTGCAATTCCCATCTTCTGCCATAGTTCTTCCTTAGTTGTATACCTAATTTTTATGGCATATATTGCATTCAGGGCAAATAATATAGTACTTGAGTTAAAACTAAAGAAAAGCACCATCTCCATCCCCTTTTCCTCATCCTCCAAAGCCCCGCACTTGTAACAAAGCAGAGTCATCAACAGCTGGTATTTCACACTGCTGGGTGGATCCAGGAACCCTGCCTGCCATGGATGACTGTCAAATATCAATTAGGTCTACACAGGGGTTGAGGCCCACATGCTACAAGGTTTGGATTTGACATATTCAAACCCATCACCTATGTATGAAATTCAATCAGTCTTTCCTTCTTAACACTTAATCAAAGGCTTGGCCCAGAAACAGCAGTGTAAAGCCCAAATAACCAAACTGACACAGGATTCAATTAATCTCTTCCCACAGTCTACTTCTGGTTTAAGTTTTGCAGAAGGAATTCAGAAATAAAGAAAAGTCAGGCTTACAATTTTCATAGAAAGGAAAGCAGAGTAACAGAGAAGAAGGAGCTCAAATCCCTTGACCACACTTCTAATCTAGCTACTTCTTAATACTGTCAACACAAGTAACTAAAATTTTGCTCTATAGTATGACACCCACAAGGGATTCAGATTTGTAATTAAATATCAACAGTGCGAAAGAAATACATTACAAATAAAGGTCACTATCTAGGGGAAAAAAAGCAGGCACTATGCATTCCTGAAAAATTGTCCTTCAAAATATGTTATCATAGCAAAAATATGGAACAGCATGTACAGATAGAGCTTGAGAGATGAACTGCAGCCCTCTGAGTTCTCGGTGGTGATACCCTGCACTTTAAGGGTAACAGCATACACAAGTTTATCTATGATCATGAGAAGCTAGTACTCCAGTATGGAACTTCCCCTTTGCCTCCAAAGCAGCAAGTATTTGGGTGTTTGGGATTAAGAGGGGAAAAAAAAAGTTATGTCCACCGAGCTGAAAGTGGGCAGAGAGGTGGGGGAACAGCACAGCTGAGACAGGGAACAGCACAGCTGGGATGCCAGATACAGGGAAGGGGGGAAAAAAAAAAAAGGTAAAAAAACCTAAACAAACACAAATTTTGCATTTATTATATTTTTTGTCTAAACCCTACGGGCTTTTCATTTTACACTGGTCTGATGGGTCACTGTAATTTTGGTTTCACTAACTGCATGAACTCAGAGGTTACATTTAAAGGCTGGTTTCTCCTTTAGCCACCTTTGCCTATGCTGCTCTACATATCACCTGCAATGCCCATCTGTACCTCCAGGCTATTCAGACCTAGTTGTATTGCAACTACTATGTTTTCTGGTCCATATTTATTTTTACCCTCTAGTAAGGTGTGATACTATTTGAATTTGACCTTTGATTTATAGGCTGGCCAACCCTATCACAAGAAACAGAGCAAAAATAATTACTCTGAACACTGAAATGTGAGAGCTTAGCAAAATGTCTTTTACTTTCTCAGGAAAACTCTTGCTGCTTGAGGGAGGTGGGGGATACTAAGCACTATAGATCTTTTTAGCCACATCTCTGTCTCTGGCTTCAGTTTTCCTTTAAGAGATAAGTCTGTTTTTAACTAGGCTCTTATGTTTTATCTTCTAAGCTTAGTCTTCTCTAATTAAGATGTTTTCTGATTATAACTGAGGAAGTGTTTCTTCCACATCAGTCAGGTCATTAAGCTATACAAGTATGTTAAAACTATTGCTTTTATAAGAGACACAGTGGCAGTTGCTGTAAAACTTAATGTCCTGTTAAGAATATATTTTCTGTTTGTAAACCTGAGTTAGTAATCATTACCTCTGAACAGAAATTACTGGTAATGCCCACATCCCAAGTCTCTCAAATTTGGGAATGGGAGCCCAAAGTCATAGGTCTGGTAGTCCCAGAAATCTGCACATATACATGGATATCATTACTGAAACACTCGATTCCAAAGTCATAGCTTTTATTTGCAGACATGTTTGAAATATACGCGCTTGCTGTACTTTTGACAAAGACTGAAATTCCTGTGATGATGATGATGACGTGCTAGAAGAGTTGTGGGTTAATGTTCTAAAGGATCATGTAATTGAGGTGAGCTAGGTCTTCTCATGGACATAAAGACTACAGTGATGTGCTTTGAGTAAACTCAAAGGGAAGCA
>VZTU01032633.1:0-10582 GCA_013400835.1 Zapornia atra
AACCAGAGGCAGCAATAGATGTATCCTGGTATAAAAAATGACCATGTCATTTTATTTGTAGTACTGAGGAATAGTCTTGTAATGCTGTCATATATGCTATAGGTTCTGATCAAACAACAGCTTTTATTTCTAAAGCATCATTTGCATACTTCTTGATAGTGTCATTTGTAAAAATACATGTCATACCGGCATGCAGATGGATGACGGTGCATGTGAGATAGCTATAAATCTACAATTGTATTTCAGTGTTGCTTTATCTGTGTGTACATTCAAAGGTGTGTTTGGTATTAGTGCAAAGTCAGATTTGTCCATTTATTCTCTAGTCAAATCTGCAGGAATGTAAATCTGTAGTTCTCTTTTAGAAGAATTTGATGGTGTTACTGTGTATGCACGTGCATAGACCAGGTCTTCCATGCACAGAGATGCACCAAATCTATGTGCAGATGCCAAATGAACTCACAGTATTTTGTGCTACTCCTTTTAGATCTTTGGTAGGTAAATTTTATCTTAAGATACACAGTGATCCTGAAAAATGCCCATTGAAATTTTGAATCTAAAATAAGCAGAGAGTTGATGTCACAATAGGGAAGGCTGGAGTAGCTGTACCTCAACTGCCCATCAGATAATTAACGCTTTGTGTCATATCTCCAGGTTATGGTATGAGACCACTGCAGAACTTCAGTTTCACATCCCCAGCACAGCTGACCATGGTCAGTCCTAGACTCAGCTCCCTTGCAGTAAACGGTATGGGAGCTGACTTTTTTTAATACACCCATTATTGGGATGCCTGCATAATTATGCTTTTCTAATAGAGTTTAAGAGTAAGCAGTTTCCTTTCCTAGTTGGTATTTAGCATCTGAATTATGTACATTAGCTTGAGATTTCAATAAGGCTTAAAAGGATCTAGTTATGGAGAGTGTATTAGGGAAGTAATAAATATTTTAAAGAGTAGCATGTATAAAACATAATATGTGTGTGGACATGACAATGGAAGCATTTTAATTTTTATAATATCTTGGGTTAAATATTCTGAAGTCAGCATACTTGCAGTATAAAATATAGTATTTTGTAGAATTTAAAGACCGGAGCACATCTGGGCACTTTAGTTCTCATTTTTTACTCAGGACCAAGCAGGCAGTTGGATGTGTATACAAATCTGTTTAAGTTTGTAACTCTGGGCCTTATATGCAAACAAAGCAGTTGCCAAAATTGATTGTAAAATCAGAACCTTCTTTAGTAAATAAAAGAAGGAAAGAACAGCTTTTGTGCAGATATCCTGATGCTTTTTCACTAAACTTATGCTAAAAAATGAAGACATTTAGGAAGAACAGTGAAATTTAGCAACATCATAAAAACAGAGACGGGTCAGGGAAGCACACAGTTATTGAGCCGTTCAGTGGGTTGTCTTACCCTTCTGCTTTTGCTGAAGCTATGCCAATGTCAAATAGGTCTAAACTTTGTTTAATCACCATGTTCGTGCATGTGCTCACATTTGCTAAGCAGGATGATGTTTTCAGCTGATTTAAACCAGTGCTCTGGATCAATGCTGTTAGTGTTTTACATCAGTGGAGAATGCTGCTTGTTCTGCACAGCTGGCACTCTGAAAGAAAAAAGCTAGCTTTTTTCTCGAACTCGCTGCCTGGCTTGCCACGGTGGGGAGCAGAAATGTAGGGCATATCTTCCTTAGCACATTCATAGGTGAATGGAAGTGTGAGATGGAAGAAACAGTTGACACCACATACAGCTGAATTAATGTAATAGACACAATATTTGCAGGGTTCACTCCAGCTTTTGACACCTGCTCTTCACTGATCGAGTGTGATCATCGCTTTGGAATGAAGCTGACAGCATTCTTTCAGTCCCTCCAGGGGCTTGTGTTTTTACTTTTCACAGTAAGAGATGAAAAACAAGCAGGGCAAACCGTTGGTGTGTTTATCCAAAGTTAATTTTCTCTTTCTGTTTGTTTTCCTCCAACTGTTTCTTTAACCCACTCTATTGATCTAGGGAGGGGAGACTTAGTACTGTGTCACAGCCACCTGCTCCTTGGGGAAAGAATAAACAATCCCAGAAAAAGAAGGGGAAGAAAGGACCAAAAAAAAAAAACCAACCCAAACCCTGAAGATTGACTGGTGACCCTAGTGGATTCCTTCTTACACCAGAGCATCATTTAAGTCTATGTTCTTCCATCTACCTTGTTTGCAGTAAATAGCTGCCCATTATGTCAGGTCAGGCAAGCACTGTGGCGTCACAGCTCAGCAGCCGTGATCAGCTTACCAAGCGTGCAGGGTACGGCCTCCAGGGACCAGATGCGTGTGTCAAGTTCTTGAGCTGTCAAGGCTCAAAGTGACAGTTTATTGGGAGGGTTTAGAACATCCTTGCAAAGTTTCCCCTTCTTCCCTTCCTCCCCTTCTCTCGTTGACAATCTGCTTGAAAGAAGACAGATACTGGAGCAGTTTTCTTTAGACTTTAATTCCACAAGATGCAATGTACCTTATACTATTCTGTCCATCTTTGAAGAAGCCAAGTTGAGTAGGTAAACACGCTGTTGAGGGGAGGGCTAGGAGTCCCTTATGCAAACAGAAATATTTTTAGATTAGTTTGATGCTCTCAAGGCACCTTCCTTAAGTTCTTTGCCCACAAAACACAAACTATGCTAGAGCTCCTAGAGCAACAAAATAATTGTGTCTGGAGTGACATTTTTCAAGCCACTGTTCAGCTGAATTTTTTGTAGCCCTTTAACACAGCACCTAGCTATCAATATGGCATATATTTTACCCTTGAGTCACTTTAAACTTAAATCACAGTAATATCCTCTGTGGGTTTGTTTGCATGAAAATGCAATTTATCTTGTAAACAGAGCTGAATCACTTATGAACTCATGTCTTACAATGCTGGTTTCATACCACCACTACCTTTGGAGGACAATTCTGTTCATGGTACAAAACCAGAGCCACATATCCTAGCCATTACATCCAATCGAGTGTGCTTGAAAAATACAAATTCTCCAAAACCCAAAAAATATTCTTTACTTTCTTTGTCTTTTGTCCTCTGATCACAAGTAAGCACATTGCCATTGAGGTCAAACTTTCATTCAGGTCTTGACTGCCTTTTGCCACACATGAAATATAACTTCTATATTTGATTCCTAAATTGCTCCTGTATTAGGACGATGGGAAGTATACCCTTTCATGATAGCTTTATTTTTACTGTGCTTCCTTTCTGTCTTCTACAAACATAACTCAGGCAGAAAACTTCCCTTTGAGATGATCCTGTCATTGCTCAGCTCTACAGAACAAGAAAAGTGATTAAAGTACTTAAGAAAAGCTCCCTCACCACCACTTTTGCAATTCTTGATCCCCTTGAATCGTCGCCTTTCTCCATTAGAAGTTACAGAGTTTAGAAGAGCTTCCAGCATGGAGAGGCATAGTTTAAACTGGGAAGCAGATAGAGAAGTGCATCAGTTTATTCTCATTCTTTCTTCATTCTTCAGACAGGTTACAGAGTGCTCTTGAGCTGTCTGCAGACACAAGTGATCAAACACTCCAGTCTTCCACACGTATCCTCAGACTCAGGGCCAGCAAACTGTCCTGCACAGCATTATAACTTCTCTGAATAATTTCCCAGTGCAGATCATGACATATTTGTACACAGCACTGAAACAAAAAAAGGCACTCGCTCATCCTCGCATTAGCAGGTATCCAGTCATGTTTGAAGCTAGCATCACGACGCTGTGGTAGCTCTATTTGATTTGCATCTTCCATAAGTTGGTCCAGAAAAACTCTTCTAATATAAGCCATCTGACTAACCAGAGAGATCCATTATAACATCTATCTATTCTTTGCTGAAAGAACAAAAGCAAAACACTGAAGCTAATGTCTGAACCTCTTCCTAGAGGCTCCTTGCTAAATGTCTTCAGGTGTCCATGGGCTTTTCAACTGATTCCCATGATTTTCTTCTGATTTCCACCCAAATTCAGATATATCTCTACTGACCCTGATATCACTAGCAACGCCATCAAGTCCATTTCTCAGGTCTAGACAGTTTCCTGTGCCACTCCCAATTTAAACACACTATGTTAGATACTGCATCCAAGTATGAATTGACAGGTTAGTTACTGCCAGCAGCGCACCGTTAACATCACTGAGAGATAGCACAGCATGCTTTACAGTAGCACTAAGCTTTACACCCATGGCCTGCACCATGCTGAACTTGTATCAAGCACAGCCTGGAATTGAAGAAAAGGTAACTCAGTCACTGTGGTACAAGCTATCAGAAGGCTGTTAAGATAATTTTTGAAGGGAAAAAAGGAGAAAGGTTGCAGATCAATTGTCACAGGCTATTTATCACTTGATTGCTCTGCAAATCTTTTTGAGTCACCCCTTCTATTTTTGCCTGGCAGTTTACCAGCCACTGGATGAGCATCTTGGGCTCTGTCAGATCTGTAAACTGAGCCTGGATGTCAAACCATAGAGATGCTACAGTATAAAGTCTCTGAGCAAATTCCCCCAAAAAAAAAAAAAAAAAAAAAGCAGAAAAGTAAGCTTCTCCAACAGTAAAATGTTAGTAGAAATGCAAGGGCTTGAGAAAACTCGGGCTTCTCAAGCCCATGCTTAGCACAGCACAGGCTCAGTGGAGTATTAAGTTACAAAGTGAAGAAGTGGAGTTACGTCTGGGTATATGATCTCCACCTGGTGCTCTGTGCTGCTTGGGCAGTCTCATTCTGTCCAACTGCTTCACAAGGACAGCACAGGCTGACCTTCCAGAACCAAACCTACATTGTTTTCATCACCAGCCATCTCCTATCTTATCTCTTCTGCTGAATAATAAAGTATCCATGACAGGTATTCTTCCCATTGTGACTAACATCCTTAATCTTTTCTTACATTAAGTGATTGCACACTGTGTGAGAAAGACTGCAGTAAGCAAAGCAAATGAAACAGTCCATGTTAGAGTTTCTTTACATTCTTTGCATAAGCTGGCAAGTGGCATAGAAATTCTCATGAGGCAAGTAAGATTTTTTAATGTAATTGAAGGTGCAAAGGATGCATCCTAAGCATAGAGCTATGCACTGAATAATGAAGAAAAAATAAAATATTGAACAAGCTTTCTTTCTCTGCAATGAATAATAAACTGAACCAATGAAATATACGTGATCATAATGCATATGAGAAGTTAGACAACCTCATGGCTGGCATAGTCAGACTTTTGCAGGCATGATGCACTATGCAGATATAATGTTATTTCAAAAAAGCTTTTGTCTGCAATGAAGAAAATGAGGAGATACCTTGCAAAGTTGATATTTTTTTTCTTACATGTTTTTTCATGCATGTCATGGAGAGCAATGTTTGTTCATACCACACTGTAAAGCAGGAGTTAGATAATAGAAGTACTATGGTGATTAATGCATATTTAAAAATATACTTTCCTATCACATGGAAATTGATCACCTGAATACATGTCCTCATGCCTAACATGATTCCAAAATCGCCATTTGTTCTGTCTCTTCTACGTCTTCCTGTAAACTGAGAAAGTGATAAGGTTAACTATTTTATGGGCCGTTTACATTTGTTTTTGACAGTGTTCTGTGAATGGTGACCTTGTTCACAGCAACCCATGACCATGCCTTTTGAAGGCACTCTTCTGTGTTGTTTTGTAACAGCTTTGAAAGATGTATCGCCATCATCAGAAAGCCTTCCTGAACTTTAAATGATGCTTTTAAAAGGTGAACTTGATCTTAAATAGCTGAACTGTATGGATTTGGCTTTCTCCAGTAAAATTCAAGATTTCAGGGGCAGTAAGAGAATCCAGGATACCACTGTTAGGATTCTGGTAGTGTTCTACTGGCTATACAGTGCAGTGGAAACTTGCTAAGCCATCCTTTAGGATACCAATCTCTATCCACTTCAGGAATGCTCAGAATTATAACAAGGGAGCACTTCTATTCATAAAAACCCAGGCTGCAATCGCAAAACAAGGATTTGTCAGAATGAAGTCTTTAAGTGCTTTTTTCTTGTTAAAATGCATCAAACTGAATAACTGAGCTGTATTATTGCTATTTGACAAAAATTTACCTACTGATTAGAAAATGTCATTAAAAGGAAAATGATTGGCTGTAAAAGTCTTGCCCTGATAAAATGTGTTGACCTAAATGATATTCCTCAAAGGTAAGTCAGAGTGTTATGTGATGTTCTCTTATCGATTGTTGATTCTATGTGTACCTCTGGGAACAGAAACAGCAAAGAAATGTTTTGAAAGGAAAAAGAGTGACCTTTTCTATGGAGGCATTTTAATACTATGTGATGCTGAAATAAATAACTGAAAGTAAAACAAAGGGGGGGAATCTTTGTGGAAAAGTAGGCATTTTTATATATTCATAATGAAATCAGAGTTATAAAAAGCAAACACTACCTAGTTATACTGAAAGCTGTAAGTTCAAATCAGTCCTGTTCATTCATGCACTCAATATTGGAGAGGTAATGTAGAGTAACAATCTTTTGCATGGAAAGCATGAAAGTCCCAGCTTGAATGATAAAGTGCTGCATTATTTTCATACGTGAGAATCGTAAGTTTCTACAGTAATTTGTTAGCAATCCTCTTAGAGAATTTTTTTCTGTTTGATATTTCAGCCAAAGGGATACTATTTATTAGCCAAGACAACTCTTGTAGCCTTAAAAGAAAAGACTTGGTAGATACTAAAACAGTAAAAGGAAGTTAAGCTACTTTAATGTAACTGAAATAACTTGAAGACCACGATTACTTTTAGTGCCGTATTTGAATCATGTTACTGGAAAGCTTATTTCTGGCCATCTGTCAGGCTGACTTATATATGCTAAGTTATATACAACCCTTACAGGGAGCACCATGTGACTTATTCTTCATCAGTTTCTTTATGGTCTAAAGAGAACTAAACAATCCATCCTAAGCCTAATGTATTCCAAATCCCGAGAGGAGGAAGGAGGCTAAGTGTGGATCTATAGAGGGTTATGACCTTTAAGAGAACTCCAATTACAGGTACTGCAGGTAATTTCTCTTGGATCTTTACACGCCTGAAGACTAAGTAGTTACTATTCTCACGTTCAAGATATGGCTATATAAACTAACATATGTCATGAAAGTAATCCTAAACATTTTAGCTGGGATGTATTTTGGACATGGTATTAATGAATCATAGGAACAGTTTAATACTGAAAATCAAACACAGCAGGATGGAAATAAGTAATTTATATTAGAAGTTTTTGCAAGGTGAAAATATAAATATATTTTGTTTAGATAGAATATTCCATCTGTGCTTTGTACCTTGTTATTGCTAAATTACAGTAGTGATAAAAACTGAGTAAATTGAGATGAGTAGCTAGCATTAAGAACTAAAGATGGGATGCCAAGTCTTGAGAGAGCGGTGGAGTACAACAAAACTTCACCTTTCCTTCCAGCAGAAAAAAAAATTCCCAGCCCTTCTTTTTTTCCTTGGAGAGAAAACTGGCAATAATTTATTCTGTTCTACTTAATGACACAAAAATTGATCTCCCTGTAACTGAGGACATTTAAATTTGAATATGAGGAGTTTAGAACAATAGAAACATTGTACAACAGTGTATTGTGGTTCAGTTCATGTATTCCAGGTAACAAGATGAGGAAAGGAACAAAGTCCCCAGGGCAGAAACTGGGCTGGAGGTCTGTCTGCCCAACAGATTGGCTTGGCCCACAGGTTAAGAGTAAGCCATAGTTCAGAAAGGCAGATGCTTCAATAGAAGAGGAAGGTGAGAAAGGAGATGTTTTCCTTGCATGTTGGAGAAGGTGGCTGCAAGGGAGAAGGAAGCAGAACAAGAATGCTGGGAAAAGCAGTGCAGAGCAAAGATACTAGTGAGAAGTTTTTCCAGCACATCCAGGGCTTTCTTGGATTGAAAAGGTGGATCTGGCCAGCAATATCACACTAGCCAATTCTTATTCTTCTATCACATCAGCCGCATACCCATTCTGTCACTACAGAGTCCCTTCCAGATATCTATCCAGGTTAGCCCACTTTTTACTGGGGCACTCACCTAAGCTCCAGCACTCGTCCCCACAGGCCACTTGTCTTCTTCCTGAGCAGCAGTAACACCAGCATGTCTCCCACCCCATCACATCCCAATGGCCAGAACTGCCTCAGTGAGATGTCGCCTGGGACTCTGCCTTCTGTGGAGGCCATAGCAGCCACCCTCCAGGCATGCAGACTGCCTGCCACCCTCTAGCATTTGCATCTTCCCTTCAGGCCCCTCTGCTCTTGCTGGCACAGTTTGCTGCAGAAGAGGTTTTGGTGGCTGTTGCCATGTTCAGCACTGGTGGCCATTTCAAGTGTGGACACAAGTTTGTATCATTTGAAACTTTCATTTTATTTCTCATGTTTTTTCTTTCTTTTACAGTACCATGAATGTTGCCACCAGTGTTTTCTCAACACTACAGAATATTTGCATATGGTTGCTTGAGTTTTACTTTTTTTAGTGGTTTAGTGTCATGCCTTAACCCCAGCTGGCAACTAAGTACCACACAGCCACTCACTCCCTGCCTGCCCAGTGGGATGTTGGGGAAAGAACTGAAAGCGTAAAAGTGAAAAAGACTCATGGGTGAGATAAAGACAGTTTAATAGGTAAAGTAAAACAAGGAATTCATTCACCCCTTCCCATCAGCAGGCAGGTGTTCAGCCATCTCCAGGACATCATGTATAATGGTGACTTGGTAAGACAAACACTATCACTCCAAACACACCCCACTTCCTTCTTTTTCCCCCAGCTGTATATGCAATGTATGTAGTCCATAATATAGACCATATGATGGACTATGCCTTTGGTCAGCTGGGGTCCACTGTCCTGGCCAGGTCCCCTCCCACGCCCTTCTGCACCACCAGCTATCCCACTGGTGGGGTGGGATGAGAAGCAGAACAGGCCTTGGCTCTGTGTCAGCACTGCTCAGCAGCAACAATAACATTTTTGTATTGTCAACACTGTTTCAGCACAAATCCAAAAAACAGCCCCATACCAGCTACTGTGAAGAAAACTCTTTCCCAACAAAACCAGCAGAGACCATTTCAGATTTTTTGTACATTTACTACTGTTATTTTTCTTTAATATTTATACTTTTTTTTTTGCAATCACTGACTTCATTTACTTTCCCAGTTTGCTCATACAAACTGTTTGCATTTCATTTCTGTTCTTATCTTTCTTTGCAATTGATATCATTGTTTTCACAATTCATACAAATTAAATGTTTCTGATTTGCTTTGGTGTTTGCATGTGCAGCCTGCCTTCCAGGGGAGAGGCTCAAGCATGAAGGAGTTTTCTGCTGTAAGCAACCTGTCACACTGGAAGGGAGAAGGTGGACGGGGAATAAATGACAAAAGAATAAGACAAGAGCAAATGTGAGATAGTGTTGGGGGAAGCACATAAAGAAGAAGCTACAAACTTAGAAAATATGAGATGCCAAACATTTAGGTTTCCTACAAAACCGTCACTAAGGTTTTTCTTGCTCTCATTAAGTAGCAAAACAAGAAAAATTGTTCCCGCCATTCCCCTTTAGTGGGACAATGTCATTCCCCATTTGCTGTAAAATATAGCCAAAAAAAAAATAATTTGACTGAGAGTCAGCCTTGAATGACATCCAAATAGGTTTTGCATTCCCTTTCATATCACCAAACACAGTGCCACCATAGTCTCCAAAGGCATCTCTTGGGAAGGTGCCTTGATGCTTGTGAATGGCTTTGTGAAGCAAGGAGCACACAAAGTTGTATTGCCACACATAGGTAGAAACTTCACGATTCAGCTACATCCAGGAGTCCTGTGGCTACTGCAAGCAGGACTGGCTGAGCTCAGTCCAGCTAGAGAGGTAGGACACACTGGTGTCATGCCTGCAACTGACAATGGTCACATACCAGTGGAGCTCTGTCATGGCCTAAAAATACAACAGTTCTGTACATTTCTTGTCTGATGAAGAACTGTACAGCCCATAGAAGGGCAAATACAGATTATCAGCCTGTCTGTAACTCTGCTGCAGCCTTTAAAGACCATGTACTCAATACTGATTTTTTTGGTAAGTGTATCAAACCAAGACAGTGTGGATTGTGAACAAACAGTCAATTCTCACAGACTGCTATGAGGACTGATGATCTTGCTACTCCAAACCACTCAGGAAGAAAGTTGGAGCTGCCTGGAGCAGCTAAGAAATTTCTAGGACAGCTTTTTTCCTTGCAGGTAAGGGAAAAGTGTATTCATTCATGTGATGTAACACACAAAGACCAAGATCAGAAGTGCACCCTGTGCACTTTAGTAAGTTTGCAGATGACAGTAAGCTGGGAGGAAGTGTTGATCTGCCTGAGGGTAGGGAGGCTCTTCAGAGGGATCTGAACAGACTGGACCAGTGGGCTGAGACCAATGGGATGAGATTCAGCAATGCCAAGTGTAGAGTGCTGCACATGGAACATAACAACCCCATGCAGTGCTACAGGGTTGGGGAAGAGTGGCTGGAGAGCTGTCAGGCAGAAAAGGACCTGGGGGTGTTGGTTGACTGCTGACTGAATATGAGTCAACAGTGTGCACAAGTGGCCAGGAAGTCC
>VZTU01032639.1:397-17417 GCA_013400835.1 Zapornia atra
ACAAATAATAAGCATAATGAAGTAACCTGAAACAAGAACATGGACACAGTTTCCATGCCATACTGCCAGTTAAACTGGAACAAAGAAAGAAATCATTGTCTAATTCTGGTTTTGCTCTGACCCCAGCTGTAGCTTAAAACACTCTTCAAACTATTCCAAACAATCACAGTGATCATGGCTCCACAGATTATAACTATAGTAATGTTCCAGACATATTTGCACCCTCAGCTTCTAACACCTCCTCTGAATTGCCAGCTCTAGAGAGGAAGCTAACGATGGCAAACTGATTTTCTGGCACCACATCTCCAGGGGATTCAGGCTTGGAATTTTGCCATGAAGTTGACCAACAGCAGATTTGCTCCCAGTATCTGTAACCAACACCAAGTGGTATATATTCCATTTCCTGAAGTTTCTACTCTTTCCCCGTGAAAAGTTATTATCCCATACCAATATAGAAACAGAAGTAAAACTTGTCCTCTCAGATATGTTCCTGATGTTTTCACTCTGTTATGGAATCAGCTTGCAAATGCTATACTCAGATGTGAGTCATCCTGTGGGAGAAGCTGTACATTCACAGTAAAAGCATTGGAAACTTTACTCATGGCACCTCAACAAAACAGGCACAGGAAGGACAACTGAAAAGAAAGACTATGACCAAGCACATATTGTGACTACTTTTTATAGTTGCACAGAAGAATTACACGAATTATAAGAAACAGGAACTTGTTTGTGCAAGCCTTAGGTATCCTTCAAAACACCAACCAGCAAGCAACAGCAATGAAAAGCTGTGGAAATATAAGTTTAGGCTGCCATTGTAGATGGACATCTTTCTTGACTAGCACTTAAAAATCAATATGTATGTGTAATAATGGAAATGGAGTTCCTAATTCTGCAAAACATACATTTATGTCTGCCTGTTCTGACCACAAACATTCTCATTAAGCTATTCCTGTGCTTAATGTGGAACATGGATATGCAAGCACTTAGAGGATCAAGATTATACAAGGAACAAACACCCAGAAAGCATTCAGAAACCTAAGCAACTTACATTTTAGCAAACATGCTAAAAAAGACTATAAATAAAAATTTTCAATTACATCAGTTTTTATTTCAATTTCCAGCAAGTACTGAATTGAAATAACCTATTAAACTTTCAGACAGGAATGGAGATGGCATTCCTTTTTATGCTGGGACACATCCTGTTATAAGACAGATGTAATAAAATCTAGATTTCATAACTTTTGAAACCACAAAGAATTGGTGATAGAATAATGTCTTGCTACAGTTATTAATCAGGATATTTTTAGGGAGATTCACAAGCCTAGTCTTTTCAATGTTGATTTTTTAAGTCTCTATCCCCCACACTTTCTCTAAGCCCATAATAAAATTATTATTTCAGAGAATTTTGACAAAGCAGGAATTAACGCGCTTGTCACACCTAATCAGCAGATAAACATTAGGATCCAGAAAAGTTTATTTATAAAACTGTAACGCCCCTGTTTTCATCTGCAGTCACTCTGCCAAAGGTCAAGCTCAGAACACAATTTAAGGGAGACCTGGAAATAGAAATAACATCAAAGCCAACCTCTGAGTAAAATTCAAATGGCTGCAGAGCCAGTAATGAGGTTATATATACATAGGCAGTGAAGAGAACTGAATGTTGTGCAGAGTGAACTAAGAAAAGCAATACCAATACCTACTGCTCTATGATGGGCAGAACACTAACAGCTGCTAGTAGTAGTTCAGGTACTTACACCCCAGATATTAACTCTCTCTGCAGCTAGCTTTTTGTTTATTTTAGTCTATATATTATAGAGAATTATTTGATGTAATAAGTTTCTCAGTAGTAGCTTTGATACTGCTACAGATAAGAACTGTTTGGAAAGAAAACTATTCAAACAATACGATTGTCTTTACATTGATAATAAAGGAAGTGGCTGGTTACTGGTCGTGATTTGCAAGCATTGTGTCTTGAAATAAAATAGGAAGTCACAGATATTTTCATGTTATTTACTTTAACATTATTTACCTGAACTACAACGATGAAGTATCCACTGGAGACTGTTACTGGTAAATGAACTATTATACAGTTCTGTATCTGAAGCATTCAATCTGATAGAAAATAAAAGCAGGAACAAGATATGCTACTTTAAAAAAAAAAAAAAAAAGGATATTTTAAGAGACTTGTCCCAAAAATTCATTGATTATTTTCAGATACAAGTCACAGCTAGAAGCATTATTCAGACAAATTAGGGAAAAACACAAAACCACATTTACCTTCCTGTTGTCAATTTGTGTGTTTCAGGCAAATAATCAGAAATGAAGGTTAACACTTTGGGGGCTTCTTGGGATTTTGGGGAGAGGAGGTTTTTTACTTCTTTAAGTCTTTTTCTCCCCAGATTTCTTTGGTTGTTTTAGTGCAGAGGCATCAAGAAGGCAGCTCAACTTAAAACTGGTGAAATTAGCCAGCATTAGTTGTCAGTTTGAGTTTATAATCAAACTCTTTAATGGACTGAAATTCAACTTCATAGCAGTTAAAAGGCAGAAACACATCAAAAAGTGTGTTTCTAAAATGCATGAAGACATATGTTATTTGCACAATACATTTTGATGGATTTCCTTAGAAGGACAGAAAATTGAATGGAGGCAGAGAGAGAAAGAGAAAAAAGAATAAAAATGCTTTTGAAATCAGACCACTATAACTACTCATTATTAATTATTATTAATAGTTCACCTTGCATTTTCTGTTTAATTATGAACTAGTATGTTTAACTGTTTTAAAGCTAGTTGTTTGGATATAAAGATAGTAAAAGCAATCCTTTTCTGACACATGAAATGTAGTCAAATTGTCTCATAGGAAATAATAAAAAGGAATATTATGCTTCAGTTAGAATCCTTTTTGAACAATAAATGGAAGTTTTGCTTAGTACTTTTTGAAAAGCCACATAGTCACTTAATACATTTAATCAGATATAAGCATTTCAAGGGAATTCTGAAAAATCCAAAAACCAGCAAGTGCTTGATCCCACCTGTTAGTACCAAAATACTCTTTAGTTTTCAGTGTACCATTTTAATTTCCATGGAATAGTCTACAAGATTTAGTTTATTTCTTCTATAACCTGAACTTGTTTTCATCTAAGATCAAAGCTAGGTTAATTTCAGTCTTATTTGTAATTTGTATTCCGCTTGAGTAACAGTGGAGAACATATATTATGCTGCTCTAATTTAGGAATGATTTTATATATTCCAGCCAAAACATGGCTAAATAGTTAAGGCTGATGAGACATATACCCATGAAGCTAGAATTCCAAATCCTATTTTTTTATCACAGCTAATTCAGATGTGTTCTAACATTTAGAATTGGGGAAAAAAAGTTATTTCTATATGGCATAAAGGACATGCAAATTCATATACAAGCCTTTCTTGACCCTTCAGAACTCATACTTTCACTGTAGAACATCCCAGTGCTGACTTTCTGAAGCTCTTTATGATGCAGTAATATTGAGATCTTACTTTTTCCTCTAGGGCTATAAAGGATATTTAATTTTGTAATATTAAACAAGAGCCTATATAAAAGCTAAAGACCTCTTTCATTGTTCTACTGACATAACACTTAAAGTTCTAACTTTTTTGACGTTTTTTAAATAATAACACACCTACAAAACCAATACCTACATTCTAACCAATTGTAATTTAATGCAATTTTTAAAAATCAAGATCAGAGAATCCTAAAATAGTCCTAGAGTGCCAATACAAACAACAATTTGAGTCTAGTTTTAGACATGAGTCTGGAAGTTTCCTGTCAATATGCATAACTTCATGATGCTGCAACATGACCAAAGCGACAAACTTCTACCGCATGCAGTTTCATCAGGAAATCAATAATTCTGTACCAAAAAGGATATAGCTAAGGAACTAAACACCCCCCAAGCCATAATGAAGATGTGACAAAGCCTGGATGCATCCTGAGGAGGGAAGAGAAAGAGCTTTGGCAAGCCTATCTTTATAAAGCTTTACCAATTTAGCTTTCTTTCTACTCTTATTGGTGCTTAAGAGGTTAAGACTTTATTTGTGAAAACAGAGAGAGAGCGCGGGGAATCATGTTGTCTGCAGCTTCCTAAGTCTTGCTTAAGATCCTTTTCAATTACCATCCATTTCTCCTTTAAAAAGGGACAAAAAAAATAGAGGAGTGGAAACAGGTCAGGGCAGTCTGTGACAATGACAGTGTGATGGGCTTGGACCCCCTGTAGCGTTTCCATCTGCTATCATTAAGGTGACTATTCAGACATGAAAAAATCCCTCTTGCTGTGCTGACAGGCAGACATCAAGAACTATGACAAGGCATTAAGACAGAAAGTAGAGACAGAGATGTCATATTCCACAAACAATCCTGCCTCAAACAAGACCTCTAAAATTTTGTTGGAATTTGAAATAAAAATCAAAGGGCTTTTACCTGGAGGTTATCAAACTTCCCCTCGTGTTAGTTTGACAACGAAGATACTGCTGACAGTCACAAACACTTAGCTCCTGCCTGAGGCGCTACCACAAGAAACCCGAGGTGTGTATTTATATGTATGTATCTTTTCCCCCCCTTTCTGGTCACTTCAGGAGAAAGGGAGTTTAATTTCTTGCCCTTCCTCCTCCAGGGCCGAGCGGGAAGGCAGAAGCCCGGGGGATTGAAGCGCACCGAGCCCTGGAGTCCCTGCCGGATCGCAGCCACAGCAAGGATAAAGCCAGAACCACCCAGCACGGCGAGCAGCTCCCACAACCCGTCCCGCTTCCCAGCCCGCGAAGCCCGGGCCCGCTTCAGGAGAGATGGGCGCGGCGCGTCCCGCTGCGCCTCAGCGGCCGAACGCGGGGTCCGCGCCGCCAGGGGGCGCGGCAGGACCGCGAGCGAGCCCCGACCGCGCGGCAGGGGAAGCCGGTGGCGGCGGGACAGGACGGGGCTGGGCTCCGCGCCCGCGCTGCGAACCGCCCTGCGCCTCTCCTCGCCGAGCTGGCTCAAGGCTTCGCAGGAGGCTGGCCCTATGCAGTCACCGTATCGCGACAATGCTATCGCAAGCCTCGCATAGCAATTTCCTCGCCCATGCGGAGCCGCCTCGGCTGCAGCCCGTGAGGCATTGTCTCCCCGCAAAGGGCGTTTCGCTCCCAGCCTTGCCCGTCCGGCAGCGGCAGGCAGCGCTCCAGCACGCAGCCCCGATCCTGGGGCACTGTGAAGGCCATTCGGAACCTTAGGTCCTCTTTATGTCGCGACTCGTCTGACTAAAAGCCAGTTTCCCTGCAAATACTACTAACTCTTGAAGCATGGTTACATGCATTTTGGGTTTCTTCTGCCACAGCTCTGGTGCGAGCTCTGCCCTTCTGCTCTGCACGCCCTCATGATTGTTCCAAAACCTTCACATCATCACCTGGGGTTTTTTTGCTGTGTGATGGATCAGGCTGGAAAGCTGATCCTTTGGGGCTTGCTTTCTATGGGGCAGTAATACGTGGGTGAAGTGCTGAGAATAAAGACTAAGCCAGAACTGTCAGTGGAAGAAACATACATACCTAATCGTGCCCATCTTACCTGCTCACGCTCCTTCCTACTTCATTACATTACCTCCTAATCACATCTAGCAGACACACGAGTGATAAGCAAGGGGAAGGATGGTTAGAAAGCACAATAAAGTTGCTATACTACTTACATGAAAGTTCCCATTTGAGCCTGAGAATGGGGTGTGTATATATACACATACTTCCTTTTTTTAATAATTCACCTAAGTGACAGTGGAAAGCTAAATAAACATAAGCACTAGCCACCAATCTTTCCCAGATATGTTATACCAATTGCCTTGGTATTCTGAAACCTATTAATTAATCAGTATAAAGAATTTCCAATCAATCTTTGAAGTATCTACTGATTACTCATGGAAAGTTAGAGAATACCCTACTAGCTGAAGTTGCATTTATTGCTTACGTGCTCTTACATCCTTGCTCAACAGTCCAACAGCATTAAAAAAGCATTCTATTTCAGATCTGAGTTTTTCCTATAAGCATGTTTTGGCATCTGTAATTTACATATCAGATATACATATAAGAGACTATGGATAGTGCATTTTCCTCCATTCATTTATAGAAGGAACAGAGGCATGACAATTTAGATTTCAGTAACCACTACAACTATTTCAGCCACCAGTTTAACAGCAGTTCTTGCTTCATTTAACTTTTAAAATCTCATTTCTTCTAAGTCATCTAGTCTAAACTGCTAGTTCTCTAGGAATATCTTTTTTAATATGTATATATATAAACTCTAGGATAAGATAGGTACCTACCTGGGGCAATTCACAGGTTTAAGAATTAAACAAAACATTTCACATCATTATCTTTCTCCCTTCATTGAGAGCATAAACAGCTTAGACAGCTAGTCTATATTAAGTATTTCATTGCTATTAACAAACTCTAGACCCCAACCAGCCAGCGGTTTAAATAAGGAGCACTGTAGCATGACGTTCAGTGAAAAAGTCTAGTTTCCATACAAATTATCTCTCTATTATAAAGAAAGCACTGCAATAATGAAATATCTATGCAACACATTACAGGTCATCCATGGCTGCCAATGTATCTTGTTACTGAATAATAAGAAACTTTTACTTTTGAAGTATGCATGCAAGGCACATCTGTGCCACATCCTTTCTCATTTTTCCACCAGTTGAACTTATATGACACCATTTAAGTCCCCCCTTCAGGAGACCCACACCATCTCCAATGCATCCTGTAGCACATTGACACAGAGATAGACACCCCTACAAAAGTCTCAGCAAAAAACTATTTAAGAAAGTGGAAAGACATAAAGATAACCCTTCTCATATAAAAGTTTTGACAGATTAATTCTTAGAGATGCAAGACTAAGGAGAAAAATAAGTAGTTTTAAGTAAAAATGAAGTCAGGAAACAAACAGGAGAGAAATCTAGGTGGTATCTATAAGTATACCCTGTGATGCTCAACAAAAACACACCATTATAAGGATGATCCACTGTAAGAGCCAAACTTCTTCCATGCTCTTAATCAAGATGATTTCAATTAGAAAACCTTTTACTAACATTTGAAATGTGAAACATCTCCAATGGTGGCCACAAGCCCAAGATTGGGACCATGAAAATCCTGATCATACTTAAGCAGGAACAGATACAGAGGTCTTAAAGCTCTCTGGAATGAGGTGGCTTAAACCTCCACAGATATAGCCAATTCATTATTGTATTCCTGTACAAGGTGACTGAGAAGAGATGGCAGGAGAAATAAAAGATTGCCCAGTGATACTTCTGGGAGGAGAAATACCTCCCCAGTAGAAGGAGATACAGGATTGCCAAATGTCACCTTGTCTTCCCACAAAACAAGCCTTACTTCTTCCACTATGAATGTAGGATGAAGATGCTAAGCATTAAAATGTTAGCAAAAGGAAGATTAGTTTGCACAAACACTGAGGGGAAATCAAGGGTATGTCAATAAAAGCAAATATACTGGCAAGGAAATTTAAAGGGAAAGATAGAGCACGCTACATACAGAATAGTAAAGAAGCTGACATGAACTTCGTGAAACCATCAAGAAAAGATCAAAGTGTAAATAAGATCATAGGGGTCCTTTTTTATTTTTACAACTTGTTTTATGTGCCTTTTATGTGTGGAGGAAATAAATAAATAATCTTTTGTTTGAACTTTAATCAACTCAGATTCCAGGAACAAAAGGGCTTATAGGTAGCGGTCCCTGTTGTTTCAACAAGAGAAACAAGGGGTTCCATCTCCAGGGACCTCTACAGTAAAAAGTGGGATTGTTCACCTACAAGTAATGTGTGTTTCATTGACACCGAGTGGTGCACTGACTCCCTATATAAAGGGATGTTTAATCTACCAGACAAGAGTAGAACAAATCAGGCATAATTTGAAAAACAAAGCAGCAGGTATTTGTGGTTTGTTTGGGTTGAGGTGTTTTTAAAAGTCCATACTAATCTGCTAGATTCTTTAATATACAAAAGCTGTAAAGTGACAGATATCTTTCCAAGGGAAGGACTGCACATTAAGCAGAAATTGAAATTTCTATAAGAATCATTGGGTAGAGTTCTGGGTAGCCACATTTCTTGGTTTTCTAGTCTCCAAACCAGGCACCTAAGAAGGATGAACAGCATCTTAAAGCATCTAACTTTGTTGATACAAAACATATCTTTATTCATAAACACACCTTAAAAATATGAGGGTGGTGAGACTCTAGAACAGGTTGCCCAGAGAGGTTGTGAAAGCATTCAAGGTCAGGCTTGATGAACCTCTGAGAAATCTGATCTAGTTAAATGTGTCCCTGCTTACTGCAGGGGCGTTGGCCTAAATGACCCTTAAGGGTCCAACCTAACACGTTCTATGCATATCATAGGCAGACTGAATATCACACACTATCCAAAAGCTAGAGTAACTTAAGCTTTAGTACACTATGTACTATAGTTGTGACTCCCCTTCAACTGAGATGATAATCCTTAGAGCTCTTGGTGTGAAACAGGTTTGTCTAAGCATACAGATAGACCCTAGCACCATCATCCCCAGCACCAAACCCAGATACTGGTGGCACTTAAGAGCTTTAACAGTCTTGCACATAATGTTGTGTCATGCAAAGTGACTTTGAGTTTATGTACTTTAAAAAAGCCTGACACTTACGGCCTGCAAGAATAGATACCCATTGTTTCCAGTACTGATAGAGCAGAATCGATAATAACAGCAGCAAAGTTTAAGAACTTCTATAGCAAAAGTCTCAGTAAAACACCATAGGGGAAACAGTGCTACAAAATAAAGAACAGTGACAGAAACTGAACAACAGCGAAACATTTACAGAGAAGACACAAATTCAACTTGTCTAATCCAAAGTTATGACAAGCACACATTCACACAGAGTAATACCTTGAAGCCGTTCTTGGTGTATATTGTTCACAAACAAGAAGGCATCATTTGTTAATGAAATTATTTCCTATCAGTTTATGTCAACTTTGGAGCTGATAGCATTAGTTAAGCTCTCATTGTTTAGTTGTAACTTAGAGAAGAAAAATAAACTACCGGACTCATATAACACAAGAACCTCTGTTTAATAAAGCAGTTACGGAAATACTAGCCAATTATCCACAAAAACACTGTATTGATCTGTCCCCGGATCTCTAATGGGTGCAAGTGTTCTGCCATAAACAAACATGAACAAGCAGCAGAATGAAACAGAAAGATCCACTGGGGAAGGAACAAAGGACCCTGATGCGTTGTCTATTTTAAAAGTAACAGCTAGCTGTTCTTTCTGATGTTACTGCATATTTATTGAATTCAGCAAGAAGTCACTTTCAAATATTTTAAAGTATGTATTAATAAAAATAATCTTTGAACACATTTTTATGGTTCAAGAAATTATCACCACTAAAAAAATTTAGAAAGCAAAGATAAAGTCTTCATTAGCTTAAAGAGGTTTTCAATACAGAGTTCCAGGAATGGACCCAGCTTCTAGCAGCTGTTTTCATTCTTTTTATATATTGAAAATTCATCTGCTTTGATCATCAAGCTGGCTTTTATGGATGATGCTGTTTCAGTGTTGCCAGAGCAATCCAATTCAGATTTTAATTCTTTAATGGATTCATTAAATTTATTTTTTTCAGCAGACATACTTGAGCAGAGATCAGACTAATAGTAGATTCTACTGGGCTTCCCTAGAATCAGGCTATTTTCCCAATACAACAATGAACTCAGATTAAGGAAAAACACACCTATTTATAAAGAATAAGAAAATAGTTGTCAGTAGTTGTACTGACAATGAATCTGTAGTTTAAAGTCTCTGCATGATAGTTGCGTTATAGAATAGGGACTACTATCAGAACTAGCCTATAAGTTAATGTTCCCATCAAACTGGAAGTATTATAGGTAACAAAAGCATAAATCATTTGCACTTTTGTAAAAGCAATTGCCAGAAAGAGTACAAAAAATGCAATCCTCTTTAAAACTAAACATGTTCATCTGGATACAAAACTCAATTAACAAAGTGATACTACTACATGACCATCTACTCAGGCAAGGAATAGACTAAAACGTACAAAATCCCTTTCCCTAAAAAAATATGCCAGCTATGTAAGGAATGAGCTAAGCTAACATGGCAGGAGATAAATCAGCTGCTCTCTCACTCCAAGCCACATTGATAGAAGCCAAGCCCATTATGTTCGTTAGCTACCCATGCAGTAGAAACACCAGTGTAAGCTTGTACCAAGGCTGGAGTTTCATGTCACTTGTCCACCAAGAATTCCTCCTGTGCATTAGTGTCATGACTGCCCCAGATGCCTGAGCTCAGGGAGTCACACATCTCTACCTGGCAAGTGTCAGATTGCACATGTGATATTGCTACAGCTGATGTAGGAAGAGCCCCACATATCAATCCCCTGTGGTCATCTCAGTGGTCACTAATCAAAGCTGTAAAAGCCCAGTTCTTTCAAGCAAAAGCTTAAAGTCACTTAGTTCTAAACTACCCAATACTTCAATTCAAAGCATTTACTTACTCTTTTCATAATAGCTCTGGATGGAGTCTCAGCATAATCTTCCAATTACTTTTCATTAATAAAGTAGTATATCCCATGTGTCTTTGTCATCTTCATATACCTGAAAAATAAATACATGCAAGTTAAAGATGCAAAATAAAACAAGAATCAACTCCCAGATATAATTTGGATGTACCCACATTGTTTTAATTTAGATGAAGTACCTTTGAGAGACATCTTCCAGCCATACCCATTTTCCACATTCCATTATCATCCCAGTCTTGGAACATGGAATTGGATTATTTCCATACGAAGCAAAACATTGCTCTGCAGCAACACATCTGATGTTCTCCAACCACCAATAATGCATCCAATATACAGAAAGTCTACTCTGACCTGCATTTGGAGTGTTTGCAGGACCACCAGCATTCACGCCTTTGCTCTCTAGGGCCTGTGGCATTAAAGTTTTTCTGAATATTTAGTTCATTTACAGAATACTATGAAGAACACCAAATACGAAGGGGTTTCTTGCTTATAAGACAGAAGAAGTCCATTGTTGTTCAGTCTTAAATAAAATTTTCTAAAGTATCTCAGTCACCTAAAGCCTAACATTCCTTAAATCTATCAAAGCTTTTAGGTCTGCACTTTTTATTTAGCCTCCAAGCAGCTATTTATCTCATGTGAAGACTTCCTACCAGTATTTTCAGCAAGACAACTGAAGCAATACAAGGCCCACACAGAATTCAGAGCTATGTGCTTCATACATCGCACGTATACGCTGACACCTTTGTGTGTCTGCCATAGGTAAGGGCCTCCCACGAGACCAATTCCAGATAGTCTCTGGTACATCAAGCTGATTACCACTGTGCATAGCACCAGGTTTCATAACTGCAGTCCTCATTCTTTGTGCATACCTTCCACCCCCTTCTTTTTTAAAGTATCAAAGTGTGAATTATAACATTTCAGATGCCTACACACTGTGAGGACAAGCAAGGGTGATTTTATTTTACATCACTTCACAAAAAATAGCCATAACCATGTCACAGTAATTCCTCATATGTATTACATGCCCCAGCCCAGCATGACTCATACAGCTTGAAAGGGCTCTGGCTGAAAAGCCACAAGGGTGCTGTCCTGGGTTAGCCCCAGCTGACAACTGAGCCCCACGCAGCTGCTCACTCACTGGCCCCTGGCACAATGGGGGAGAGAATTGCAAGAGAGAGAAGTGAGAAAACTCATGGGTTGAGATAAAGAGAGTTTAACAGGACAAACAACAAAGGACAATACTAATAATAAATACAAACCAAGTGATGAACAGCATTTTCCCACCACCCAAAGTCCCAGTTCCACAAGACCCCCAGGTCCCACACCTCTCAGCCCATCACCCAGTTATAAATGGAATATGACATCACATGGTACAGAATATCTTTGCTCAGTTTGGGTCAGCTGTCCTGGCTACGTCTCTTCCCCTCCTCAGCTTCCTTAGTAACCCCTGAATTCTTTTTGGCAGGGCAGCATGAGAAGCTGTGAAGTTCTTGACAACAACTAAAACCAGCAGTATGTTATCAACAGTATTTTCATCCTAAATCCAAAACACAGCACTACACCAGCTACAAGAAAGAAAATTAACCCAATCTCTGCTGAAAGCAGGATAGGTATTCAACTTAATTCTGTCCTTATTCAGAAGCTTCTGCAGCTGAGAAAGTGCTCCAAAGATCACCTCCAGAGGGAAGACAGTGCCCATACTACTTTGCTACTTGACTCCAATACCCTCTAAGGAGAAAGTGTGAAGAATAGTCCTCTCTTCTGAGACTAGGAATAAGTTTTCCTCTTAAAACAAATATGGTTTCAATACAAAGGGTCTTTCATCCTGTCCTTTGCAACCTGTGTAAAGTGGCAGGCAGCCAGCACAACATGCTTGGTGACAGTGTTAAGGGAACTTAAGGAGACAACCCTCTCAAAACACCTAAGCAATGATAACAGAAGTTGTTAGCGTCTGGCACAGCCAAAAAACCTTCCCTTTAGTTGACTTGCATACAAATGTCTTTGCGAGTTATCTCCATCTGGATTAGTTTAAGATCAAAGTTTTTAAAAGTACCTAAAACAAGTTCTGCAAGAAATATTAACTTCAGTCAGCTCAAGTAAAACAGTTCCCTAGCTGTTATGAACCAAAACAGAAGCTGCCAGTTCTCACAGATCTTCATTCACCTCTGTGCCGCAATCACACTGAAGTTAGAACTGGTGCAACAGAAGGCTCCCATGCTTAAAATACAACCCAAAATAGCTATACAGACCACCCATAAACCTTATCTGTTTATTCTAAAGAACAAAATGAAAACTCAAGCCTGAAGAGCAGCTATAAGCTTCCAACCTATTCAAGAACTAGACAGCATGTGAGTAGGATGCAGGTAATTTCTTGTTTGCTGTTTTAAGTACATATCACATACAAATATATACACACATAGACAATTCTACATTCATATTTAAGTAATAAAAAAATAGTAAGACTGAACTCTGAGTTTAACTGAACATCTAAATTCTTCCAGCTACATGGTCCCTGTTGAAATTTGCACCTGTAATCTATGAAGATAATCAAGCCGCTTGCCAGAAACACCAATCAAAACCCACACAAACAGCTTAAAAATTTTGGTGCTATACTATCAGATCACACTTTAGGTGTTTGGAATTGACCTAAATCAGCAGAATAGACCAATACATGACATTTTTAGCATTTCAGTGTATGCAGCTATAGCTATCCTTTAATGTTATACAAAAGAAAACACTTCATAGGCAAATCACAGCTAAACAGCCTTAGTCTACAAATGAGGACCTATATTGCCTGTAGACATATGACATAATATGCCTTCCCCATAAGGAAGCCTGGCACGTAGGAATAACCTAGCATGTGAGTACAAGCACAGAAGGATTAAAAGCAGATTGTGCAGCTCAGCGCTTATGACAAGAATGCATTGTGCTTCTTGTTCATCTCAGTCATCCCATGTCTTTTTTTAAACCATGGAATATGCTTCTTTACCTAAGTATGGCTTGGTGATAGGATGCAATTAAGAGTCAGTCTGCACTTACACAATGCTTGATTCAATGACAATTTCAGATGGATAGCCAGATTTGGCAGTTCTGGGGAAGTGGTTAGACTGGAGAGGAGGGTAGGGCAAAGCACAGTTAAACAAGGTTTTTACCTTGCATCTATTCTGCAGTGTACTAAGATATAATAATGGATCACAGAACAGTGAAGTAAAAAGCAACCATAAATCAGAGGTCAACATTGCACCAAATGAAAAATAAGCATCTCACTTTGCAACTCAGGTCTATGTGTAACCACACTTCCTCACTTATTAAGAAGTTCACTGAGCTGTTAGACACATGAATAATCCTTATATGGGACTTCTAAGGAAGCATTCTTTACTTCTCTGGAGGAAAGAGATTATCATCAGGAAAAGTGTTTAAAAATACATGCTAATGCTAACTGTTACAACACAAAAATCTGTTGGAAGAGATAAATATTTGAACTATAGTTTTGATTGAACGCAAGCGTATACATGACGTCTCAAACAAAAAGCTATTCAAGCCCTATTCCTGCTCATACTAAAGTCAATAGAGTTCTATTGTGATCTATGAATAAGCTAGCAAGTGTGATTCAGACGTATTCCATGCAAACATCAGCATCAATCTGAACTTCTTATGCCTAAGAAAATATATTTGGGTATATTACTATGCACCCATCATAAGTACCTCACGAAGGTGCAATCCTAAAATAAAGTGTTGCTTGACATAATCAGAAGAAAAACCCACCATCAAGATTTCTGAAAACTGAAGTGGTTCACAGAAACAAAAAACTGAAGAACAGGTTTCTACTTGCTGGAGTCAACTCTTGACAGTTACTCTCCTTACAGCTTGGAGAGTAAAACTACCAAAAAAGCTGACAAAAAAGTAGCTTAGATAGAAAGTGTTAAAGTTCTCATAAGAATGTTAACTCTATACTCAGCTCTGGTGTAACACAAGCACACTAAAGACAGGATAGGGGTGGGGTTTTTTTTTTGTTTATAATAAAACAAGATGGTAATTATCTTTGACATAGATACCTAAGCTTTCAATACATGCTAGCAAGCAGGTGTTGCTCTAGAAAAGTAATAAAAACCCTAAGAAATTATTTTCAGTGACTTACTGATATACTTCTGGTTAGAACAAACACTTCTGTAACTCACAATCATTTAGACAAGAAAAGTATCTAAACATGTTTTCTTATCGAAACTTTGGGGTTTTGTTATCAAGAGTGTGCTAAAAATATCTTCTTTCAATTATTTTAAGAATAATATCAAGCCTTGGAAAAAGCCAAAAAATAATCAACTGACAACTGGACTGAAAACATGGTATGTGGCACCATGCCCACCTATGAGGCATCTGCATTATATATTCACCTCACAATGTGGAGGAACAGGCTTGTTTCCACCATATGCTGTAACTTAGCTGAAAAGTTATACTGCTTTAAGCAAATGAAATACCCCAAATACCTAAAACTACCACAGAAAATCCAGAATTTCCTATTGTCACATTAAACCCAAACCACAAGCTTAGACTTTTCCTTTGTTTCCAGCAGCACCTAGAGCCTCACCCACAACACACATCTGGATGTACTACAACTCCAGAGACAACAGGTGCCCTGATTCTTGCTGCCTTACGTCACCAGACATTGGGAACAGCTGCAGAAAATCAAAAGAGGTTACACAGCATGAGCCAGAGTGATGTAAGGAAAAAAATTTCCTTACTGATCAGTTCAGGAAAATGTAAGAGTTCACTGCATTAATATAGGTGGGCATATAGGTGCATTGGTGGGCAAGTATTTTTAGCTCCAGCCAACAGCTCATTCTGAATGGCTCTGAAGAGCAAAGTGCCATTATGGATTGTGTTTAGTTGCAATAAATATCCAAATAGGACAGAACAGGTCTGACTCACAAGCTGTACTCCTATGGATGTACCACACTCAAGCATTTCATAAGCACACAGAGAACTAAGACAATTTAATTACTACAATATTTAACTTGCAACACCTGCAAGCTCTAGTCCTCAAAGCTGGTTGTTTCCAGGCTAATCCTGACAGGCAACATCACAGACCTCACCATTACTTCAAACATTCTTACATCCAGAATATAGAAAAAATAAGACACAACTATAATTTATTTTAATTTTGAGGAACACCTCACATTATATTGAGTACTCAGAAAGTGATGAGAAATCAAAAAAGATGTTGGCTTTGGGATTTTTTTTGTCCCCCTATGCAAAGCCTGAAATTACTGGAATTTGTAGTACAGCAAAACACCACAATACAAAAAGGAAAAATTCTGGGTTTAGAACAAGGCTTTCCTAGAAAAGCTAGATCACATGGCAAGTTGATTTCTCAAGTGGCAACAATAAGTTTTATGGTTTTTTCTACATATTTATAGTAGCCTGCCATTATTCAGCACAGCAGCTTGCTATAGGAAACAATGAGTATCTGAAACTTTCTTTGCTTTCTGTGCAAGAGGTAACATCAGCTATGTTATTACTGTAACAGAGCTCAAGAAACAAGTTATTGTAACAATGAAACTGCTGGAAGCAATGAGACTAGGCTAAACTGAAAAGAAGCCAAGACATAGAGTTCCAAACATGCTTCTAAACTGTTCATGAAGTTGACTCAAGCACAGCAAAGTGCTCTTATTCTCTTGAGCTTGCCAGCCTCTATAGCAGGTAGACAACACTCTTTTAGGTGCTGTAAAGCAAATATTCCTGGGTAAAAGTATCCTGAATTATTTTAGCTCTTACGTTATTATCTACTCTGGCAAAGTGGATATCCATATCCACATCTAGAGTAGACATGCTTCTGATCAGAACTTAGGACATTAATTTGTTGAAGTAAGATTGTGTAGAGTTTGAAACACACAGATCTATGAAAATATACTTTCTCTCATTAATGCCACATATTGATAAAGCAATTCTAACACTTTTAATGTTCCATGAAAGCTTACAAAGAAGTGTTAATTAGTTTCATTTAGCTTTCAAGAAAAGAATTCAGGTGCATATATCTGTTATGCTCACCGACTTTCAAAATTACTTCATAAATTTAATTGACAATATATATTTTAACAACTTGGTTTAAGTTAAAGATTATGGCAAATCAGCTCTAAGCCCCTTNTCTAAGCCCCTTCCCCAAATTATCAGAAAAACACTTTCATTTTGAACAGATACAGTTCAGAACTCAGAGATGTATACAAAACTACCAAGCAGAAACAAAGAGCTTTTCAATTAACATAGCATACTATAAAACAACCATTAGAACACACCTAGATGCAGATCCCACAAGAAACATCTACATGTGGGAAGCTCTGTAATATATACAGATACAGAAAACACACCTGTTCCTGCTTAGCCTATAATAGTGGAGCAAGGGGAGAGAGATGATCACTGTAGCTCTGGACAGCTGCTTGTAATTCATCAATTAACTTACTTCCT
>VZTU01032641.1:0-17852 GCA_013400835.1 Zapornia atra
TACTGATAAAGGCCAAACTCAAAAAAAGAAGATACGCTGGATCTGAACATGTTCTGTAGAGAAGGGTGGTAATTTATACATCAAAAGTGTGATCTGGAAAATTCATTGAGTCTCACTCCAGCTCAGTTTCCTTAAATGTAAACTGGAAAAAATGTTTTGAGAACCCTCATTTTCTCAGGCACAAGGTACTTACACCTGACTGACACTTGTTTCCCTATGTTCATTTTTAAGCCATTCTTCAGAGAGAATTGTCCCTCCATCTTATTCCAACAAGTTGACTTTAGTAACTTTGTTGTCACTGCTGCTTTATGATGGTTTGGATATTTCATATATTAAAGAAAAGCATATGTAAGAGCCTGTGTCAGAGATTAAGTCATTTCAATGGGTAAATTAGCTCTGCTGCTGCCTGCTGGTCTCTCAGCACGTTTTGAGATGCTTGTGTGTCAATAAGATCAAAGATCATGGGAGAAAATGTGTCTAACATCTTGTGAAAAAAGAAAATAGAAAGATCAGAGCTTTCCTTTACCATCCAAACACACATCCATTCAAAGAAAGAAAAAGAAAACAGAAAAACATCTTTTCTGTCCTAGGATCCCAACATCTGGAACAGCTGCTTTTGGCAATTCTTGATGCTGACATAGTTTCTCTGTTAAAAACTGTAATCAGGGTTCTAATGCTGGTCTTGCAATACTTAGAGTCATTAGGCACTGTAGATTTCAGAACTTCATAAACTGTGATTATACGGCTAGGCAAGTATTGGTAATATTTGATTAATATATGGGTTCTTTTATTATTATTTGTTATGCTTTATAAGTTTTCTTATTGTAATATATCAATTTTATGTTTAATCACCACTATTCCACACTCTGCTGGAACAAAAGAAGTTTGACTCATGTTGAGATCTTGTACTAAATGCTTGATTTGACTATGAGTGCTAGAGAGTGAAACAGAACTTCAGGCATTTAAGTTTTTTCTTCTGATCAAAGTAAAATAACTAAGGATTTTAGCACCCATATTCAAGTTAAAACTTACCAGAAACCAGAAAATAAGTTGCTACAGTGTGAAAAAAATTGAGTCTTGAGTCTTTACGTATGTTTTGTTTAGGGGGATTTTTCTGGGAGATGGAAAATTGAAGCTGAAATGGATGAAGTCAAATCATGAAATGAAGGTGAATAAATAAGCTTCTTGCACATTTATTTCACGCATCCATTTTCTACTACAACAGTTGCATTTTAAAAGGATGTTGGCCTTATTTAGTATTTCAAGCATAACAAATGGGAGCATCCACTCTCAGTAGGTGGTTCTAACCTGCACCACATCAGAAGAGGTGCCTGCAGTAACAGAAGTTCAGGAGCATCCAGTGTTTAACAATCCCTGACTAGCCCTCAGCAGAAAGAGAGCTCTGCAGATTGCCCTAATCACATCCCAAGAGCCATTCATGGAACCTATATATTTAACTAATTTTCAGGTACAATTCCAGGACCAAGTGGTTAAAATGCTAGTCATGAAACTGTGTAACTCTTAAGACCGACCTATGTTTTCTGTTGGGGTTAACCCTTCTCTGCTGCAGAGCAGGAAAATTAGGTTTTCCCCATTAGATTAAACTTTGAGAAGATGCCTACTGTACTGAAAAAGCACAGTTGTAAATAATGGCATCTGCTGTGATGTTATAGTGCATACACAGTGGGTGAGATATATGTCTTCCGTTGACTATGAATATCATTAATTCATCAAAGGGAAATCCCTTAACTATATTAGTCACTTTTATTTGGGAACAAGTACATCCTCTAAGTTCTATTAATGTGAAAAGTGTTGTTTAAGATAAGGAGAAGTATTTAGTATTGCGGTACAGAGCTATAGGCAAAAGCACAACATGAACTATGGATCATCCACATAAAATTTGTATTAAAAAATAGATCAATACTACAAAGATGTTTGTGTCAGAATTATTTTATGTCTTTTTTGAATAATGCTTTGCTTTTATACACCTATGCCACCTGTTTTGATTTGGTCTTGACAAAAAAGCTGGTCTCAAAAGTTAAATAAAAAGACCCTGCATGAATGAGCCTCCAATTAAAGACAAAGAAATAGTAGAAGTCATGAAACCACATCTAAATAAAAATAAAAATAAAAAATAAATGAAAACTGGTGTTCTAGCTGATTAAGAAGTTTTAGCACATGACCAAACTGGAGAGATTTGATGAAAGAACTGTCACTTGCTGGATATAAACCCAAAGTAGATTATACGTTTCAATTACAGATCCTGATGAGGACTCAACTCATTCAATGTAAATACATGACTTCATTTTCACTGTAAATCAGTGTCTTTTTGTTCTCCTTTCTATTTATTCATTTAGAGTTCTGAAGTATCAAATCATCTATCTGAGCAGTTTCCAACATGAATCCCAGAGCTGAGGGATGATTTATACCAGAACCTCATGTATCAGCAGTGCTGTACTCTTTCTCCAGAATTTTGTCATATCCTGTTTTGCATATCTTGAGTATAAATGTATTTTCCACAGGGGCAGGATATGCTTTGTTTTGATCACCATCTGAAAAACACTCTTAAGCCAAATGAAGAAAAACAGACTCAAACTTCTTTCTCCACAGAGAATGATAAATTATTCTAATATGCAGAATTCATATGGAAAAGGTAGGGATGGTTCTGAACTGGAGTACTACCATCTCTCTCTATTTGGAAAAAGCTGGATCTGAGCTTTATAGTGTACTCCTAATTCTGCTTAATAGCACGATTTGAAAATGCCTGTTTGCATGTGATAGCTAGATGGACAGTCTCCTCTAACCAGTTTGGAAGGAAGTGTTGGTAACATGTCTGTACTTCACTGAAAAGAAGATTTTAACAGATTATTTAATTTCCTTATCCCAGTAGTTCAGACACATGTGGCAAATTCCAGACCCTGAAGAGCCAGGTTGCCCATTCCCAGATCCACAGAGGGTTTGAAGACACAGCCCTGTTTTTTTTTCCTGCAGAATTAGACATCCGTACCAAGCAGCCAGGGGAACATAAAGGGATAGTGTACTCTGACATCACCTTCTGATATATGGCTCTCAGCGTATGCTCAGAATCTGGACTCAGGAGTCCGGATGTCTCGGGCCTGTGGAGCACAGTCCCACCATGTGCAAGGACAACTGAGGGGTCCTTAGGTCTCTGCTTGCTGTTGCCAGCTCTTCCTAAACCAGGGTCAAGTGGGGCAGTCTGAGTAATACTACTGACGGGGATCAAATCTAGGTCTACCAGAACTAAGCTCAGCTCTTTCTGCACTGTACCTGCACTGCAGTGCAGTCTGGTTTTATGTGGGCAGACAGAGGCCTGGCAAAACTCAGTACATTTGTCTCAGTGCTGCACTGCCTTGGCTATGCTGACTTTGGGATTCAGTGGCAATGTAGCCACATGAAAAAAACATTACTCCTGATACGATCAATCTTGTTAAACATTGGCTAGCCACCACGGACATGAAGTGTGGGTCATCTGGACCCCAAATACCTTGCCCACAGACAGTGGACAGAGGATGCATTCAGACCCCATGGTTTTTATTCACTTCATATGTCTAAACCCCAGTCAGATTTTAAAACACTTCTGTGAATCAGGGCATAAATACTTTTCTCGCTCTCTCTCCTTCTGTTCTGGCCACTGACTTGTCCAGGAGTGGCAGTGTCCCAGGATGCAGAAGAGGAAAGACTGTAGTGCATTTCAGGATTCAGTTCTAGCTCTCCCATAGTTTAAGGGTGTATAAAGATCTTAAGCTCTCTCCTTGTTCATAAACTGTGTGAAAATTAAGGCCAAAAATTTGCACAACTTTGTGTTTAAAATTTTAACTGCATATTGATATGCAATCTTCAGAGATGCATGGAAAGGAGAAAAATTGGATTTGATACATTTCTGAAATGGTGATTCCTTTTTTTTTTTTCCTTCCTCATCTGCATCAACTGTGCACAACAAAACTGCTACTGGCACAATAACCTGTGGTGCGTTTTTCTTCCACATGCTTTCATAACACATTATGCAAGTTACATGTCAGTGCCCTACTTTGAGATCCTCCTCTTAGACAGTTCAGCTGCCAGGATCAAACGAGCTCTGTCAGTCTCAGCCCAGAACTGAAGTTTTTTCTCTCCTAAGCATAACAGGCTTCTAGTATCTCCTTCTGGATTATCCAACATGTTCAAACAAAGATAACTTGCTTGTTTTCAACAAAAAGTGGCACCTCTGTAGTATTGTTTTTCAGCACCTTGTGGAAGGTGAGGGAAGATGAGGGAAGAAATGAAGGAAAACAGCTTTTTGGGTTTTTTTTATTGCTCCATGTCTTCAGCTAAGAAGGGCAACGTTTACTTTTTAATGGTTCACATGCAGTATTATTTGACCATATAAGGTTTTGGGGAATTGAGACATGACTCAACACACCGTAACCAAGTCAACACTGAAACAGATTGCCTGCGAATCGCCAAGCAGTGCGGTTGCTTTGACACAGACCTGTGTCATAGCATAGCATGTACCAGGCCACAGCTGGTCATGCAGATTTCTGAGTGAAGAGCTAGGGGAAGTAGTTTAAAAAAAACCTTAGAAACTAAATACTTAGATTATCTAATAACATGATGTAAAGCCTGAAAAAGCTAATGAGAACTTTTTTACACTGGATCTCACTTATCTAAGAATAAGTAGGTAAATAAAATTAAGCAAAATATAAATGTATGTGAACAATAACTATATTTTGTCTTTTTTTTTTACTTCCAGAAAGCAATTTAAACAAGACTAAATATTTTAATCCTTGATTCTCCTATGAAATATTAAATATTTTCTTCATTAAGATATACTTTCATCTGCAATATTCATTACTCCCAAAAGATATTAGTCTCAGTTTCAGTGATGGGGACATCGTCTTCAGTGACCACAGACAGTCCTTTTTGATCTTGAACTCTATCGTTCTATGGATCTTCAGAAATAACCATATGTTTTTCCTCTTTAACTACTGAACATTTCACATAATAAAAAATTTGCCATAGAATCTGATCCAACATGTCTTCTCATTAATGGAAAATCCTTGAAAGTATTTTCCCCTTTTATTAAATTTCTTCTAACATCATGAAGGTGAAAGGTTTAAAAAAGAATGCAAATGCAAATTACTGGTATAATTCTATAGCATCTTTGACTATATTTAAATCTGTAACTTTGAGAATTAAGTACAATTTCAATCCTAGAGTAACAATTCATTTTGACATAGAAAGATATCTGCAAATAATTTACACTGTTATCTAAATAATTTAATTGTGCAGAACAATAAAGATAGCATTACTTGTGGGAAAAAAAAAGTTTCAGTATTCATCCTGAAGGAAACAATTTCTAGACCACTTATACAAGCTGGAATTATATTTAAAAACCAAGTAGAAAATAACAGGGGAAAAAGAAATAAAATGCCTTTATTACAGTGGAAAGTAGAATATCTGTGTGGCTAACTAGGGCTTTTTAGGGCTTTTTTAAAGAAAGTAATAATTAAGAGGTCAACTTGCTGTTTAGCAATAAGCTACCATAGAAACATTAACAGCTCATGAATGGTAAATAAAAGACAAACCTATCGTATTCATCTCCTAAAAAACCCCAAACCTACAGATAATTTCAGTGTCTGACAACAGCTGAAAGCTTATTTTGCTCACTGTGATTAACAGTTTGCTTTTTTTTCATTTTAATCTGAAAAATATGTATCAAAGCATCTTAATTTTTTTTCTTTGACCCTACTTACACTTTCCTCTCTTTTTTCTTACATTATTAGTGCATTTTGCTATATAGTAGCACTTCATATCTAGGACTGCCTTTTGCTTGATGTTTATCACCCACTTCACAGCACAGACAACCCCAATAAGCCCTCAGTGTCTGCTGATCAAGCTTCAGCAGCAGGTAAGCTGGTTTATAACATGATTTGCTACAAGTTCAACTCAGGCAATGTTAAACGAAAAATCAGCTCTACCAATTTTCAGGCTGAAGTAGATGAACACCATATGAATGTAACAGTATTGATTCAACCTTGTACATGGACCAGTCTGGGTTTGGTGAAATCCAAAGAAATATATAGTAGCCACAGATACCAAAAGGATAAAGTAGTACTGGACATAAAATTTTTAATAATATCAGAATAAACATGTTGTTGATTTGTGGATTGAGGAGCCTGGTTATTTCTGAGCCTGAAACATAGGTGAGATCGGTGAAAACCAAAGAGCACATGATGTGTAAGTATTGATGAGCTCATGTAGCTGAAAGATGCCTGTCCTGGGTACCTGGCAGATATGCCATCTTTTTAGACATTTACAAAGCAAATGGCAGCTCCTGTCTGAGTGCATTTACTTTCCTGCAGGGCTCTGGATACCAAGACTGTCTTAGAAACTGAATGGTGCAGCTCTGGCCAAAAGCTGCAAGGGCAAAAGATAAAAGTCCGATTACTGATCATATGTCAACATCTTTTGGGCATGTGACAAACATACTTAATCAAGTACTAAGGTTCAGTTTCTGTGTAGCTTTTACTGATCTAATGAAAGCCAAGTGTGCAAGCTTATCCTGCAGAGCTCTGTGAGGCCTTTCCCATACAGTTTCTGATGTTTCTGAGATAGCTGTTGGCTGTGATGCCAGAATAAAGTTTGGGAGAACCCCATTCCACTTCTTTGTCAGGCTGATGTACATATCCAGTTTCCAATGTATTATGCAAAAATCATCTGGTAGCCCTGAAACTTTCAAGCTGCAGATGAGTTGATTAATCTCTGCAGACTCCCATTTCATTGGCTTTGAAATTGCAAAAAGGAAAAAATAAATTCCTACACAAAAAAACTTACAGGCTACTGCTGATCCGCACTGAACAGAACTGATTTGCTAGTTTAATGATAGGCTTTGGACTACATTTCTGTTTGAGGAAAAGTGATATGATGCATAAAACAATATCTGGAGGGGAAGGACGATTGGACATGACCTCCCAGTCAGCTCTGAAGAAACTGCAGATGGAGAAGTCATCTCACATTTTTACAAAGGCAAGCAATCAAAATACATGCAGTCTTTACACATCACATTTTCCCCCACGTTAAAGTTTTTACACTGGAACATTATGATATTGGGCATTACTTCACAGATATTTGCCCATGAGGTAGCAACCACTCTTCAGTAGGTTGCAAGACACTGCGATGGCCAGCTTGCGGCTGAATGGCCTGAGAAGCTTCAATAACTAAGGTTATTAGTGGGTTAGAAGGATGAAACCTGAACCCTCAAAGACCTCCCATGTAGCATAACTACATAGCACACAGGCACATGCCAGGCTTGATTCAGCCGTCCTGAAGTGCCACTGCCACCTTTGGTCGTAAGGATGAAAAACAGTAAATATTGAGGATAAATACTAGTGAAGAAAATCTGTCTTAATTCATACATATAATTAGTATTATTGTCACCAACTTAAACAATGATAATTTGATTAAATGTTTGAATTTGATTCAAGTACCATTAATCACATTTAAGAAAAAAAGAACAGATGTTTTCAGAGATAAATTAAAACAAACAGATTACTATCATTATGCAATCTTTTCCATGCAAGATCTATAAAGTTTCAGTTGTTTAATTCCAGTTTCCAAGGAAACAAGGTTACTCCCTTCTGTTGGTTTTGTAGGTTTTTTTCCTCCAATCCCCTTTTCCCCTACTCAGCTGAAATAAAAGTGGTCATTTAAAATATTTTCTGACAAAAGAACTACTGTGATTAAGTGTAATAACCCTTTGTAATGCCACAACTCTCTAACAAATACTTGCATATGCATTCAGGTCCTTTAAGTCCCACACAGTATTTCTTTTTGGTTTTTTTTTAGCTCTAGGACACATTTAGTGACCAGGTTACAAACTCAGGCATCCTCTGAAGAAGACAGTCTTTGCAATTTGCATATTATTTTGCAGTTACAGAATAGCTGAATTAATTAAGCATTTCAAGGCCTTTTCTTTCACTGTATAATAAAGCTGCTTTAGCAAGTGAAGTTGCCCAAGTGGATTAATATTTTCCATTTCAGTCTCTATTGTAATACCAGCGATGTACAACACATCTTACAAGCCTCACCTCCACTCCTTCAAGAAAAAAACTTATTTTTCCATCATAGCCAAGTGAGAGCTATAATAACCAAGATGAGTAAATTATATGATACTCGTTAACATTTAACACATGGTTACCACTTGAACTAGTTGCTAGACAACGAATATCAAGTGAAATTGAGTGTTAATGCACCCACAGAATGCGTAATTGAACACTGGCTATGTTGGCCAGTGCTGTATTTCTGATGTGAAATGGCAGCCAAGGTGGATAAAATGGCAACTTTGTGACCAGGTAAAGTCTGTAAACAGTACTTCTTACTCTTTTATACAGTGTTCAATTTAACTTGTGATTATTTTCCAAAATGTTGAGCTAATCTGAATATGTAGCAACAGTAAAAACTGAGAGTCCTCTATATATTCACATTGGATAAGTATTTTCAGATACAAATATGACCCATCATGCAAAATAAAACCGATTTTGGCTGTGTGCCAGTGCACAAAACCTGATCATGTCACCGATTCTGCCATAAGTTTATGCAGGCATTTATATGAAAGACCTGTGAAACCCTTGAGCAAACTGTATTTTCTCATCATTACAGGGCATGTTAGGGCATAATTAACTTGCATCCTATTTTCACTCTTCATTCACAGCTCCTGCTAAATTTCATACAATTTAATTTTTCCTTTAACATCTTTTCTCCAACTCTGTCCAACTGAGTCCATAATACCTCTTAGTAAAAAACATTTTTAAAATAGACAGAAAACTAAGTAGCCTTTCATTTTCCAGTAGCAGAATGTCTTGGATGTGTTTCTGTTGTTAAGTATCCAAATAAATAGCAGAAACATTTTTAGACAGAGAAACATTAGTAAGTGCACTGATTCCTCTGTGGTGGCTCAACACCTCATTAAAAGTCAAGTTCCAGACCATGTATATGCATAAATCCTATACAAATGAACTACAACTCCTTCAAAGTCTTACATGTTTTCATGTATGATTCAAAAATTATTATCTTCATCTCATTGAAGACACTGTGTGAAATATATTGGCTTTATCCATTGAGCAGTGGAAAGATCTCTGAAGACTTTTCTCTGCTTCAGCCTGCCTACCCCTCCTCTAGTAAGACATGGCAAGTAACAGCCTGCCAACTGTGAATTGCTTTTTATTAGCCTAGTAGAATATCCCAGTGATTTTCTTCTATTTGTTTTGACTCATTTGGTATTTTAAAAAGGAAATCACAAGAATAGTACATTGGAACTGAATAAATATTTCCTGCTTTTAAAAATAGGCAGCTTAACTTCACCTACACAGAGGCAAAGGCCTTCATATATGGTAAAAGCTGAGGTATATTGGCATTAAGTGGAAAGGTAGCTCATAGAATGAAATGTGATAATTTCCATAGCATCATTAACAGTCTTGGTTGACCCAGAACTTTACAGGCCTACTAGCTTAGTTGACATTTTAGACTGATTTTACAGGGTATAACACTGAAATTACCCTTAATTCAGACAAACATAAGGGCCCGACTCAGTAGTTCTACTCTTTAGCTTAAGTTCCAGCTAGACCGAGGTGTCTGTCGGATGAACACTGAAGGATGGGGGTCCATAAAGGGTATGTTCTATTTATGTAAATGGCCACTTGAGATCATGAAAGAGGCAACCACCACTGCTGATCCACTGCCTGTGGAAGTGTTAAGGGTTACGTATAACCCGTAAATTCCCTCTTAACTGAAAAATCGTGTAACTACAAATAGCAATTGGCACAAGGTCCGGGGGGGCTGCCCACTCCTGTGGATCTCCCAAAGCACTTGTAAGTTTATTTCACTTCCTGTTGCTCTCTTGAGTCTCCAGACACCAGCACAACCACAGCGGGTTTGATCAAAGCTCATTCTTGTACCGTATGACATTTCCAACTGGGATAAATGCTAAATGCTTCAAGAAGAGTGTACAAGTATGTTCTGATACTGCGCAATTCTTGTCCTCCTGGCTTGCAGCTGCCTTTTTCTCTGGGCTGTAGGCACAACCAGATGCATCTGACCATCATTTACACCTTCCTCTGGGGCACTGTACCAGCACATTTATGAATTATTTTCCATTTCTGCTGCTCCCAAATTTAAATGTTGACAAACAGATGCATTTCTCCTCCCTTTCTGCCCTGGTTTCCAAATTCTGCCATTATTTGAAACATCTAAGAGGAATAATTGTTCCGTATTCACATTCTCCATTTTACATAGGGTTTTACTGGGCTCCACAGTGCCCTGTCCCTCAGTTGCCTATGTGCCGAGCTGCAGGGTTATTTAACATTCTTTTTTTAATGGAGATGTCTATTTCTTACTACTGATTGCAGAGGGAGCCTAGGCATCTAGCTTAAAAGATGCGCTTCACCTATTTGGCTACTGAATAAAGACGAGATGAATGCCACCCAGTGTTTCTATGCGGTTTTGCGGTTTTACTTTGTTTCTCTTTGCACTGTCATATTCCGCTCATCTCTTTACTCTGTGCTTTCCTGCATCTGCTTTTCTTGCCCTGGTTTTTTTAACTTGTTACATTTCTCGCTGTTCTTAGAGCATTTTCCAAATCCTGGACATCATTTGAGCCTGCATGTTCCCCTCTCTCTGGCACTTTGTTTTTGTCACTTCTTACTTTTTGATCTCAGTATTTCTACTTCACAGAATCTGTTTTCCAGCTGCCTGTCCCAAAGCTCAATCTGCCTGGTGAAGACAGATCTTGCTTTCCTTCTTGTACTTTCAGCCTCTCTTAAGTGATTTCTCCAGACTGATGCAGGCTGACATAAGCGTAAGTCTGCATCTTCCAAAAGTCTTAGTCTTAGTTTTGGATCTTTAATTCCAATTACATTCTGATCTGTGATAATTAAATCTGGCAAAGCACCACATTTAACATGGTTCTCATTCATTTAGGGTCAGACAGGAATTCCTCAGAGAACTCTTCCTGCTTCTGAAACTTCAAATGAAGTCTGACCTTTGTGAGATTTCATTTTTTCCTGGGCACTCAAAATCTATCTCAACCCTCTTCCCTTTTGGATTTCAAGTTACCATTCTATTTTGTCATTGTATTATTAATAAATATGAACAACTTAAAATCCAACAAAATAGAAGGATATATAAAAGATAATGGTGGAAAGATATGATGGAAAAAAGGGCTTGTAAATTTTACAGACTATTGAAAAAGAGAGTAGGTTGACAACCAGAATACAGGGTTAGGAGTTAATATTTGCATACTGGGGAAATAGTCTCAAAAAATAGGGCATGATAAGAACAAATACAAGATTTTAGCCTCATGAAGGAATAATCAACAGCAGAAACACAGCTGTAAAACAAGCTGTTAGCAATTCTTTGTGAAAGAATCATGACATACACATGGAACTAACACAAGACAATTGTATCATGCTGTTGTAGGAGAGTCACAGAGCATATTGAGATCTACAGACACAAAATAAAATGTTAAGTAATTCTTCAGTCAATTCAGCATTGGAATGATGTATTAAGCTAGAGCCTTATCTAGAATAATGGATTCAGTTTTAGACACGACACTTGAAGAAGACAAAAGAGACTGATCTGAGACTTAGAAAACCTGACATTGAGCAAAAAGATTGAAAATGAGTTTGTTTTGACTAGATAACAGAAAACAGAGGGAGGATATAACAGTCCCCAAGAAAGTAAAAACTGTTTCACATTACTATGTAAAGAAAAAAGGAAAAAAAATCTGTTTTCCATGTTTGTGGACAAAGGAAAGGTGGCAGGTATTTCAGTTACAAAGAGATTCAGGTTAGAATCTCTTTCAGGAAGAAATTCCTAGAATTTAGGAGAGATTAAAAGAATAAAATGTGTGAGGAGCTTTTACTGTTTCAATTACTGGATGTCCTTACAAGCAAAATAAACAAGCATATGTACAGGTTCTTCTGAGGGATAAGAGGGAAAAATTAGAACTATCATTTGTGGTTCAATTTCATGTCATTACATTTAACAGTTCATGTGCATGTGTTAGCTCTTGCCAGCATGTTCTTCCAAGCCCTGCAGCAATGCTGGAGAGCTTCAGTTCTCATCTTCCCTTCTTGCCTAAGAGTGACATCTCTCTGCCTGGCCTGATCAGCCTGGCCACCTTTTCCCTAGATACCTTCAGTCTTTAGGGTATACTCATTCCTACCAGCATGGCACTGGTTTTAATTGGCTTGTCACTGCTCTGAACTGACAAGCCAGATTTAAACCTTGAGGATTTGTAAGAAGTAAGACACACAGTCCCCACATGAGTCTCACTACGCATTTTGCAAAACACTGTGGAAAAAATAGGACTGAAGTCACATCCCTCTCAATTGTTTTAATATGTGACCCAGGGACTGGGAGAGGCTATTCTGCACAATCAGGATTTAGATATTTCAAGCATAGACACCTATAAAATATTATTTCAAAGAGACAGTGATGTTTTTTCTGAAATACTGATACTAAAACAAGAAGAAGAGATGCCCTCCGCCCAGAGCAACAGCCCTTTGGTGAGAGCACTTATTTAGAAAGGGGTGGGCCAGGGTTCAACCCCCTCCTCAGCTAAAGAATTGACAAATTCACATTTTGCTTCTTCTAGGAAAGAAGACCTAACCACTGGGATCTAAGTCAGGGAGGTCAGAAAATGGAAAAAAAACCCCGAAGTTTGTTTTATTCAAATGTCTATTCAATGAAAAAATGTGTAAATGATTCTGGGAACAGAGACAGAATCCAGGCATGAGTTGGAGTCAGAAAAGAAGCAAATATAGATAGCATTGATGTGAGAGACTGGTTCTGAAGACTGAATGGCCAGACACATCACAGAAAGTCAGGGCAGCTCTGGCAGCCTTGCTGATCCCACTATGGAGCAGAGGGGAAATGGGCAGCTGGGTGCTCAGGCACCTGAGTAACTGCACCAGCACAAATACAGCTACAAAAGAATTTTCAGGCCAAAGAGGAAGATGCTTCATTTGAGCTCTGTATTAGGTGGCTGCAGATCATGTTTTTCTTGCACTACTGTTTCAGCATTTAGTGCATACAATTTAATTATCTGGGACCTGAAACAAAGCCATCTTAAGAATTTGAATTCCCAGATAAAGGCACAATCACATTACATCTTAATTAACTTCCATTTGTGGGGTTTAATGACTAACATAAAACCAGTATTTCCCTTAGTTATGCTACTGACCTGGCATTTGAACTTCCCTTTGTCTCTCCATACGTAAACCTGGGAAAATAATCCTTTTCCTAAATAAAAACTGAAGGTATGAGGTCTTTGCATTATTGTTGTTACAAGAACAATTACAGAAGGCAAACAGTAAATTAATAGAAGGGAAGTTGCATTGATTTGGAAGAGTTTGCTTATAACAACATTTCCACATCAAGTGAAGTAAGAGCTCATGAAGTACCTCATGCCTCTAACGTGGAGCCTGACAGCAGCAGATCATGCAGTGATTCTTTGCTTCCTATACCATCTTATTTTCCCAATGCCCTTTTTGCACCATTGCTTGCACTATCCCAGAACTTTTGAAAGCAGCAGTCAGTATGGTTATATCAGCAACTGAAAACAGCAACAAGTCTTGAAATTGTAGATGTGAAACAAGGCTTATGACATTGAAATGTTCCTTCTGTTATGTTAAGTAGGTTTATGCCTCTTATGCATACAAAGGGATGTTATTCTATACTTGCCACAAATCTGCTACATGTGAAAAAAGACTAGATAATTCTGTATATGCAATGTTCTGTGAAATACTTTTTGTCATCCCAGGCACATACATTCACAGCTTTCAATTCTATTAGGGTAAATAACAGCTATAGGCTTTTTTTTTTTCTCTTTTTTTTTTCCTCTTCTTGTTTATCCCACACCCACAGTTCGATGTTTTCCAATTGTGGAAAGTCCTCAAATGTACTGGAAATAGCTCAGGTTCTGGCAAACACAAAGAAATCCTCGGAGACTGAATTTTCATGCACAGTATGATGTAGTCCAATAAATCTGTTCATTGTCTGTGCAAAGAAGCTTAACAATGGCAGAATTGTTTTATGAAGCACATACCACATGTTAAGTTCATAACCATGGAGGTGTCAGAACTAGGGCAACAAGTCTAGGATTACTGCAGGCCTTGTCAATCATAACATGTTTTATATACATGGATCAAATCTCGGGGCCCAATTCTTTCCCCTGTGCACTACCTGTGTTTTCCTGCTTTAGTATTGTTCATGGCAGAAGTACCCATCTGGGTACTTTGCATGTATGATTGTGTATTCTTGAAGTCATAACTGCAACCCCTGTGTAGTTTTGGTAGCTGGTAGCTGTTAAATACATTACTAAAAAATGTAGCTATAACCCAGGGAAAATAAACACTGGTTAGGTACAACACGCAACGTGTGAAATTTATTAGCATTAAATCTTCTCCAGACCAAAAATAACATTGGGAATTCCTTTTTATTTGATCTCAAAGAGCATACCAAACTCACTTAATTGAGGAAAAAAAATTCATGTAATTCCATTTAGTAAAATTAATCTGGAATAAACAGTCTGGTATAAATGTGTGTAATCCTCTAGCAAAGGTGAATGCACATAATTTGACATAATTCATCCTGTTTGCCAGCTAAAATGCATAGGAATCACAGTTCTCTCTGGAAGTGATAACAAGACTGTTCCATCTCAACAGCCTGTTGTGTGAACATGGTGTTCAACATCGGAATTCCATTAGTTCAGCACTCTTCAAAGTAACAACCTTCATTTTCAATTTGCAGTGTCAAGAGCTAAGATGACCCAGGTGAACACATTTGTTATTTGTTGATGTGACATTTCTTTTCTTCTGTCCTTTGCATTTTTTATTTATTCAATTTTATCTATATATATATCTTAGTGCTATTTTTAAATGGCACAAGAAGAAAAGGGAAGAGGAGAGGAGAGGAGAGNAAGAAAAGAAAAGAAAAGAAAAGAAAAGAAAAGAAAAGAAAAGAAAAGAAAAGAAAAGAAAAGAAAAGAAAAGAAAAGAAAAGAAAAGAAAAGAAAAGAAAAGAAAAGAAAAGAAAAGAAAAGAAAAGAAAAGAAAAGAAAAGAAAAGAAAAGAAAAGAAAAGAAAAGAAAAGAAAAGAAAAGAAAAGAAAAGAAAAGAAAAGAAAAGAAAAGAAAAGAAAAGAAAAGAAAAGAAAAGAAAAGAAAAGAAAAGAAAAGAAAAGAAAAGAAAAGAAAAGAAAAGAAAAGAAAAGAAAAGAAAAGAAAAGAAAAGAAAAGAAAAGAAAAGAAAAGAAAAGAAAAGAAAAGAAAAGAAAAGAAAAGAAAAGAAAAGAAAAGAAAAGAAAAGAAAAGAAAAGAAAAGAAAAGAAAAGAAAAGAAAAGAAAAGAAAAGAAAAGAAAAGAAAAGAAAAGAAAAGAAAAGAAAAGAAAAGAAAAGAAAAGAAAAGAAAAGAAAAGAAAAGAAAAGAAAAGAAAAGAAAAGAAAAGAAAAGAAAAGAGAAAAGAAAAGAAAAAAGAAAAGAAAAGAAAAAAGAAAAGAAAAGAAAAAAGAAAAGAGTTCATTACTTTGTCTAACTGTCTTACCTTCCTGCTTTTTGCATTAAGATATTTAATCGCTTTCTTTTCTATCTGATAACTTCTTTCTCAGAGACCTGCTGACATTTGAAAGAACCTCACGATTTATTTCTTTTTTAATGCAGAAACAGCCAAAGCAGTCTTGGCCTCCTGAATGAAGCAACACTACAGAGCCTATTTCTCCTGGGAGAGGTCGTGTTACTGGCTGCTTGGACGTGACAGCGGTACCTGATGGGTCCCAGCTGCTGATAGCAGGCTCTCTGATGGGGTGTACGCCACTCAGTGCGGGAGGTTTAGGTAACAGCACGCCGCTCTGACAGCAACTCAATGAGCCTGACTCCAAGGCTGTCTGTAATGACACGTAACTGATAAATCAGTTTTGATCTGTGCAGGGCTGAATGGAAAAAGGGAAAAAAATGCTCAACTTTTTACCTTACAAAATGGGAGGGAAGACCTGGTCTTTCCTCATCTTGTCTTATACATCTCAGATGCATCTGCTCTACAAAATATAAAGCAAAACTGTTACCTTTCAGGTCCTCGTCCCTATCTAAGACTCTGGGAAGTGATGTTCTTACATGTTGATGCATCAGAACTGAAACTCCATGTCTGATTGTTACAGCAAGATGTCTCAAGCAGCCCCAGCTCCCAGAGACCCTGCATACATGTTTGAGATCATGCAAAACAGGTCACAAGGAAAACAGGTAGCTGAACTTCAGAAAGATTGGCATGCATTATTCCAGTCCAAAGTACAACCTTAAACCCCCAAATGAAGGCAGATTTTGTAATCAGTTTCTGAGTCCAGCGACCAGTGAGACAGGTCGTCTCCCATATCTGTAAACACGGAAATAAAAGATTAAATTGTTTATACTCCTCTTGTTTTGAGATCTCAGAATAGTACAGCATCCTTTCCCAATAATACAGCAACACCACCACCCCCACCTTCCAACCAAAATATCCAGAGGTAGAAACAACCAGCAGCTTTTTCTCCTTTCCCTCCATTATTATAACTCATTCACTTCCTCTGGGAATCACAAAAGAGGAATGTTTTGCTAAGATTGGGAAAAAGGGAGTTTCAGCTTGCTGCACCTGAGTCAGGAGGTCATCTCACCCGTCATGAACAGCCCTGACAGTGAGAGAGGAAGGGAGGGGGCAGAGAGGGGAAGGGGGGAGTCTGCACAAAGGCAAAAACTGTGCCAAGGAGTTAGTTACTGTGGGAATGGATGCAAAATGAATAATTGATCCTCATACCAAATCTGTGCAAATTGTTTGAATATGAAAGAACAAAACTAGTAGAAACATGTAATGACGGTCCAGAAGAAATGAAGGAGGTAAAAGCAGACAGGTAAGACAGTCCAGTCTAGGAAAAGGAAATATAACAGTGAAGTAAATGAGTCAAACACTTTCTGGAAAGCAGGAAAAAAAAATGTCCTGCTGACTTTAACAGAGGTTATACATACATGTGAAGGACAAATGAAAGCTTCACTGAAAAATAATATCTGGAGGAAAGGCTTTCTCAAAATCAGTGTGCAGGTAGCTGAATCAAAAAACCCAAATAAGAGGTGGACGGTGCCAATGGAAAAGTCAGAAATACAACTATGGCAGCAAGTAAACAGTCAGTTTTTTGCTTAACTGAGGAGTGGGAGGAACCCTACTTTAACATCATAGAATTATAGAACCACAGACTGTTTTGGTTTGGAAGGGACCTCAAAGACCATCTAGTTCCCTCCTGCCACGGGCAGGCGCACCCTTCACTTGACCATGTTGCCCAAAGCCCCATCCAACCTGTCCTTGAACAGGAGGGGGGCATGCATTGCTTCTTTGGGAGACTTCTTCCAGTGCCTCACCACACTCATAGTAAAGAATTTCTTCCTAATGTCTAATCTAAACCAACTGTCTTTCAGCTTGGAGCCATTACCCATTGTCCTATCACTATACTCCCTGAGAAAGAGTCCCTCTCCATCTTTCCTATAGGCCTCCTTCAAGTACTGGAAGGCCACTATAAGGTCTCCCTGGAGCCTTGTCTTTTCCAGACTGAACAACCCCAGCTCTTTCAGCCTGTCTTCATAGGAGAGGAGCTCCTGCCCCCTGATCATCTTTGTGGCCCTCCTCTGGACTTGTTCCAACAACTCAATATCTTTCTTATACTAGGGACCCCAGATCTGGACACAATATTCCAGGTTGGGTCTTGAGAGCAGAGCAGAGGGGCAGAATCATCTCCATTGATCTGCTGGTCGCATTTCTTTTGTTGCAGCCCAGGATA
>VZTU01032647.1:0-20097 GCA_013400835.1 Zapornia atra
AACTTTCCTTCAGTTTCAGTTTTTAATTTCAATACTTGACTCAGGAACAAAAGTTACCATTTTGTCAGGGAAAAGGTATGCTTAACTGGAATGGAAACACAAAAATTACATGATAAAATACCAACTACAAAACAACAACCAGTCATAGTAATTTCAAAATAAATGACTCATAAATGATCATAATTTCTACTTAAGCTAGATGTAATTATTTCCTTTAACTATCAATGACTCTGATGTGCACAGCTGTAACTCAGTGATTCAGAAACTTCTAATTCTCGGTATTGGACCATGAACATTGGGATTTCTTCACACTAGCAGTATATCAAAGCTAGTCTTGCAGCTCTTAGGACACAACTGCAGTTCTTAACACACAACTTGATTGTCCAGGCAGTTTTCTTGAATAATGTAGGACTCCCGCTGGAAAATGGTTCTTACCCCAGAGTCAGAGAAAACATCTGAGACAAATTAGTGCATCAGAAACATGCCTATTGAATAAATCATATTTGTTTGGGAACTTGAGGAAAAGGAAATTTTTAATGCTATCTTTAGCAGTAGGATTTTGTTGTTGTGAAGTAACCTTAGAAGTAATGAATTAATTGTATTTAATTATCTCCCCTTTTACAGTAAATAGTATGATACTAGCACAGTAACAGTACTTTCAGATTTTGTCTACAGTAGCTTTAATGGGCAATGAGCTACTAAAAAGAACGTATTAGATCTTTTACTGCTATCTGTGGCACCTCAAATGTTATGTGACCTGCTTAACACTTTGCCAAGAATGTTGGCCATGGTCTAAAGACAAACATGAAACTTTTTCTAGAACAAAATAGTTATACTTTCTTAGATTTTAGTTTCACATCTCTCCAAACCAAGGCCTCACTAACACTGCTGATTTGGTTTTTTTGAACTATTTTGATTCAGTAGGCTCGCAGAGTGAAAAATTAGAAGATTATGTTTTTAGAGCCAGACCTTAAGCCTATAAACTTAATGAATGAACTCCCTTTTTTTTAAGCCCGGTTTAGGTTGGACCCTCAAATCTAACAATAAACAATACTAACAAAATCTTAATCATGCCTAGTGCTTTCCCTCTTTTCTCTGTACTCTTTATTGCAGGTTAAATCCCCATTTCTCTTCTCACTGCTCTTTAAGATAAGATGTCTAAAGCAATGGAAATCAATGGGGGAAAAAGACATTTTGGCATGGTACCATTCATAATTCTGTTAACATAATTAAACTAATCTTATGAGATAGATACAAGACTGTGGGTCTAATAGATCATGGTAGACTCAGTGGGCATCTTACACAGGGAAGACAAGAGTACGTTGAAGGCATTACACATGGGTCCATAAGGCAAAATAGGAATATCGTAAGAGTGTGGCGATATGGGAGGCACAGGGAGCTGAGCAATTATTGAACTGAAGACAATGCAGAAGGCTTGTCTGAAATTCTGAAATATCCTGACACACTCAGGATATTTTTTCTCCCTTATTTGAGTTTCAGTGTTGGCTCTGAAGGCTTTCAGAAATAAGTTGAATTTCTGCTTTTGCCTTCAGGACATCCTGAGCCTACAGTCCTGCAAATGGATTTAATTAAGACAACATGTTTCTTAACCCTATCTCATACACAAAAGAAGTTCTGCCTGAGACAGTTTCTCTTTCATTATGTGAAGGTATTTTTTGACTGGGTGGACACCTCTCATTATAGCGCTTTGTTGACAGTAAACAAATTAATATATGCTATGCAATCGTGCCTTTTCCTAGCAGACTTAATGGTGTTGCCAGTTTGCACTGCCTCTGCATGGTTGTGAGCCTAACTCTCTACAACATGACTTCTGAAATGTCATCATAAAACATAAATGAGAGCAATGAATGGGACTCATTAGCTCATCTTAAAATAAATTTTGTAAGAAACATTGCTGCAACTGGGCGTATTATCTTGGGAATATCGAACACAAATCAAATGCCTTCAGTTTTGAGGACTTCAAAGGAATGTGTTTGTAAAAGGAAGTAAACAAAACTTCTCTTAGATACACCAAATTCTTCTGTCAAGATAATTTAACAAAATACAGTATTTAGTTATATTCTTTGCTAGATCTTTTTCTTCTGCTTATATAACAAAAAACACTTATGTCAAATAAAATGCATTTCACACTTTGTCTTTGCATACATGAAACTAGCCAGTGGGAAGGTCAGTTTGTGTAATCCAGTAGGAATGAAAGAAGACAGACACCCATAATCCCAGAAAGTCTAGTTAATCTCTGCTCTTCATGGTAAGGATCGATCAGATGCAGCTGGAATAGCTCCACAAAGTTTGTGCAAAGTTGTTGAACAAGGCAGTAGGTTTGTTGAAGTGGTTAGCAATCTTCCCTCTGGAACAAGATAAAATAAAAAAAATAAATAAACCCTTTTACCTCCTCTGATCTCCTGGAGTGGAGCCCATTATAAGCTACAATAATCATCCACTTCTTTTAGCACCTCCCCAAGCAATACAAACATAGATGTCATCTCATGTGAAGATTTCCACATGATATTTAGATTCAATATTTTAATTTAAGAGTTGCTGTTAGAATACAACAGTCAGCAAGTACTAAAATAAAGATATATATAAACAAATTAAGGAAAATGGGAATAATGAAATGTATCACATGTCTTCCTGAAACAAGGAACAGATACTAAGCACAAAGGACAGTGTACTGTAGTTTTCTACTGAAAATGTTTGTGGGTTTTTTATAACTCTCCTATGCCTGTGTGAAATTTGGTCAGACATAGTGCCTTCCCCATTAAACTATCACAAAACAACAGAATGAACTGTGGTTCCTGTAACATCTGAAAGTAACAGAGCAACTGTTACATGACCTCATTAACAGCTTATGCATAGCCTTGGCCGTTACAACTTGGTTTAGTAAACAGGGAATGTCAGGACTTCGGCCATAATCTTTCAGCAAATGTGCAGTTCAAATTCCCAACTTAATCTCTGCTGGACAGCCATCAAGGATAAGCAGCAGAGGCCATAACTTCAATCCTTATACTAATGAGAAACCCTCTAATACAGGCTGATTGTTTATGTATGCACAGGAAAAAAATCTCAATCTAAAAAGCTACAGGGATCTTTCGTTCAATTTTAAAATTTGCTGTAAACTGCAAACAATGACAAGCAGCTGGTTTAAGTTGTTTTGTTTGTATCACATTATCTGACAAAAATGTTGATGAGGTCAAGTTTTGGGACACTCCTCTGTGTGTTATGCTCTGTCTGGATTTAACGACAATATATATTTAAATCCCCCCTCCTATGCACTTATGAATAATACTTCAGGATTCCAGGATGAGCTATGCAAGTCCTGAATGTGAGCAGTGGACATTAATAGATTACTGCATTATAAAAATCCCCCCAAAACAAACCAAGCACATTTTCCTGGCTCTGCCTAGCTGCACCTATGTTCGTCTGGTTGGATGAACCATTAGCTAAGCTGTTTGCCAGGAAAGTAGATTTATCACCCAGCCTTGAGTTATAAGAAATAGTTTGTTAGATGAGACACAATAAACTACATGTTGGAAAAGACCACAGTTAGGATTAATAGCAACCATGGACTCACTCCTAATGGAGTAAAGCTGATGACAAGGGTAACACAGGCAGCTTGGTATTGCATTCCAGCACTTAGAAACTAAATGATTAAAATTTGACAAAGAACTAGTAGAGCTGTAGATCTGGGTCTTACTGACATAAAATGTCCAATTATTCCAGATATTCAGCAGGTGCCCACTTTAAGCGGGTGAGCAGTTCCTCTAAGTTCAGCCACTTTAAAGTGTGATAGAAGAAAAGTAGATGTGACATACTCCAGAAAATAAGAGGAAAATGACAATGACTGTCTGAAGAGAAGCTTCTCGGGGATAACATTGTTGTTCATCTCATTGCTCTTATCTAAAGGAATACCTGGATTTTTTCATGAGCTGGAGAAGGGTCAGTGTGAATGGTCAAAATTATTACATGATTATGAGCCATTTATTGTAGCAACTGAAAGTAAGTGCAGTGAAAGGTGCACTAGAAATATATTAGCAGTATGAAGGGTTTGATAAACTTTGCATGACTGGACTTTGTATCTCCTTTCTTCCAGATATAGACACCACAACAGCAGCCTGTTGCAGGACACAGGTAGTGAGCAGTACACAGAGGATCCTCAGCTCCCATGGGGCCAAAATTTGGTGGCCATCTTGTTAAGCTGTCTCTTCAGTCATTAGCTCTGTTGATTGGGTTTTTTATGAGTCTGCCTGTTAGCTTCTAGTTTTATGTCATAAAATAACATTTTCAGTCTTTCTTTGCACTTGAAGGATGGGTGATGTAGAAGCGTGGTGTTTATTCTTCTGGTGTGAAGAATTAATTCTATGGGGTTACATTTCTGCTGGAGCGGTGTTATCAATAGGTAATTGCAGAGGGCTGCTTACTTTATGATTATAACTGTTTAAAAACTTGTTAAGGATGAAAAAAGCTTGGATAGAAAATAATTTTAAGATAGTATAATAATTTCATAATTAAATGTGTGTTTATTTTTTCAGCAAGTTATGCATATATATATGTTTTATCCTCCTGGGAGTATTTCAGTTCTCCTTTTGAATACAATTGGCCACGGTTTTATGTTGACTCAGTGAATTCCCTGTAAAAATGAACCTCCATACACCATACTGATCTGAAATTAGGGAATTCATTTAATTAATATTTATTTTTTCTTTCGAATTTTGCCTATAGACTAAATCATCAAACCCAGAAAAAATGTACACTTGTCTTAAACATGTTTTATTTGATTAGTGAGTTGGACTACATCTTAAAAGATACTACTTTTTAAAATAAACTAGAAAAGACAAGCTACAGAGTAGTAAAATATAACCAAATTATCCAGAATGTCAAAAACTCTCCTCCATGATCAGAGGAAATAACTCTGTCCATTCAGCTCTTCTCTGAGAAGAAATCTGAGCAAATAAATGGCCTTTGTAACATGACCAAAAGTCAACAACATTCAAGATCTCTCTCAAACCCACCAATGTTTGTGTCTAGGAGGGCAACACTAGGGCAATTACTTGATTAAACAGCCAGTCCATTTTGTTTATTTGTTACACTCCTCAGAGGAGCACAGTTCACTCTCACGGGAGCACTTGTGTATCCAGTAAATAGCAGCAGGTTAATTACATGCCTTAAAATCACAAGCCAGAAAACGCTATCCCTTTGTTTCCTGCTAACCCACAAGCAGGAGCAGAGCTGGAGGAGACTTGCATGCCTGGATGTAGACCCTGCATGACTCTAAAGCTGCCTAGCTTTGCTGGGGATGTAGCCCTTTCCTTGCACAGTTGTGGGCAGATTTGCACAATATGAATATTATAAAACAGGTACAGAGTTCATTTATGACAACTAAATGTTATTCGTGCTCATTGCTTTTGTGAGATCATCGGAAGAAGCTTAGTTTTTTTTGTTTCTCAGTACCTCTGCCACTAATACAGGTGTAACCCTGCCCCTCTTTTTTTTTTTTTTTGTCCTCTGACCTCACGCTAATTTGCTTTAAAAGATTTTCATTTATTTCAGGTTGTTTTGTCCATCTATTTTTACTTTAAAAAATCCCTTATCGTTTAAACCAAATCTCTGGCAATCAGCACCCAACACAAATACTTACTCTAGGGGAGGGTTGGAGAGGGTTTTTTTTGGGATCATGTTACTGGAGTCTTTGTCAATACCAGTCTTGAAGAGGAGTCTCCAAGAAACCAGAGGCATGGCATATTTCCAGCTCTGCTTGCCTCCAGTCTATGCAGACAGCTCCTAGGCAGCAGGTATAATTGTAGAAATGCTTGCAGGCAGCCTATGGACACGGTATGCAGGTGTGTCTGAGAGCATCCAAACTGCCTAACGCTGAGCTAATAGCATGCCAACAGCATACTGGGCCACTAGCTGTGCTTAAGAGATGCTGTCTTATTTTGCTGTGGAAGCAATACCTGCAGCCATGTTGCCATGGTCACTATCTTGGCATATTTCAAAATAAAATGTAAAAATATCTACTGTTGTTGGGGATTTTTTTCTGTCTTGCTTCTTTTATATACCTTGTTCTTGCCTTCCTCCTGTCTTACACACCTAGAACATCAGCCATGGAAGGCCTCTGTCCAACTTCTTTTCCCTCCTGAGTAGACTCAGAGTACACCAGTATTTCTTGGCTATAGGTCAGCTTGTGATTTTGTCAAGAGTATCACATTTTACATATAACTGAGATGAGGGTAGCTTTCTGATCTCAGTCTGACTTCAGCCATAGCAATACTATGACTACTGCTTTATATATGCAAATATGAATAACATGTCTTGGGTCTAAACTCCTAGAAAAATCAAGGTTTTGTTACTTCATTTTCCCTAGATCTTACATTAAAGTGGCCTATATAAAAACTGTTAGCAAATAGTGGTAGAAAAATATTGGTATTTATCTAAAATTACATGTGCCAAAGTCTAAATTTGGTATAATTATAATAAATCCATAAATCAGGGAAATATTTGGAATAAAAGATTTTAAAAACAATTTTATATGTGGCTGTGATATATTCCTGTTTCACTGTTCAAAGTTATTTTTTCAAAGATATAGAAAAAGGAAGATCTTTCTTCAGTATAGAAGCAAAATCTTGCAGAGTGGATCTAGATGTTTCCAATCTTGATTAGACACCTGTTACGATGCTAGAGTGATTCTGTATGAATCACGTGCATAATAAGGTATATCACAGTCTCACAGCATTCTCTGCTCATATTAAATTTGATGCTTCTGACTTATTTTTTGTGTACAGAATGAGGGGTACGTGTATAGTATATCAGATGTGATCCACCTGTGTTTTGACTGTGGAGGTTCTTTCTAAACAGGGTTTGCACTGAAAACAGTGCAGTGTTTAGCCTTCTGGCTCAATCTGATTTCAAGATAAGAAGGAAGGAAGGAAGCAGAGGTGATACAGGATACAGGAACATGTCTTCACTTAGATGAATGCTCCCTACCACAGTGTGCTGCCTACATTCAGAGGGCTGTAATTGTAATCCTGGTAAGCAGAACAATGAGGAGATAATTAGATATGTGCTGTTGGCTTATATTTTGCTACTTTGCTGTGAACTACAACTCTCTTAGATTAACTTACATTTTCTCATAAACATTTTTTCTTTCCTTTTTTTTATGTTAGGAGATTGCTCATCTTTCATTAGCCAAAAGGTGAGTCTTAATGTTTTTCTATATCAATACTTCCCCACAGTTGCAGTACTTTGGATCCAATAACAATACATGCTCTGTTGTTGCACTCTGAATATAATGATTCATTAATTCTTCAACATAACTGTATAATTATCTTAATAGCATATGATATCCATCTTTATTGATTGCAGTAAATATTTCATCCTGAAAGTTAATTTTATACTTTATTCACGTAGAACCATAAGTAAACCGGTGGAAATTGTCTAGTAGTAAACTAATGCTTAGGATAAAACAACAGTGCTAAGAGCAGGGCCAGTATTTGTTCAGTTATCTTTTTTGTCCTATGTTCAGTTTATCTTTTTAGCACCTTGAAACTCTTTCCTTCAATACTGCTTTTGGCCTTTTCAGTTTAGAAGGTATATTTTTTCTCCTGGAAAAGAGTGGAGAGGAAACAAAAATAAATGTCAAGTTGCAAAATAAAAAAGTACCATGAGCTGGCAGACCGGTAGCTCTGCAGGACAGCCCTGAATACCTGTAAAATCTCACCACATCACTGTGCATCTAGTCATTCAGATGCTCTAATCAAAAAGTGAAAATCTTTAAAGAAAAGCTTCTGTTGAAAAAAAAAAAAAAGAAAGCAATGGTTGATCATTAAGTGAAGAAGAATGAATAAAATCACTAAATTAAAAAATTGCTGGGTATTACTAAACAGGTATATTGCTGCTTAAGCTGTTGGCAGACCCTCAATTGTAATACAACTTTTTCACCCCAAGGGTAAGAGTCTTTGCAGGAGATTTTCAGCTCTGGTGCCAGACAGTGAAATGAACTCCCACAGGAACTAGGAGCCATCATTTCTTTGACCTTGCTCTATTTAACACAAGCACATTGTAGCAGTTACATATGATAAAGTAAAATCTACCAGACAAAACAATTTTACTTCTGGAGCAATTTCCGCTTTGGGGAGATGAGAAGAAAACCCACGTAGCAGATGCCACTCCTGTCTCCCAGAGTATTACTGGCAGGCACTGAGAAATCATGTTAATGGAAGCCGAGTTGTAACCCTTATACAAAGGTCTAGACAAGAAATACACATCTGATAATAAAAGCTATTAGATACCAAAGTGGCTGATTTGCCTTAAAAACAGAGTTCTCTCAGTAAATCTTGAAATGATCACATGTCACTGTTCTCTGGTCTTTAAGAGACAGCAAAAAACAGCACTAAGTGAGTAAAACTTTTGTACTCACCCCTTCTTGTCCTTTTTGATAAAGCTGCCAAATTGTTAGTCTTTGGCTAATGCTGTTCTTTATTTTAGTGTATCTATCAAACAGATCTCTTGGATGAAGTAGCATCTGCTATTAGTCTAAAGACTTATCTTGTTTTTGTGAACTTCTGTTTCCCATACAGAAGCTGTCAGCCAGGCCAGAACACCTTGAAGATGTTTTGGACTTGGCCCTTGGGCTGCACAGCTTCCCTGGAGGTCACGTGTCTGAAATGTTCCCAAAGTTTAGAAGTAAAAACTAGCCTCTACTTGACTCTGCCTGACTTTGTTGCTTTGCTACTCTGTAAGAAAGTGTTGGTAAATCTCCCCTTTTCTTTACAATCCTTAGTGCTTAGGAGAGTGCTGTAAGAGGTGTGGGAGCAGATGCACCTTCACCTTGCTGGCCAGCAGGTCAGCTATTGAGCATTTGTTTCTTTCTTACAGTTGTGATATCTCAGTCTGTCTCTTCACTGTTGACACTCTGGTTTCTTCCAGTTGGGGAGAGGAAAAAGGTGATTAAAATGGAAGACATCAAGTTGGTAGAAAAGGAGTTAACTCCTGCACCTAGTTTCTGCAGTAGTCCCTGTTGCTGCTGGGTAGGAGTGCTCTGTGCTCCAGGTCATGTTTGCATTGCAGCATTACAAGCATTCCTGACTCTGCCTTTTTGCTTTTCCACTCTGTACACTGGTATTAATGACCATCCTGCTATCCCTTGACATCTTCATGGACATATTTCATGTCTTTCTTGTGGACAATAAAATCTTCAAACACAGAAAAACCTCCATCTGTGAGTGGTCTTTTACATTCACAAACACGGCTATAAGTAAGGTTAAATATTTTCAGTCTCCATGTTTTCCTTGTTACTCTGGAGCACGTCTCCCTCCAGTTTTACTTCAGTTTAAAATGTAGAAAGCTTCTTTTAATTTAGTGCTAGCCATGTGGTATTCTAGGAAAGGTTGAGGGACAGAAAAGTGTAGTACATTTATGATATACACACATAAACAAATTCCAGGAAGTTAAGAGAAATCATGTTAAGAGGACATTTCCATTCCACAGCTGTGAGAAGGATGCTTTAGCTGTAAGAAAATTGTGCATTTTAGATTTTCCAAACAGAAAGATAAGAGCCTGATCATCCCAAATCTTCTGTAAAATCACAGGTGTGTTTTGTTTTGTTTGGTGGGGTTTTTTGTGGGGGTACTTTGTGGGTCCCCTCCCCCCAACTTAAGCAATTAGATATTCTAAGCATTGACTCCTCAATACTGGCAGCTAAAAGGAGTAAAAAGTTTCACTTATGTTACATATGTTACTTTTTTCCTGTCTCCTGTTGTGTTTTTTTCCTATCCTTGGGAGCTATTAAATGCACAAATCCTCCCTTACTGAAACAGACGTAGAAGAGTGTACAACTGCATAGAGGTAAGAAATGGTGAGAACCTTTGCAATGTGGAAACTGAACTGTGTTTTGTTCCTGTAGGCCTGACAGAAGGCATTTTGCATGCAAAATTATTTGCTCTGATAGACTTACATACACATTTACACAATATATACACATGCTCCCAGTATTCATCACTAATAGGTTTAAATGCAGATGTTAATTATGTTTCAAAAGAGAAGAAAGCACCATCTCAGATAGCACTGTTAAAAGATGCTGATTTGTTAATAATTTCTGATACTTTCAATGCCTGACTGTTGACTGTCCGCTAAATCTGTTCTTTGAAAAATACTTTTAGTATTAAAACTGACTGAAATTAACTTTTTGGCAATAGTTGGTACTAAGCCTTCAACAGTATGTGGAATACTTGACAAATATGAAATTAATTTTACCCAAACATCTTTTTTTTTAGAAAAGCTTTATAAGTATTTTGTATTTTCTTTACCCTCATCACTGATTTCTAAGGAGTATGTGTGTAATATGAAACAAATCTGTTTTTTCTCTTTCTTTAGCTATTTCCTGGTGCTGCATTGGCTCTGTTTCATGATGAGCTGTTGATACTGCAAAATCTGGATTGCGGTGTGCAAAATAATTCAGTGAAAGAAGCAAAATGATTCAAATATCCTAATACTCAGCAAAGTGGAGGAAACGAAGAGACCTGTTTAAAATAACTTGCTGAAGTTTCAAAAAGTTGGTACTTGTTAAAGTTCCCTGGACTTTCTTTTTTTCTGAAGATCTGAGTTATTGAGGAGACTTGGTAATACTTCAGCTTTAAGAAAACATTTTTTTTCCCCTTCAGTTTTTGGAAGTCCTTCACCTTTTGATATAGTTATAAAAGACTGATATTTGAAATGCAAATGTTTGCTTTTCTTAATTATCTTTTGCTAGGAACATGTTCTCAGTGGGAATGAGAGGCTACACTTTTCATATCATCAGGAGGTGTAATACACCAAGAAAGACAGCCCTAAAAAAAAGCATGGTGTTCCCCTTAGAGCTTCTATTTGGAAGCATTATAATATCCCGAGTGTTAGAATTCATTCTAATCTAGGGAATATGAAAACAAAATCTATGTGACTATCTCTGTTTGCACATTTAGCTGAAAAATGCTGCTATGGTAACAGGCAGAACTGACATCTAGAAAGTTTGCTGTATTAGTAAAAAAAGAATAAAATTGTCCTGTGTTTCATACTTTTCATAAAGACAGACAGATTGTCAATACATTTATTACATAAAATTCAGGAAAGAAAACTTATATATTCCTCTATATAAAAAAATAAAACTTACATTTCACAGTGGTAAATTAATTTTGGTTTAGAGATGGCATCAGGTCACCGTGTACAAAAAACCCACATTGCAAGTGATGTTCCCTCTTGTCATTAGCACGTCAATTAAGAAAAGTTAACTGATTTCCATTTGAGAAGTGAGACAAAGACTTCATGATCAATTGTCCAGAGAAGCTAGAGGCTGGGAAGTGAAGCCAGGGCCATGCTCCATTGCAGATGGACTTTCATGACCAGCAATAAACCAACATGCAATATAATTGCTGTTAAACTATGGTGCATGTACTATTTATTTACAATACATGCCTTTAATAGCTAATATCTAGGAATTGAAACGTGTTTCTTCATTTTGGCTTTCCCAAATGTTTATGGATTTCTATGTAAGTAAAATACTGCACTATTTTAGATTTATTTGAATCACTGTATCCAAATTACACTCTGTAAATACAGAATCATAAAATCATAGAGCGTGTTAGGTTGGAAGGAACATTTAAAAGTCATCTAGTCCAACCTCCCTGCAGTAAGGAGGGACATCTTCACTGAATCAGGTCACTCAGAGTGCCATCCAGCCTGACCTTCAATATCCCCAGGGATGGGGACTCCACTACCTCTCTGAGCAACCTATTCCATATCTGCCACCCTCATAGTGAAGAATTTTTTCCTAATATCCAACGTAAATCTCCCCTTTTCTAGTTTAAAACCATTACCCCTTGTCCTATTGCTACATGCCCTCATGAACAGTTCTTTCCCAGCTTTCTGTTTTTCCAACACCTTTCTGGTATTGGAAGGCCACTATAAGGTCCCCGGGACCGTTCTCTTCTCCAAGTTGAATAAGCCCAATTCTCTCAGCCTATCTTCATATGAGAGGTGCTCCAGCCCTTTGATCATTCTGTGGCCCTCCTCTGGACATATTCCAAAAGGTCCATGTCCTTCTTGTGTTGATGGCTCCAAAGCTGCATTCAGTATTACAGAGTAGNAGTAGAGGGGCAGAATCACCTCTCTCGATCTGCTGGCCACACTTCTTTTGATGCAGCCCAGGATGTGGTTGGCCTTCTGGGCTGCAGATGCAGGTTGGTGGCTCATGTCCAGCTTCTCATCCAGAAGCACTCCAAAGTCTTTTTCCTCAGGGCTGCTTTCAAGCCCATCATCTCCTAAACTGTATGGATAACGGAGATTGGCCAGACCCAGGTGCAGGACCTGGCTTTGTTGAACCTCATGAGGTTCACCTGGGCCCACTTCTCCAGCCTGTCCAGGCATCCGGTCCATCCGACACATTAACTTCACCACTCAGCTTGGTGTCATCATTTTTTGGCCTAGAGTGAGAAAAGATTGCTAAAATTAGCTGATAGTTGACTAGTTTGTCTCCAGTATTATTATAAAACAAAACATTGAAGATAAAATGCACCCAAAAATGGGAGCTACAAAATGCCTGAAGCTTTTCTGTGTGTTTAAGAAAGTTCATTTGTTTGCTGTGTGGAATAAGAGCATAGCTTAGTACTGCTGCGGCCTTCAGGCCAAGAGAAAGGATGCCAGGGTGAGCTGAAGCACCTTCACATGAAGGTAGCTGAATCCCAGGAGACTGTAAACCAGGCAGGGAGATGGAAAGTAGAAGTTATACATATGTGATTAGATGTAAAGGCATGTAAGAGAAGTTAAAACCACCTCGGATTGATCTGTCTGGTAAGGCTATCCTGACCCTAGTAAAGGCTGATTGTAAAATGCTTCCTTGTATGTTCTTAATCCTTCTTCTAGAGGTTAAGATTTTGTTGGTATAAAACACTGTATGCCAGTTTAGCAAAGTGTGGTTTATACTGGCTGACACTGTCTCTGAATTTGGCCCCAGACGTGATGCCTTTTTTGCACACTTAATCTCCACAGTATTTACTCCATCCAGGGAAACAATTTACCACAGGAACTACTCCATTTCTTGGTGTCAGGTAACATGGTAACATGCTTGGTTAATTAAAAGAACAACCTAAATAAATATTGGAAAAATTCCATTTTGCCCTAAACAAAATAATGTTAAAATCCAAAATAAACTTGTGAAGATAGATAATCTTCTAAGACTCTCACTTGGGGTGCCTTCCATTGACTTCTTACAAAACAACAGCTTCTTGTTGCTGCTGACAAGTACAGGAGAGTATGTGAGAAGCAAGAGCTGGAGAAAAAGTGTAAGATTCAATTTCTTATTTCTCATGAATGACTAAGTACATCTTTATGCAATCATATCTGCTTTGCACACATCTCAGCAAAGGTGACAGAGAAATAGATGTGTCCCATTCTCCGTTAGGTGAAACCTAAACAAACTAGACTTCACATCCTGTGTTTCCCACAAAAGTATTTGTTATCTTCACGAGCTCTTCTAAACACCCCAGCACAGAATTCAATTGCATGAATTATTTGCTAAGTAGATTTGTAAATACTACCATTACTCAGGAAAATGAAACAAGGTCTCTGAAATTTATCAGCAAATTTTCTTAATGGAAAATACCATTAAAATAAATATAAGATCATAGGGAAACGGAAAAACATAATTTAGGTTCACACAGAATGCAAAAGTGATGTGCTGCTCAGCTATGTATTTTTTTATATACTCTTTTTTTCCAAGGTGAACCTATGTACTTCTTAAAGCTCTTTTAACAGAGCTTTAGGTTTTTGTCAGAACAATTCTAGCAAAAGAGCAATTTAGCTTTGGGAAATGTCATGCCATGATGCACTTCTGTGAATGAAAACAATTTTGCTACTTCGAGGTAACAAACTGGATATAATAACTAAATTACCATGGTCTGGAAATATGATTGTTAACTTAATATAATTTTTAAAATACCTGACAGTTTTGATTATTTTATCTCCCAATGAATTCAGAGATATGTTTCATACTCCTTTGCTCCCTGAATTCTACTATCAGATTCTTTTTCACTTATAAGTCTTAATAAAAGCCACTAATGCTTGTTTTGTTTAGAGAAAAAAAAAAAAAAGCTAAAGTAAGGTCAGCATCCAATAGTTGCATTACATATTCCCATTTGACCTGTCAGGAAGGAAATGAATGAAAGCCACAATGTATAAAGTTTACTGAAGTGTAAAGAGCTTTTAATAAATCTGTTAAAAAACGAAAGCTTGAAATTAAGTTATCAAAATTCTTCTCCACTTCATCATATCGTATCAGGATAAACTTTTGTATTACACTGTAAGACACATTTATTTCTTTACTGATTCTTCGGGGAAATACTACATGATGAAGACATTCTGAATAAACTATGTTCTTTCTGACTGTGCTGGAATTAAGGTATAAAAAGCCCACATCTAAACAGATACCGTTATTTTTCTCTAAAACCCAATAAATAATGGTATTCCTCAATCAATTATGTATGTAGAAATACTTTTCCTGCCCTGCCATCTGCCAAAATAGAGTTGAATGTGATTTCCCTGGCCGCAGTGCAATAAGATGTGTATCAGGGAAATAAAAGAAATTGTCATAATTGAGCTATATCTTCTATTATTGATCACAGATTTGTAGCTACACCTGTCAAAGCAGCCTCTGTTCTCTCCAGTAATATCTATAGACCACTGAATGAATATCAGATCAGTATTCCTCTCATGAAAGAACTACCATTAGCTTGGATACTGAGATCCAAATAGCAGACCTCATTCATGCATCCCAGTCATGTTCGTGTACATTCATGTTCATGTACATTCATGTTCGTGTACATTCATCATTAATCTCCTTAGAGGATGTTGTCTAATGTACCTCTAAAATATCTGTACTATAACTCGGGTAATGGCAATACATGCCTTGTTTCCTCTTGTCAAGAATACCAAAATATATTAATTTTTGTACTAGTTGGGTTGCCTAAAGGCTGAGGGAATAATAAAAGCCTACCAAGCAGTGCTTCTCTCATTCAGCATTATTTATCCCTGCTGAAGTCTCTGCACTGATCACTTCTGAACTGAATTCCTAATTAGAAAATAGAGGAAATAATTTCCAAGTTTTATCTCATGTAACATTAAAGAATGGCTGGAGGATCTTTCCCATTGTTCCTTAGGTCTGAACTGGTTTTGATCCCTAGGTCAGACATTCAGAGCATTCCCTACATTTCTAAATCTTTAGACTGACATTTCGTTGGCTCAAGAGATCTGAATATTGGAGCATTTCAGAACCTTGTGCATCTCTATGCTTTAGCTGAAATTCAGGTGCTAAGTCACTACGAGCATATGCAAATCAAATAAGCTCATCAGAAATTCTAGTTCTACAAACAGAATAAAAATACGCTTATGTATTTTTTTTATATACTCCTGTTTTCCAAGGTGAACCTATGTACTTCTTAAAGGTCTTTCTCCCTGGACTGGGTTTACCTGTAAAGTCTAATATTATACCTCAAATCAGTAGGCTTCTGGGCAGATACTCTTAGTTCCTCAGAATCTATGGAAGTATTTTAAAAGAAAATTTGTCAGATCATAGAGTTTTTAGGTCTTAGTATTTTCCTGCTTCTGTAATGTAATTTCACGAGGAGACAAATTTACATCTGCACAGTAACTGCTCCCTCTGAAATAGCAAATGCTGCAAGCAAAAAAATGTAAAAAAAATCTTTTATAATCACTTCTTATGTTTGATCTTCAAAATAAGCATGTAATCAGATTTTTAAAATATGTATTGGTTCCTAGTGATCTTAAACTGCATTTTACAATCTACCACTAGAAGCCAGCTACATTTCTCCACATAAATCCCAATGATCTTGTCTATTTCCATGCTACACACTAAGGAAAAAGAGGAGACATCTTTATCTTTCCATTAGAGTACGCAGGCGAACCAAGTGAGATTTTTAACTTGTTGAAAGAAAAAGTTTTTTAGAAATCAGTAAAGAGCAGGCTGCCAGAGTGGGTCAAACGAATCATCTCCCTCTGTGTTTTTGTGCTGAATAACCTAGAGTTTTGCATATGAGAGCCTGCTTTCCCCTTTTTCCTAGGGAATGTGGTGCAGACCACAGGAAATGAAAAAATGTTTATTAAGCTGTCTCCAACAGCAACTAGATGCTTCCAAGGAAGATATAAATCCCCATATTCACTGGGGGAGGAGGAGAAAGGTAATACTTTTCTATCCTCAGGCAAAGTACATAAACAAGGAGAGAAGAGTCTGTTTTAAGCTATTCCTGATGCAGTGAAGCAGTACTACCAAAATCGAGTTTGGGAACTTGCCTCACCAGGATTGTCAGCACATTTAGTTCTAGCTAAATTTTACACAAAATTGAGTATACTGGTGAAGAGCCATGGGTTCAAAAACAAATATCAATGATGCCCTGTGAATCTAGACACAAAACCAATGTCTGATTTCTTTCATCATAGGCAGGATATTTCTGGTTTCAAGTATTTCTTTCTGGACTTGTTTCCTTTTGAAAACAAAGCAGGATGCTGTGAAATACTTCAGACATCTTTTCTAAATAGGAAGAACACTGTAGATCTACAGTCAATGACAAAGCCATACAGAGGGTTTGGGAATTGGCCATTTGCATTTAATTCCTGAACCAAACAGCACAGCTTGTATACCTACAGGTCCTCAGTCTAGGTATATAGAAAGAAGAGATGGAGAAGTGAGACAACCTTTAGAAGGTGCTACTTATTGCTTAATAACAGTTTGCTGGGGGAGACAAAAGAAGAGTAACTTTACCCAGCCTGAAATGCCAGTTGCAGAAACGTGGAGAATAGGTCAAGCAATGCTCTGCCTTAGGGCTTGTATGTTTTTCCAGAGCCCTCTGATTCATTTGTGCCTTTTTAAGAGCAAAGTGCCTATGGTTAAGAAATTATTTGGCTAAGGTTCTATTCATTGCTTGCTTGCCAAATTATGCTTGAAGATGTTAAGCCAGAGGCCAGAGTGCCTACAGTTGGATGGAAATCAGAGGAAAATATCTGAGGCACTGCAAGTGCTGAGAAACCCGAGACCCAGGTCTGAGCACTCTGGTGTCAAAAACTACTGTTCTGTTTAGTACTCTACAGACCTTGAACTAGAAAGAGTCCACCTCCATTGGCATATAAGACTAAGCAATTGGGGGTGCTGAAGACGACTGACATCCCTACTGAAAAAAAAGTGATAGGATCCTTACTTAAAAAAGATGGTAGGCTATCACACTTTCTTTTTTGATTGGGAGAAAGAGGTATCCTCTGTCCTTGCTTAGGAAATACCATCAGCGAATCAGGCTCCTCCAACCATTACAAGAAAGAAAATGTTGTAACTTTGTGTTCATCACCTCATCTACATCTTGTTCCTACAAAGTAGGAGGGCCAACAAGCAGGAACTGAAGACACCACTTTTTGGATACAGGACCAGTCCAGCTACATCTGTACAGGTCATTGAGGAGTACTCATTTCCCTTTACAAAAGTCTATTGGAAAGAGATAGTTTAGTTCTTTGTTTCCTTCTGTGGCATTGCAGGGCCCCTTCTGAGAAGAACAGACATGATAGGTCTGTGCTCAGAGCCTTTTAGCCCCAGTTGGAACAAGCAGAGCAGCATCGTTCAAAAGTAGCATACATCCTGCCAGGGACATTGACATCTCTCCACCACACTGAGTGACATTTATTTGGGTCCAAGTCAGGGACTTGTACTCAGGTTCCAGAATCTGCCATGTGTACTGATTCTTCCCAACTCTCCTTTTTGTAACTGTTCCACACCAATGTTCCCACATGTTCTTCCAGCCATTGGTATGCATGATTTTGTCATTTGTAACTGCTGAATTCATTGCATAAATATTAATAAGCAAGAGTGTTATAAGACATCAAAGTGATATGTGATTCACTAAATCATTTTCCTACGAAGTACTTTATAAATGATGCATTAATTCCGTCAGGATGCAGCCCTTCAGCGTGGCTCATTAAGTCTGGCAGTTGCCTACTTTTCTTTTGATCTTCTGCATAGGGAACGGAAATAAAAGCCATTTTTATCTCCTCAAGAGCATCCCCTACCACCTGCCCTGGAAAAGAACAAATAACATTTTCCATTTGAAGGGTACTTTTTTTCCCTATCACCTGAGAAGTTCTTACACTGGGGAGTTTACATGAAGTATATTTATAAATTTGCAGTAGTCTTTCTCTAAATCAAAGTACAATCTGGACCATAATGGCAATCTGCAGGCCTGATGGACGCAATAATCCCAAACAGGTAGCTGGGATTTTTTCCAAGAGAGAGCAGTCTGGTTATTGCAAAGCTCAGTCTCCACCTGACAAGTCTTTCACAGCAAGCAAGGACCTGAACTGTCCGATTAGATGCACTGATTAGTGCAATTTGCACTCTTGATGAGAAGAGCGAGCACTTGTAAGAGGATACGAACAAGTGCAGCTACCTTTACACAATAGATCAGTTGTAACTGTGGTTGTACAGCAACCATTAAAAGGTCATATGCATTATAATTTAAAAGTACTTTCACTTTAAACCTGGTCAGATGAATTTTCCATGTAGAACATGGTATGTCTCTGGTGACAGTTCTACTAGTTTTAAGCACTGTGCTTTGATAAGACCTTAATGACTGGTGCTCCAAATGACAGCAGCTGAAAGCTGCACTGACTTCTGGTTACATGTGGTCAGGCTGAGCCCAGTCAAGTGAAGCATTCCTCTGTTGATGACTAGCTGATACAGGTGTCAGAAATATATCTGTGTCTCCAAGTACTTCCCCAGTGAGTTGGTTTAGTTTCCTGCAACTGTCTCTGCATTGTCTCATCAAATACCCTCTCCAGTGGTAGACCAAATAGCTAGTCTAGAAGATGACAGCAAGGTCCACAAGCATCTCTCTGTTGTACAGGTGTGATGCCACATGACAGTTTGAGAATCACTCCTGGGGGCTCCTCTCCACAAACGCAGTAATGGTACTTTTGGCTCTGGTGAAAAATCTAGGTACACTGGATACTACAGTGCAACAACTAGCATGTCAAAGATGATGGCATAGGGAGGTAAGTCAAATGTCAGATTTCAGATTCCCAAAATCATACAAGGAAGCTTGGTGACAAAATGAGAGTTTCAAAAAAGCCAACAAAAATGAAAAAAACCATATGAAAGTAGCTTACAAATGACCAGGTAATAAACATCAACAGCTATGTATAGAAGAAACTAATTAGAGCCAATACTAAATCTGAATTCTCAAAATATTATGAATACTCACCCTAGTATATCATATTTGTAGCATGATCACCATAAATACTGGTTAATGGAGTATAGGGTGATATTTTCAGTATTATTAATGCTGTTCTCAAATTTCCATAAGATTTTCATTATCATCTTTGCCTTTTTTTTTAAATTTCTCACTTACAACTAGATTCATTTGTATAGATACAGAAAAAAAAACTAAATGAAGGGCTACCTGTAAAACAGATCAGAGAAGTCCATCCCCACATTCTCAGAAATGACAAGCATGTTGAAGAAGTTTTAGAATAAGGAATATTAGATATTAGTCAATGTAAGCAGAGTGCTATTGATTCTCAGTCAAGATTCATTATAGAATATGCAATTAGCCACAATTGCTGAGTTTCAGCTACAGGCAGCTGTGGATTATGAACAATGAATAATTAAGATGTAATTATATAATTAGGATGTCAGCAAATAGTATGCTTAGCTAATTCAATGAGTTATTTAAATATGTGATCCTGAATAGGTGTTTTTTAACAAAAATTTGAAAGGCTTATTTTTGATATTGTTCTGTCCTATCTACTACTTTTTGTGCTACCTGCCAACAGTAATGGTAATGTGGTTTTGAGCTGCATAAATTTTTTATAATTGGACCACTAGCTATTGGTTCCACTACCTAACCAGTAAAGAAAATTATGATCCTTGTCTTTGTTTGAAAAACTGTGCAGGCAGTTTCTTTGTTCCTGTTTTCTTTTTCTAGAAGCTCCTTACACCTCGCACCAGCTCTATTTTAAGATCTTTTGAACAGATGTTGTCTATCCTGCACTGTGATGAAA
>VZTU01032649.1:0-15643 GCA_013400835.1 Zapornia atra
TTCAGTCTTTTATACCGTGATAGGCGCGTAATTTTGGCATATTCTTTCAACTTGCATTGTTTGACAGTTGTTCGTCTTAAGTTTTCCTATGCTTACAAAATATGTCTTGAACCAATAAGTTATTGATGATTTTTAGAGTTATCTTTGGTGAAATGCAAATATTTAGTACTTCTATAAATGATGATATGTAAAAAGAATTACCAAAAAAAATGTCTTGATGGAAGGGTTCTCCCAGGAATTTGAACTGTATCCTCTTTTAGGGGTTGAGTACCATCTTGATCTCATTACTTTTTTTCTTCCTCCTGATCAGAGGCTCTCAGATGGCATTTTGTGGCAATAGTTTATTTGACCTGACCTAGAAGATTCTGGCTATTTGGAATGTGTTGTCATAAGCTATTAGCAATCTGTCTATAACAGGGTTGTGCCTCTGGGCTTAGTATTTGGTTAAAGGAAAAAAAAAAATAAACACCCAGCTAGAAAACAAATGTAATTATCAAGTCTAATGGCACAAATATTCTTGGTGAGCAAACATTGGTATTTGGATTAAAAGGTACCAACTAAGAGAAATCGTTGACAGAAGCAGTGGAGGAAGACTGACATTCCTCCATTTTCAGAGTATTTAAAACTTCTTGGGCAATAGCTAGTACTAATTTAATACACGAGCCCTAGAGTTTAATGGGGTTTGCTAGTTTAATTTTTCATGCCTTTGTCAGGTCTGTTGCATATAGTATATGTCACCACAGAGTTTTAATGCACGAATTCACATACTATGCAGGCTTCAGAACAACTATTTTTAAAGTGAAGGGCATCCACAGGCAAGTTTAAAAAGTACTGATAATAAAGTACAATATCTGTGTTCAAATGATTTTGTGTAGTTCATTAAAAAGTAGAAGCAGCAGTGCCAAATGTCAGACTTGTCTACCTGGAGATTGGTTGAAGACTCAAATGTTTAGACATACTTTTTCTCTGAAATGAAGGTAGAAGCCTGCCTTCAGGAATGGAATTGACATGATTTATAATGATGGTTTTTCATGCTTGTAGAGGTCACAATCAAATGCCAAAATGGCACTGACGCAGTTTTGTGCTACATGCTGGATGTAAAGATGTTTGCCCCTCAACAATTTATAATGTGATTTAATCTTTTTGCTTGATTTTTGTTCTTTTTTTAGCATACGGCGACATCAAGAGAGGAGAGCGATTTTAACTCCAATTTTAACAGATTTCACAGTTCGAGTAACTGCAGCTCCTGCAATTATTTTTACAAAAATTGATGCAGCAGAGAATTTACACCCAGAGGTTAGTACAAAAAGTGAACTGAAATAGCATAACTTTTAATATATGGATAATCTTCAGATTTCATATACAGTGATTGCCAACTAGAAAAAAAAAAGTCTTAATGACTATCTGAAATGTTCTTTCTATGCTGGAGAAAGAATTTGTGTATAGCATTCAATATTAAAGGCAGCCTGTCCTGAGGTAGATAAGCCTGTTTGCAATTCAGAAAATAGGAATCCTTTAATGATTTCCAGCAATATTTTAAAAAGATTTGTGATGGAAAGGTGTTGAGAAGAGGTGCTATAGTACAACATTACAAAACAATGTATTCACAAGCTTCTCATAAAGAAGCCTGAAAATGCAATCTATACAGTAACTATAAGAACATAAGTTGAACCGAGTTTATAGCTCAAGAATTTAAAACATTTTATGTAGGGGAAATATCAGAAAGGTTTTGTCAGCTTGCAAAGGGTATTTCTCATAACAGCTACCCCCTGGGAAGAGCAAAAGAGGTACAGGCACATAAAAGGTATAAGGTGTGTCATGCAACGTGGAATTAGGTGTACATTGTTGGAAAGTAATAGCTAATGAATATAGAAAGAAAAAATTGACAGCTTCATATTTTGTGTAATGTATCATCAAAATGCAGATAGAAAATTATTTACTGTAAAAAAAAAAAAGAGCTGGAAAGCTTAGAGGGTAGCTAAGATGCATAGATGTTATTAGATAAAAAAATCCCAGAACTTTACTAATGTCTGTGTTTGAGAATTTTGGTGTGTTCTGTGTATACATTTTTCTTCTTATCTATTCCCTGGGTGACATTCACTGATGGAGAGGTCTAGTTTAGATTGTGAGGAGCTTGAACATTGCGCAAACTTCTCATGAGAAGGGGCAGTACTTTTACTTATTAAGCAATCCTTCCGTTGTAGTTCTGGTTTTGAATTTTTTATTGCTTGCCAAGAGTGCTGAAGAGCTTTTTTGTGCTAAAGAACACCAATAAAACAGTGGCCATCTAGCTAGCTTTGCCACGGTATTAACAAAGCTTTACAGGCAAAGAGAAATCAATTGTGTTGGTTATCAGAGAGTTCCAACACGTGATTTCATTATAAATTAAGCAAAGTTTATATTTTTAAAAAAAATACATCCTTTTCTTGGAAGGAAAAGAGAATTGTAGTCATTGCCAGGAACTAAGAATCAAAATCTGACAGTCCACTGTTTGATACTACCAAGAGATGAAAACAAGTCCTCGCACACAAGATACTTCTCTTGCAAAGGTTGTCTTAATAATTAAACTGTTGAAAGAAAAGGAAAAGCTGCATCCTTGTTTAGAAGCCCAAAACACCACTTTCTCCCAGAAAGACCTAGTCAGTGCTTGAGCATTAATTAGTGTTAACTACAGCAAAGAATCACAACACAGTTATATGGAATCGGAAAATTATTTCCCCAGTAGCTGTTATCTAGTGTTTTCCTTAATTTCTCCACAGGAAATTTTGGTGTGTGGTCATTCTTTGGAGGTGAATGTGACAACAAATCTGGATTTCTTTCTCAGTGTTGCTCAAGTACAACTTCTTCAGCAGTTGGTACAAGCCAATATGGTTGGACTGGAACCTTCCAGGAGCGCCACTGAGGTAGGTTTTTCCCTGGTTTGCGGCTGGGTTTTTTTAGAGTGCCGTAGCTCTGATCAGGTGTTTGCACAAACTTGTAAGTTTTAATAATTTAATTTCTGGACTGATAAACNTGCTGACTAGTGTTTGGGCTTCCAATATTCAAAAGAAAAGAAAGTGAAAACTTTGCGGTAAGACAAAAAATAGATATTTCTTGTCTTCAAAACCAGGAATCTGGCCAGGATGACAGCATCTTTGAAAGCTAGTAGAAGTTAGTATGTGACAAGGCACTAACTTCACTGGAATTGCTGGCTCCACCACGAATTCTTCACGAATAAGAACAAGAGATAGGGAGAGAGTTAAAGAGCAAGACAGTCAACTCATCCTTTCTAAGAATCTAGCTAATGGGAGAGCTGATGAAGATTTTCTTCTTTCTTTCCTGACTCTCATAGATTCAGCATGCATGTGAGGCTGGGTCAAAGTGGGGAATGCTCTAAAGCAGCCAAACTATTTATATTCCTCTCTTCTCACCCTGTCAAAACCCCAGAAGTTGTTTGTGTTCTGCTAATCTAGGCATCACATCATTCAGCCCCTCCTTTATCCCTTCCCAAGGACAGAGGGAAATAAAGGGCGTTGTTTCATTACCGTGTTGACACATGAAAGATGTAGGAAAGAAAAACAGTGTATCGTTCTTTTCCTTGTATATTTTGAAGGCACAGGGCCTCTTTTGAAGATGAACATTGTAAGTATTTATGGGAATATCTTCAATAAATAATTGATGGAGCACTGTTTTCCCATTGTCAGTAGAATGGATAGAATCAGAAGATTTGAATAGGTGCCAAGAATTTTAACTTTGAGTTGGTGCAGTGCTACATGACTGATGCAGACTGTACAAACTTAAAAGCAATTTACTACATAATTCCAGAAAGCCTTTTGCTGACTGCATCCAAAGATTCATATTTGTTCTTCATTCATATCTCCTTTGCATTGCTGAGGTCTTCTATAATGAATAACGGGAGTATTTCTGGTTTGAGGTGGTGATAGTCTTTACTAATTGTAGAAGTATGTCTTGATTCACTATACTGAAAATGAAAAATCCAATAGTTGATTAATTTTTGTCCAGTTCTTTCTTCAGTGGTCTGCAGACTCATGTGCCTATATAAAGCCACCCCACCCTCTAATATATGCACATTTGTTATTATCCTCATGTTTCTCCTTTAGCCAGCAGAGAGAAACATAATACACATTGTATGCTACTGTTTCCGTCTCAGTGAATGAAATTTGGAGCCTACATATGGCTATTCGTACCTCACAACTGCTAATTATTTCATTGCAAGAATCAAAACATAATTTAGATTTGAAGATGCCCCCAGAGACCATTGGTTTGCTACAAAGAACATTAATATCAAAGCTAGATCAGGCTTCTCAGTGCATTGTCCAGTCAAATCTTTATCTCCAAAGAAGCAGGTTCCACTGCCCCTCTGGGTAATTGTCCTGTGCTTAACTGGCAAGTTCTTTTCTCTATATCCATCCAGAATTTTGCTTGAAACAACTTTTAACCATTGCCTGTCAACATTTCCCTAGACATTTCCAAGAACAGTCTAACAACTTCTTTATAACCCTGCTTTAGGTAACTGGAAACAGTGATTTAATATCCCACCACCATACTTAGCCTTCTCTTTTTCCACCTGAAAAAACCTTGCACTGTCACCTTCTCATGAATCGTATGCTTTAACCTGTTAATCCTCTTCATGATCTTCTGCCCACTCAAGTTTGTTAATCTTTTCCTTCTATTAATGAGCTCAAAGCTAGAAACAGTGGTCTAGATGTGAACTCACGAACAAAAGGAGATAATCTCATCTCTGATCTGCTGGCTGTGGTGTTGTTAATGCTGCCCAGTAAGCCTTCAACACTACAGGGGCATGGTACTATCACATTTTTGAAGAAATATGGTAGTTGAACTGAATGTACACCGCTAAACTGTTTGCATTAAGTACTTGTTCAGTTATTTTCAAAGATATTCAGAACCTATGCACATCAAATGCTTCTCTTCAGGGACTCATAAATGAATGAGAAATCACACAATAAACAAAACTATGTAAAAACAGTGCACTGATATAAGAAAGGGGGTAAAGGAATGCCTTGAATTTCTTGAGATAACTGACTGTAAATGAATTTTGGTTTATTGCTTGTCCTTTTTTTTGCTAGAATAATGAAAACATTGAGATACTTTCTTGTCAAACTTTTTGTTAAGTATCTATTAAAAAGTGTACATCAATACTGAAAAATTAACTGTAACAGAAGCTATAAGATTCAAGAGTTCCTAAAAAGTAGAGAGAAAACAAGACTGGTAGATTCTTCACCTTTTTTAATGACTTGGTAACACTTTAAAGACACTGTAGGTGAAATGCTGAATGAACTAGAAATGCATTGGAAGTTTAGAGATCTGAAGATGTCCTACTGAAAGTTGCAAAAAATTCTTGTTTCTAGAGGTGTCCAGGAGTTCAGTCGTCTTAAAGAAAAAACAATCCAGCGTTTGTAACACACAGACTCACTGCTCAGATTTAGTGAAAAGATTTAGTGAAATTTAAGGTCTAAAGGAACCTTTGAGCACCTCAGTTGAAGAAAGAAGGAAAGTTAGATTTGAGCTCAGATTGTGGATGGAATTTTGTATGACAGTGATTTAAGGCAATGAATATATTTCCTTGGCTTTCCTTTAGGCACTCCCATTATTACCAATTAAGATAATAATCCGGACCATGTCTTTCCTGCAGGCAAGCTGTTCGACCACTTTTAAAGATGCAGTGTTTAACCTGTTTTCTGGAAGCTAGTTTTACACTATGAGGTCTTTTTTAAAGGGAAAGTCAGTAGCGATGAATCATATATTCATTTAATTGTATTTGTTTCCAGTCAAGTGCCTCTTCAGACACAGTTATGAATATGTGCATAGTTCAGCTGATTTGCTCTTTAGCATCCAAAGCTTACGGTAGGATAGAATCGTGGAATAATTTAGGTTGAAGAAACCTATGGAGTTCATACAGTACACACCCCTACTCACAACAGACCTAATGACATTGGGTTGCTCTAGGGCTTCAGTCAAGTCTTGAATACCTCCAAAGACAGAAATTACATAATTTCTCTGGGCAGCCTAACTGACCCCCTAAATGGTTAAAAAAAGAAAAAAAAATCCTAATACCTAATAGGAGTTTCTGTTCCTGCGGAACAGAAGGCTCTGAAGGCTCAAAATCAAAAGCAGGTAAATTTTTGAGGTAGATAAAGAGGAAATTCAGAGTATTAAGACTGCTTGGGCATGTAGATTTACCAACAGTAATTAGTTTTCTTATTTGTTAATATTAAGTAATCATCATATTAAGTCTACTTTAAAAACAACCATGTGTAAAGAATAGCACGTGAATATCTTTGAAACCAGTGTTTTCAAGCAAGTTAAATATTTATACTTTTTAACAAGATAAAAACCATATTTTAAGTGTTCAGGAATGAACCACATCATTAAGAAAGCCAGAGATGGGGATGCACTTTGATCTGTGTATGTATTCTGCTCAGTATACCACAGAAAAAAACCCTCTGCCCTTAAGTCATAAAGCTACTATAACATTCTTTCCTTCTGCCAAGCATTGCTTGAAGACTTGTCCAGTTTCTCACACAAGAGGAGAAATTCTTCAGAATGTCATGATACCTTCTGCAGGTTTTTATTTCTTAACTTAAAGGCTACAGTAAATAAACATCTGAAGATTTTCTTTGGTGCTAGATAGTTTCACTGGCAGATTTGCTTTTGTTGAAAGTCTGTTAGTTTTTTCCTGGATCATGTGGTGGTGTGCTTATTCCTTTTGTACTGTGTTGTGTGGGGGATTTTGTTTGTTTTGTTAAGTCTACAAAGCACCATTATAAATTTCTAGCTTGATCTTTTTGGTTTTGTAAATACCTTAAATATTCACAAGTACTTCCTGTGACAAATTCATCAATATTTTTGAGCTTACTGCACAGAATGTAGAAAGGAATTAGTACAAAGATTTCAGACCAACTACTACATACGTTTGATTGACATGACTAGATAAATAGCTGATATGAAAGGCACATGATATAGAAATGCCCTAGTGGCTTAAACTGAGGCACATTTGTTTAGGCCTACATTAACATATGACTTGGAAACAGTTTAGATATATTTATTAAGCATACCTACGGTATTTTGTCAGCTATAACGTAGTATTTGCAGCTCAGGCACTTGCAGAGATAGTGGTGGTATCTGTGTACATGATAATATTCAGTATTCTTTTCTCTTGGATTTGTTCCAGCTGCTTTTGAAATTCATCTAAACTTTCATCATCTGTAATAACCTGCCAGAATGAGTTCCACAGCTTACTATATGCAGTGGAACAACACTCTATCCTCCCTCCTATTTTTTTATTCAATTTCTTTTTACTTCTTTTGCATCAAGTTCTTAGGGGAAAAAAACCCAAACAAATCTATCTCTTAGTCCCAATTTCTAGACCATTTTATTTTGTATGCTGGGATCATCCTCTGTTTTCAGTGTCTCTTCCACGTTGAAGACTCCCAGTGTTTGTTTTTTTTTTTCAACTAGGAGTGTTCCCTAAAAACTGCTCCACTCCTTTCCATTAGTTATTTGTGTTGACCTGCTCTGTCTCTCAGTTTTGTACTGTCCATTTTTGAGGAATAAGTGGGGCATGGTCCAGACCAGAATTGGACCTTCAGACCAGAATTACACACAATAGTCAAGATACAGACCAGGCCCATGTGGATTTATATGTTCGCACAGTGATGTTCTCCCTTCTGTTCCATCTCCCTTTTCTGTAATTCTTGATATGAGAATTGGGGGTTTATGTCTGCTACTGATCTTTTTCCTCCTTTCCTCCTCTGTTCTTCTTTTCCTCCTCCTTTCGTTCTTTCTTTTTTTTTTCCCCTCTTTTCATCTACCTGATCATTTCACAAACTGTGTGTAATAAGGTTAAGAATTTGGGTTTAGGTTATAACAGGTAACCTGGAAGCCATCTTTTTATATTCCTTTTGTGTTGGTTTTTTCCCTCTGCTTGTATCACTTGAAATTTACGTATGTTGTATTTAATCTGCTGTTTTATTGCCCTGTAATTCAGCATTGTAGGGTCTTCATTTCTTCACAATTGGCTCTTCAATTGGTTATTATACTTGAAAAAATTCTCACCTTGCTTTTCATTCATTTTTCCATTTATGAATATATTGAATGTGATCAGCCCCAGCATACATCACTCTGGGAGCACACTGACTACCACAGATCATTAAATTGTCCTTGTACTCTGTAGTGGTTTGGCCCTGGCTGGAGGCCAGACGCCCACCAAAGCCGCTCTATCACACACCCCTTTTCACCTTTTCAGCTGGACAAGGGAGAAAATGTATATTGAGAGGCTTAGAAGTCAAGATAAAGACAGGGAGAGATCATTCCACAATCAGTGTCACAGGCAAAACAGACTCAACACAGAATAAAGGAAAGAAAACTGTCTAATTTACTACACTACACTTCACACATAGTGAGACCAGAGTCAGATAACAAGAAGTGCAACCAGATCTTAAAGCACCTCCCCCCACCCCTCCCTTCTTAGCAGACTTCACCTTAGTCATGATTTCACTCACTGCTTCTCCCCATTGTGACACAAGGAGGGGCAGGGACTGGGGGAATGGGGGTTTCAGTCAGTTCCTTGTGAGTTGTTTTCCTTGTTGGTTTGGGGGGGGGAGGGGGCATTCCTCACCCTTCCCCTGCTCCAGCCTGGGGTCCCATCCACCGGAGACAGTCCTTCATGAACTTCTCCAACGTGAGTCCCTTCTCACGTGGCTTCAGCTCTTCACCAGCTGCCCCAATGTGGGTCACTTCTATGGGGTACAGTCATAAATCATAGAATGTCTCTCAGTCTCTCAGGCCCTGACTGCTCCAGCCTGGTCCTCNCCTCTCCAGGGGCTGCAGGTGGGGTCTTGGCCTTTTCCATGGACTGCAGGGGTCACGTGTTCCACCATGGGTTTCTCCACAGGCTGCAGGGGGATTTTTCTCTCTAGCACCTGGGATGCATCCTCCCCCTTCCTCTTCCCTGGCCTTGGTGCCTGCCCACTTTTTTAATATCTTCTCACTCCCTTCTCTGCTGGCAAAAAGCAGCTGACAGCAGATATTTTTTCTCCTGAATGTGATTCCCAGAGGCACTGTGACCATTGCTGATGAGCTCAGCCTCGGTCAGCAGTGACTCCGGCCTTGAGCCGGCTGGTGTTTGCTCTGTTGGGCTTGCAGAGAGCTTCTACCTACTTCTTACAGAAGCCACCCCTGCAGCCCCCCTCCTTCACCAGAACCCAGCTGCACAAAACTACAACTCTTATTCTTAGTTGATTCATCTAGACTAATTAATTCTTTATCTAGGTGCAGACTATCTTCCTTATCTGATGGAAAATTAGTTGACTAGACACACAGACACTGAATTAAGCTCTTGTTCTCAGGTAGCACATTACTTATCTGTTTTATCTGCAGAACAGACTTTTCTCTCAATTACCTTAAGCCACGATCTTATAACATACTCTCTGTATACAGTATTCCAAGTCTGATGAGAAAATCCATCAAAATGAAGAGCAGGTTGGAAATCAGAGACACACTGAACTATAGTGAGTTTGTTGCCTGATGCAATTTTGATTTTTCATGTGTCTTGCTCTTAAGTCATTACCCAAAACAATCAGAACTTAAAGAACCACAGGATTTTAAAATTTCAGTTGCAGCTCAGTCAGCTGATAATATGGCTATTGCTTCTCTTCTACTCTTCTTTGAAACTAATTTTCTTAGCAGTGACACAACCATTCGTGTTTCCATTATGAATTTCCAGTTTCTTGGTGTTTAAGATTTGCTCCTTATTTTTTTGTTAGTTACAAACTTTGGAGTTTATAACTAATTTTCACTGTAACTTAGAAACAGGCGTTTGCCTTCTATGCTTTATGTAGCTTACTTTACTATAGGTAAACAATGAGGAATTATCAATAGTTAATGAATTATCTTGTAATAATACTTCTTACAATTACAGTTATCTTGTAATTGCTACTCACAGGTAGTGTAATTAATCGGGAATATAATTACTTGTGAGAAGAGAGTCTACTGTTGATATATTTTTATTCATTGGTCCCTGAGGCCTCAGCAGTGATTAAACTTCAGAGAACCATCAGGTTTCTCAACAGCTCCTCTCTCTGTTGGACTTGACTGGGGCTCATGCCTAGAGAGATTTTTCTGAAGTGTTTAGCCCAGTTGCTTGGAAAGCAAGTAATCTTTTAATGGCTGAGTTGAACAGCCATTTGTGGCTCTTCAACAGCAGGACTTGAAGAGCTTGTTTGTTCTTTATTTTTAAAGGAAAAAAATTAAGTATCCTTTTTGTAAGCAAGTTTAGCATATTTAAAAATAAAATTGCAGTGATGAAACTCTGACATCCCTGAATATCACTGTCTGTATTATTCTAAGTTGAATTCTCTCTGTTATATTTCATTTGCCTTTTTTAATGTGAAAATTGAGGATATAGTGAGGAAAGGGATGGAAAGTTTTCCAAGGGACTGGATTTAGGCAGATTGAAAGCAGATGGCTCTCCACATTGTATCACAATTTTGGCACATCGCTCATTAAGAAAACCTATGCCACCGAAATTAATTCACGCCCAACAGATGTTTAGTACCATAAAGGGATGTGACCTGCTTGACACCAGTCACTGGAAAGGAAACTTTTTCTTTTGATGTTTTGCATTAGGTACCATGGATATTACACATGTGCCTCACACACTGAAAAAAGAACTGATATAAATTTTACATAGATGCACACTCATCCCTGCTGTTCAGCCAACATAATGTTTTATAGAGAAATGTAGGGTTCTTTGAGTGCATGCATTCACTTAGTAGTGGACATTGCATTAAAACCAAAGTTCTAAGTTGAACTGAAAAATCTTAACACTATGTCATTAAATTTTGTCTAAATACACTAGCAGAGAAAAATCTAGCAGTAAGGTAATGGAATACAAGTAATTATCTATTTAAAATACGGGTATAGTAAATGGATTTTTTTAATCTCTGCCTTTAGCCCAGGACTATATGTACATACGTGAATTTGAAGAGTAACAGTTCATATTATAAATTATAAAAATAATCCAATTTAAATATGAGAAATTTATGGATGGAGTCTTAAATAATCAAGTAATTCAGACTAGGAATACCCTGACTTTCCAGCAGCCTGTTTTAATGTGTTAGTAAACAGTTGATCTCTGCAGATAGGGAAGCAATTGCAACGGGGTTTTCAAGTTTTTAAAAATAAATAGGAAATTTGTACTTTTGCTTTTTCTCCCTCAGCCTCCTGTGGCAGTGTGATGTCTAAATCTGGGTTTCAAATAAAGTTAAGAACTTTAGATTCAGGTGTTGGAAAGACAATAATCCACTTAGCATTCAGTCCAACACAAAGCCAGCACGTGTGCAGCTTGTTATTTGTAGGAATAAATGAGTTATGGGGATGTCATTGCATGTCTGGCTGTGAGCAGTGATGTTCTTTCTCCAAAGAGAAGGGGAAGAATGCAATAGTTGCCTTTTCCCCATATTTTTGTTGACTTGTAACAAATGAGTACAAATCAGCAGCATTACAATGGACAAGTTTTCAGCACACTTTGTTTCTGGATCTTACTCTGAATATAAATTAACTGTGCTTTAATCTTTGGTGATATGTGCTTGGTAGCATATAAAACATGCCTTGTACATGTTCTAAGTACTTCATAATCTTTTGTGAGAGTTGGCATATATCTGTAATTTGGAGTATGCATGTCTTTAATACTAGATATTTCTATAATCTCTGTGTTTGAAAACATAAGTGGAAGCTACTAGTGTAGTTTTTTGGAGGTTTATCTTGCTCTTGATAAAGTGCATTGGTACTTGGAGTAAATGGAAAGAGAAATTACCTGTATTATCACTCCAGTTAGGGCAATGACATTCTAGGAATGTATGTTGCTAAAATAATTATATTCCTAATGCAGGTCCTCTTTAGTGTAAAGCAGGAACAGTAAATTCATTTTTTCCCCTTAAAAACCATGCAAAGAAAGTAACAACTCTTGCTGTGCCTAAAAACTTTGTTTCTATCAATAACTTCGCAGACCTAAAAACTGTAGGCTCTGTTTTTTAAAGGCTCTCTGAAATATGAAAATAGAGTGCTGGTCTCATCCAGAAATTATAATAGTCAGCAAAACTTTCCTAGTATAAGGGACCATGCCTTTTTTTCCCCTTAAGAACATGGCTATATCTACTGGAGAGCATCTCTTAGATTCCTCTTCAATTTTAGCTCTGTTTTACAGTGTAGAAAAAATGAATATTGATACTCAGGTGAGGTCAGTATTAAAATAGTTCTATGTCTTTACATTTATGTGCTTTTTTTATTACTAGGAATGTGTTGCAATCAGTTCTTCAAGGCAATCTTGAAAGCCAAATTTTAAATTTTGCTTTGTAAGCTTAAAAGGGAAGAGCTCTCAATTCTTTCTGATAAAGCTAGACAAAAATGTAGTATGTTTTGGTTTGACAGTACTCAGAAGCTTCTTGTGTGCTTTTTGCAAAGACATCTGAAGAGTTTTTAAAGTATAATTAATGGAAGGTTACAAAAACATTTAGTAGTGCAGAAAACAAAATTCTACCTCCAACTGTAAGTATTTAGATAAAAGTAGGCTCTTTGCTGCCAGCTCCTCTCAGTAATTAGAATTATAATATCTTTTATAATATGGGCTGAGTTTTCCTTTAAATAAGTTCATAATTGGGAACAACCTGTATATGGAGCGCTCATGTCTTAACCCAGTAAACTGCAATTATTCAGTCAGTAATACTATGAATTCTTAGAAAACAGTTGGGGTTTTTTCATGTGAATTCAACTCGATAGATTAATCACTGATTCTACTGACACAGGAAAAAATATTTACTAAGGCTAGAAGACATAATACTGATAGTTGTTAGTTTTTTTATCACAACACATTAAAAATAGAATTCTGTACACCTGCCTTGAAGGTAAGATCAAAATGTAGTGGTGACTCATACTTGCTGTATGATAAGCAGCTGCATAATTATAGGAATTGAAGTTGTGGTATTGCTGCATTTCTGGAATATCTTATTGTGATTATATGAGTAGAATAATAAGGATTTTTTGGAGTTCTGTTTAACTTGCCAGTAAGCCTGCTATAATCTTCTGAGTGCCAAGAGCTGTTCTTAACTTTCCGATGTTCTCCTTTCAGCAGCTTAGCATTGCAGGTTAGAATGATATTAGATCAGAGCAGGTGCCTGTTCAATAAATAATAATAATAAATAATTAATTTGATAACTTAAGTTGATCCGCTTGCTCTTAATTTTCCCGAAACATCGATACATTGACTGACACCATTTCATCAACCACAATTAAGGGATTATCTAATAATCAGTGCACTTGGCTTTTCTTGGAGGCATCAAGTGGGCTTTGAAGGATTGGAATCAATACTGGATTAATTCAATTTTAGTCACTATTTAAGGTAGAACTAACAACTGGAATTTTTACTGACTTATGAACTTAGGTAAATTAGGAGTTTTCAATCAAAACAGACTAATTTCCAAAACAAGACTAACAGAATTAATTGGAAAATAGATAGGGCTGCAATTTCAGATAAATAAGATCTATGATTAGCCTAAATGAGACAAGTAATTCGTGTTAAGACTGAAATAAATGGCTTTAAAACTGATTTGGGCAAATAAAAAGGATGTCCTTTGGAAAGTTGTCTAACATTGGAAGCAGAGCTGACAGGTGTGCTAGATTTTCTGGCATTAGGTTTTCCTGATAATTCAGATATTTATAGAATCTTTGAGTAAGGCAACAGTGGAGAATACTTCACTGTAAGATTTCCTTCAATTAACACATCTTTAGATGAGAGATTTTAAAGTGATTGTGTGTTCCATAATTTTAAAATAAAATGAATTATTGACAAAGAACCCACTGTTTTCATTGATAAACTTTTCCAGAAAACAATCTTTTTCCAGTTAAAATGTGAGCTTTTCTTGTTTAAAAATGCCAATCTATGATTTTAAAAAAATTAGTAATTGCTGTCAGTGCTCACATGTCAGAGAATAGGTGTCAGTATGCATTGCTCTTTTCTCTTTTATCTGGAAACCATATTTGAAATAGCTAACTATATTTTAAAGCTGAAAGAATAAAGAGAAAACACACTGGATATATCCTGGCTTGGAATGTCATTGAAAATTTTTTTCCATGTGTATTGAAGCAGAACAACGGAAGAAAAAGCAGCATTTAAGATGTGAAAAATCTTCACTCTCTTCCAAATATCTGCCTAGATCAAATCCTGAAGATTGTTGAGCAATTATAAATGTCATTAATCTTAGGAAGCTTGATTCCACTAAGAGTTTTCAGTAAATAGAAGGATTAAATAATTGTCTCCTGCTTCAAAAATAGAATACATTGTGGCTTTACGTTTTGGTTACAGAAATACAGACAGTCATCAAAATAGTAACTCCTTGATTAAGATTTAAAGGTGCAATTTCCAAATGGACTATATTTGGTGGTTTATAGGGCAGCGTTGTAAAGATGAGTGTAGACAAAAATAATACAGTGATGATTTATGGGAGATTTTTTTTTTTTTTTGCCTGCAAGTTTTTTAATGTTCTGTAAAGAGTTTCATGCCAGGTCTCTAGTGCTGTGTTTTTACTTATTATAAGCCCTAGCTTTATACCCTTTTATAAATTCATCTTTGATGTACAGTAGACCTATTGTACTGACTTCTTCATAAAGTATAGTCTATTATTGTAAAGAATATTGCTTTGATCTGCTTGACAGGCTTAAAGTATGGACACATATGTGGTGTTTGATAAATTACCTGAGGGGCAAAGAATGTTGCTGCCTTTTCATAATTATTCACTTTTCTAGAATTAATATATGCCAAATTCTTACAAGGAGAAGATATAATACCTGCACATGGAGAACAGAAACAGAAGTGCTATGAAAAGTAATACAAATATGAGAGCAAAGTGCAGTTAATGTCCTAATTTTGGTCAGTGATCCACCTAAGTTTACAGGGGCAAAGTTATTTCCTTATTCTTAAAAGAATTTTTAATATTCTGGTAAAAGTCTTTATAACTAGCTTGACTGCTGATTAGTGATATAACAGGTGAGTTCTCAAGGAGTTCCTTATTTCCTAGTCTGGCAAATCCATTTCTTGATGTCCCATCATTTACCACCTGATGATTTTTGGCAAGAGACCATCTATTTGTCATCCTAGCATTTAGAAGTGGAAAATACAAGAACTCCTCTTTGAAAAAGAAATGAAATACAAACCAACACTCATCTTGGTTAGTTAAACATCTAAAGTATTTCCCAGAGGATGCCTTCACCCATTTTCTGTCTCCTGCTGATGTATTTCTCCCTATCCTCTCCACCCCTGTTTGTTCAGGTTACATAGTCTTGTTTATTTTCTGTTAGCCCAAAGGCACATTTCAGTAGGCAACGAGTCCATACACATCCCATCACATCTGCAATTCAGACAGCTAATATTCTAATAAAAGGTAGATAAGCTATTTCTTGGAAGAATCATAGCCAAATTCGTCATCTTTTCCATCCATCATTCTTTTCTTATTCACAAGTTTGTAAATAATGCAGTGATGAATGCAGGAGTCTAGAAGGACCTTTGGTCTGACCCAGTAGAACCATTCTTGTGTTCTCTTGTAGATTATTTCATAGAATCGTAGAATCA
>VZTU01032666.1:5900-16816 GCA_013400835.1 Zapornia atra
CTGCCCTACAAAGAGAGGCTGAGGGAGCTGGGCTGGTTTAGCCTGGAGAAGAGAAGGCTGTGGGGGGACCTCATTGCAGCCTGCCAGTCCCTGAAGGGAGCTTATAAGCAGGAGGGGATTCAACTTTTTAAAAGGGCAGATAATGGCAGGACAAGGGGGATGGAGTGAAGCTGAAGGAGGGAAGGGTTAGATTAGATCTTAGGGGGAAGTTTTTTACAGAGAGAGTGGTGAGGGGCTGAACAGGCTGCCCAGAGAGGGGGTGGGTGCCCCGTCCCTGGGGGTGTTCAAGGCCAGGTTGGCTGGGGCCTTGGGCAACCTTGTGTAGCTCCAGGCCTGAGGTTGGTGACACTGCCTGTGGCAGGGGGTTGGAGCTCTATGATCTGTGGGGTCCCTTCCAACCCATGTCATTCTATGATTCTATGATTCCAGCACCCCTTTGCTGTGCTGAAGGCATACCTGTGTCCCATGGACCAACCTGTGGTTCCATGCTGAAGTGCCCCTTAATAATCTCATAGAAACATCAGCTCATGCAACTTGGGGAGGTAAAAGTAAAACCAGGTGGGAATACAAGAAGAGCAGCACCTATTACAGACCCCTCTCTAATGAGACCCCAGGGTGTGAAGGTGTGTGGCTGAAGCATGAAGTTCTTGCCTTTTCTTCAACCAGTCACCCCAGCTGGGTGCTGCTGGTGCCTGGTGGAACTGGGGACAGGGGTAGAGGTTGGTATACTGGTTTTAGCCTCCCCTGTAGCCCAAGGTGCTGCTGGCTTCTGCCATCTCTGGGAAGAGAGTGTATCAATTTTCTGCTTCCTTAATGTTTGCATATGAAGTAACACACCTAGAAAGGAGAAACCCAGTAAAGGCTGCCAGAACTTGCTGGGGATTTGTTTAAACAAAAGAACAGCTGCCTGGACATCCCAGTCTGGGCCCAGAATAAGCACGATGTGCAAAGGTAGAATGGAGGAGAGTTTATTTTCTTTTTTATTTTAAAATAAAATAAAGGATTTAGGGCTTTCTTCCATTAAATCTTTCTATAAGGAAGAACTACAGAGAATGTTTTTAAAAAGATAAATGTACCAGAGCATTTCTGGAGGTTTTTATTAGGAAACTGGAAATAGTTTTTGCACAGCAGCCTTCCAGAGAGGATACAGGTTGTCAAACACTGGTTTGGTCTAAAGTGCTGCTGTGGCCAAGTGGGACAAGACCACAGCTGCTGGCTCCTGGGGCTGGTGGGCTGCTGGTGCACCCTGGTCTGGTGGCTGTGCCTTGCCATGGAGCACTTCATTCTGGGATGTGCCATCCCAGAGTCAAAAATAAAGCTGGGTGCAGCTGGGTTTCAGTTGCCTTTGTGCTGTGAGCCTCTGGAGTGCTTCTATTGGAGGAAAACATCTTGTGTGAACTGCTGAGATAAAATAAATGCTGTTTCTGCCTAATCTGGGTCAGCACTATGCTTTGGGGTTCTCTTCAGATACCTTCTCAGGTATCAGCCTTCCATTGCTGTTACACACAAAGGTGCAGTGACTGAGGATGCTGGTTATTCATAGCAAGACTTTCAGAAGTGGTTAACTGCAGTCAGCTTCTTCATGATGCCCTCTGCTGCTGCCACTGGCTTTGGAGTGTCCCATGCCAAACTGACTCTTTGGTAACTTCCTGGATGGCTAGTAATACTTCTGGTGATGAATCATCTTTCAACACTGTTCTGGTAGTGAAAACACATCCCTAAATCACACAGTTTGTTTAAAGAAGAAAAACTCCCCTCTTGGCAGGATGCTGCTCCTGACACAGCTTTGCAGGCTGCTGAGGGCAGTCAGAGCTGTGCTGCAGGTTGCTGTTCCCCTCTCACTGCTCTGGAGGGATTGGTTCCCTGGGGGAATCTGAGTAAGCTCTCCAGCAGGGAGAAGTGTTGCACAAAAGTTACCTGGTGTTTGGCTTACACTCCCCAGGCACAGCAGGGCTCCTTTCCCCAGGAAAATGGCCTTGCTCAGCCCTGAAGTTCAGAGAGGCTTTCTGGGGTGCATCCTCAGCAATCTGTGTCCCCTCCCCATTGTGTGTGCTGAGAGTGGAGTCACAGCTTGATCATCTTGGGATGTAATAATTATTGTGGAAGCATTGCTGGGTGGTACAATGCTTTACTGCTGGAAATCAGGCAGATGAGGTGCACCTAAAGCAGGTGATAATATACATTGAATGGACTTGCATTTTATTAACCTATAGCTCTCTTACCCTCCTTCAAGGACAATGATAGTTCTAGCTCTCCATCATGGAAAGTCTAGCTGTCTTCTGGTGGGGTTTGTGAAATCTTCCAGCCTGGAAGGGGGTTCACCAAATGGGCTGCATCTGCCTGAATGCTTCAGAGCAGTGCTGCTCAGCCATCCAAACAAGAACACCTCTGCTTTGTGGGGCCCTCTCTGCCTGAGCTCTGTGGGTAGTGCAAGAGTGGGAACATCAATCAAAACCTGGTCCTAGCACAAGGGGTGAAGGGAGTAGCAGTTGGGGGTCAGACACATCCAGGTCAGGTGCTTTTCTGATTTCTTTGGTGGAATTCTTCCTCTCCCAGTTCTGGGACAGTCTGGTTTGTGCTGTGTTCAGATACTCATCTGTAGGTGCAAACCAGGACAGGAGGGACTCACAGCTTCTCTTTAGGTGTAGCTCCAAGGCCTTTCTCCACTGGTGGATGGAGTCTTCATCTTCAGATGTGGGCTGTTCAGAGCCAGGCCATGCTGCACTCAGAGCTAACAGATTTCATGTCATCACTCTGGATTGTCCTACTGTGGGTTTGGTTGCAGGTGAGATACGAAGATGTTGCTGCCCCAGGGCAGTATGGTGATGCCTGCTTAAGGGTTTGGAGAGTCTTGGTTTGGCCTGAGGGACTGGAAAGCACATGGCTCATGGTCTGAAGCTTGTTTCCAAAGGGTATATATGTGTGTGCCAAGACCTGACACCTGCCAGTTTTCTCTTGTTGTTCCTGAAGGTTCTTCTGTCCCAAGTGTTTCTGCTAATGGCTGGGTTTGGGTGCAGCATCCTCTGTGCCCAAGGCCTGAACTAAATACATGAGAGCAGCAGAAATACATTCTTCAGGCAGGTACTGTCCTGTGGGCTTCCAGTGTGTGTGGGGGTGGGCTTCCACTGGAGGGGGGGTGGGCTTTCCCAGCTGCTCTGAGTCAGGGGTTTGTAGTGCTGTGCTGCTCAGCTGGCAGGCACGGTGTCCCTTGGAACTGTGTTTCCCTTCCAGGGGCTGACCAGGAAGCAGAGCTTGACTCACCACTGTCAGGCTCACGTGCTGGTCTGCAGGGAGATGCTGGGAAGGCTGGCTGGGTGGTTTGGGTATCTCAAGCCCTGTTCCAGCTCTGTGGGGCTGTCACAGATGCTGGGCCGGAGCAGGGAGCTGGAGAGTGCTCTCAGCCTCATGCTGTTCTGCTCAGCAGTGCAGTGAGGGAAGGGGATGGGTATTAGAACATGATTACACAGTGTCTGTGGTCTCCTGTGGTTTTGCCCAGGCAGAAGCACCCCTGGACTTGTGCCTCTGTGGGAGGGTGTTGAGTGTTACCGAGGGTTTTCACTGGCAGTAGCTTTTGCTGAGCTCTGACAGTTCATAAGCCCATGCCCATAGTGGGGACTTTTCTCCTCTGTCAAGTCTGTACAGAAGGAAGGTGCTTGGGCAGCACTTGTGTGGCTGCTTTGTGGCTGAGCAGTAAGGAGAGAGGGGATGTGTAAGCTCCACTGCTTGGGAACACACACCAGCAGCAGCCTTGAATCAAGGGAGCAGCTTTCATTTCAGTTGTCAGAACTACTTGCTCTCTATCTTTTGCTCTGAACCCCTTGGTAGCTGCTCCTGGCAGGGATACAGCATCCATCTATATAAATACAAGGGGCTATCCAGGAAGCATTTGACTAGATAAACAAGTTGGATGTCAATAAGCACCCAGGATTAGATGGCATGCACCCCAGAGGACTGCAGGAACCTGAATGTGGAATGGCAGAGCTGCTGGCCAGGGTGTGCTGCCTGTCATTGTGAAGGGCCTCTGTGCTGAGGGCTGGGAGGCTGCCAGTCCCAAGAGGGCAATAGAGGGGGTCCTGGGAACTGGGAACTCTGATTTACATCCCTGGGGGTGTGGTGGAATCTGGTCACTGTGCTCATGGAGCAGTGTGTTCTCCTGGGAAAGGCCACAGAGCTGCTGGGAGGTGAGGTCTGGCTGGCAGACCTGCTGAGCACAGGGATGTGGCTGTTTCCAGGCTGCTTTTGTGAGCCTTCCCTCCAAAGGTTGTTCAAGAAAGTAATTTAACTGTGAATGGGAAAACCCCCGAGATCTTTCTATGGAGCTGGGTTAGCCCTACCCTTTGCTTCCTTGCTTTTAATGGCTACTTTTTAATGGCAGCAGGTCCCCCAGGGATCAGCACTGAGTCTGAACTGCTGATGGGGACCAGGCTCACTAGCCCTCTCTGAACAGCATCTGCTGCTGCAGGTGAAGCACCAGCCCCTGGTTCTGACCCAGTGTGGGGTTTTGGTTTAGTCTGAGGCTCTTGGCTGAGCTGCTGTGAACATCCCAGTGCTGAAGCACGATGCTGCCATCAAATGAGACCTGTGGTCTGTTCTTACTTAGTCTTTTCTCCTCATGCTGCTCCTTGCTCTGACAGAGGGTCTGGTTCTGTCCATTCAACACAAGGGGTTCACAAATCACTTCTTGCACCCCTAGCTAAAAGCATTGGCTTATACCCCATTGAAAGCCACCGTTCTGGGTGGCTCTGGGTGGTGGTTGCACAACAGCTACCTGGGGGCAGAGGAGGGGTGTGTGCACAAGACAACAGCTCCTGGATTTTCTCAGGGCTGTGAAACTTGTAACACTGGCAGATGTTACAGGCACCTTGAGAGGTTGTAAAAATAGTTTGCTTACTGTTGGGAGGGGACAGTGGTTATGCAATGCTGGGTAGTGTGAGTGTTGGCAGGAGAGTGGAAACTTGGGGTGGATGAATGGAGTTCCTGGTCAGAGGGGATGGTGATCTGTATGCAGTCAGGAGGTGGAAGATCAGAGCCTTCAGTTTGTTCATCAGAGGAGAAAATGTGATTATTTTGTTTTAGCTCTGTGAATAGCTTGTGTGTTCTCCCCTGGCACCCTGGTGCGAAGGGAGCAGAAGTGGACAAGTGCTCCACATGGCTGAGACTCGCTCTGAGTAGTGGCATTTACAGGGGACAGAGTGGCCAGGCCTTGCCAGAAGAGGTGTGAGTGGGTGCTCACTGCAAGCACAGCGCTTTCCCGCGGGTAGCTGCATTCGTTGTGCCCAGTGGGCTTCTGTGCCCAGAGCTGCTAGGCTGTATCACTGATGGCCAAAGCTTTGACAAGTCCTGTTGACTGCCACCAGCACAATGAGGCCTTTTCCTCCAGCACCCAGCCCTGTCAGGGCTGTTTGCCACAGCTGGAGCAGGGTTTCAGTTCTCTGTTTGCATTTCTGCACATGGCTTGTGAATGTTGAAATGCAGTGTGTAGGCAGTCATGGTCCGTGGCAGTTCTCCATAACCTCTCAGAGCCCAGCATTCCTGCAGATGTCCCCTCCCTTTGAGGGAATCCCTCCAGGAAATCCATTTCCCTCCTGGTTACTTGGTCATGTCTGACTTCCATGACTTTCTTACAGGAAAGGGGGAGAGGGGCTGGTCACCAGGGAGGGCAGGGACAGGACAAGGGGCAATGGATTCAAGCTGAGAGAAGGCAGGGTTAGGTTAGATGTTAGGAAGAAATTCTTTACTCTGAGGGTGGTGAGGCCCTGCCACAGGTTGCCCAGAGAGGTGGTGGAAGCCCCATCCCTGGAGGTGTTCAAGGCCAGGTTGGATGGGGCTTTGGGCAACCTGGTCTAGTGAGAGTGTCCCTGCCCATGTCAGGGGGGTTGGAACTAGATGATCTTTGAGGGCCTTTCCAACCCAAAGCATTCTATGGCTCTATGATAGCAAAACAACTTTTGGATTTCTGTTGCTGCTGACCATCTTCTGAGAGAAGTTGCTTGTGTAGAATGGATGAGAGTCCAGCAGGTGACACCTGGCCATGGCCTGTAGAGGTTTCTGAGGCATGAGGTTGAAAAGTCCACCAGAAATCTGATGAAAAGTTTGATTTCCTACTGTGACCCCCCATGGACATTGTTTGAGCCTCCACTGAAACCAGCTTGCCTGGCTTCCAATGTTTCTAGAAGGTCTGGAAAATTTGGCAGTGTGATCCATCCAGAGGTGCAGCATTTCCCAAAATAGGATGTTTCCCAGCTGCAGGTGGCACATTGACTATTTCCCTTCCAGAAGCTTGGTCCAGGATACATTTTCTGGCCCAACTGCAAATTGTTTAAACAAGGACTAAGCTTGGTTGTGCTGGAAATAAGCTCTGCTCTGGTTGGACTGGTAAAAATAGTCTGTGCTCCTCTGAAAATCTTACTGATGTCAAACTGGTGCATTCTTCTCCAGTGTTCTGTGGATTTGGCTGGCTGGGTTAGATGTGCTGGCTGAGGTCAGCCAGACTTGGTGACCTCCTGCATAGGTCTTGCACATGAGCTCTGTTGCAACACTGTGTAATCTTTTTGTTTAAAAAAAAACAACCCCAAACCCACCCCAACTTTAGGAATCTTAAACTTTCCTCTAAAAAAAATAGGGGAGAAGCTATCATTTTTTATAACTGGCTGTTCTGTGCTGTGAAATACTTCAGAGAGTAAGAACATGCTTAGAGTTGGTGTTATCCTGTTGACTTGATGGTTACTTGATACCAGAAGAGCAGGAAACATGTGAAGCCACAAAGGAGCAGAATTCCCCTTGCTGCTGAGCACATACCCACCAATGCAGAACAGCTGCACTGATGTCACCATCACTGGGTGTTTATATAGAATCACAGACTGGGCTGGGTTGGAAGGGACCCCAAGGGTCACAGAGCTCCAACCCCCCTGCCACAGGCAGGGCCACCAACCTCCAGGCCTGGAGCTACACAAGGTTGCCCAGGGCCCCATCCAACCTGGCCTTGAACACCTCCAGGGATGGGGCACCCACCCCCTCTCTGGGCAGCCACTTCCAGCCCCTCACCACACTCTCTGTAAAAGACTTCCCCCTAATATCTAATCTAACCCTTCCTTCCTTTAGTTTTAATCCATCCCCCTTGTCCTGCCAGTCTCTGCCCTTTAACAAGCTGATTCCCCTCCTGTTTCTCTGCTCCCTTCAGGGACTGGCAGGCTGCAATGAGGTCCCCCCACAGCCTTCTCTTCTCCAGGCTGGTCTTTGTGGTCTTTGCTACTTGTAAACCACCTTATTTTGTCAAAGGGGACAAAAGAATAGTAGGTTTCCCTTGGAGAGGGGCTTGCTGACTGCCATGCATCCCATCTTCTCTGCAATGGTTACCTGTGAGCCTTCTGGCTCTCAGGTGTGGGTGTAGGGTGTGCAAACCCCGTTGTGTTGCTGGTTGATGCACCAGCAGCAGTGGCAGCTGGGAGGTGGTGGTTCCCTCAGAGCTGTCTGAGCATCCCATGGCCTAGAGAAAGGGTCTGGAAGTGAGTTTGAGGGTGTAGCCCAGCAGGTGAGTGGGGAAAATTGGGATTCTGGAGGGTCAGGAAACAAACAGGTGATGTCAGGGTGGTGTCAGCTGGGCTCTGATGTGGGCATCACACAGGGTATGGTGAAGGGAACTGGTTGGACTGCACAAGATAAATATTATTTCTTTAGATGCCTCTGTAACTTGTTCAGGTTCTGAAAGGCTGCAAATAGAAGGAGGAGTGGAGAATGTATCTAATGAGGAGGAAGGACAGAAGACTGATGGGGTTTTTCCTATGGGACACTGGCAGCCATGCAGGGTGTTTGATGCTTCTGTGGGCTGCCTTTCCTAAGGCTATTTTTAAAGGTGGTCAGAAGACTGATTCCCTGACCATGGAGCAGATGGTGACCCAGTGTCCATTTAGAAAACACTCCCATTTAGCTGTTAGAAAAGTACAGGCAGGGTAGGACCTGAGTATGAGTGTGTTGGGCCTGAGAGGATGGGTGCTGGGGGCTGGACACAGCACATCACACTCTGTGGAGCACAGGGCTCCTGCCCTGGCCCTGTGCTATTTGCCAGCCTGGTTTGGGTTTCTCCACAGTGATAGGAGCCTGTTCACCCTGGGTATGTGGCCAACTCTTAGAGGTGATGGGTTGGCTTGGAGATGGATTTGGCTGTGGAGCTTTGTTAGACCCTACCTATGTGTATGGGGGGCACTGGAAGGGAAAATCATGCAGGGGTTGGAGTTAACAGAATGTGATGCTGTTAAATTGGGGTTTCTGTTGCCAGGTTTACTTAACTGTGTTCTCTCAATGCTGCCAAGTATTTCTGAACATACCAGGAAAACCTTTTTACCAGCCCCTCCCAGGCTGTGCTCCATCCTTACACAACTCCACAACTACTTCTCTCTAGATCCTTGTCATGATGCAACGTGATTTGAATATGACTGTAGGGACCATAGAGGCTGGACTTCCTGGTAAACATTTCACTTGAAAAACCTCTTGGCCTTCCCAGAACTCTGGTGGGTAGTTGGTGCCCTGCCTTACTGTGCTGGGAGGTGGGTGAGGTGACATTTGGGCAGGGCTGGGCAGTCTGTCCTTTTGTTATGAATGTTCTTATGAAGGTGTTTTGCAGACCTGTTTCAGCCCTCCTGGGCACCCTGCTGGAGACCCTCCTGCTTTGGGCAGTCTGTCAGGGAGCGTTTCTGTACTGAACAATCTGTGCAAGCACAAGCATTTGTTTTCCCATGAAACAGTGTCTTTTCCCAGTTCTCTTCCCCAGCTGGTCTCCCCAAATTTCAGCTTTCAGTGTAATCTGTTCTCTCAAGGGCAGACTTTAAAGGGCTCTCTCTCTCTGAGTACTGTTCCTGGCTCAGATGGGATGGGGGAGGAGGGGGAAATATTATTTTAGCTCTTTTGGAGGCTCTTGCTCCCAAAGCACCAAGCCACCCCTGGGCTTTGTGTGTCCTGGGTCTCCTGAGCACAGCTACAGCCGCCCGGCGGGCTGTGACCGAGCCGCAAGGCGGGCTGTGACACGGCTACAGCTGCCCAGCGGGCTGTGACCCAGGCACACAGCAGGCTGTGAGCAGCTGGCAGCGGCGGCTGAGCACGCAGCCCAGGCACGCCAGCGCAGGCGTGGGAAGGGCCCGGGGCTCTCGCTGCCCATGCGGCACGCACGTGAGCCCCTTCCCTGGATGGCAGGAGCCTGGCCTGGCCCAGCTCTGCCTGGCATTTCAGCTGTGCTAATTCTGGACAGGGGGTGGGTTGGGAGCCAGCAGTCTGGCTGGCTGCCTCCAGCGACCTTGCACGTGAGCAGGTGCCACCGTGCAGGAGTTTGCGGTAGATGAACGCTCCTTCCTTCCCCTCATCCCCTGCTCTGGGGACAGGCTGAAGCTGGGGAACTTGCTGTGTGTCCTCTGCCTCTCACACACCAGCTTGAGGGCTTTCTGGCTTTGTGTGTGTGTTAGTTTAGATGGCACCAGAGATGTTTGTGGGTAGACGTTCCTGTACTCCCCACTTCTGCTCCACCAGAGGCTTATCTATGGATATCCACCATGCAAATTCTTCCTGTGACATTGCATCATCTGGGAAAAGGTCCTTTCTCCACTTCCAACACTGATTTCAAACTGGGAATCTGTGGGGTTTTTAAGGGTTGTTAAGTGGGTGCAATGCAGAGCCCTTTTCCTGCACTAAGCAGGGCTGCTGCATGGGCTGCTGTGGCTGCTGCATGGGCTGCTGTGGCTGCTCCCCTGGTTGGGGAGTGAAACCCAGTGGCTTTGAGGTGGTTTGCTTTGCTCTGAAAACTTAACCTTCCAGGTGCCCCATACCTCAGCTGTGCTTGGTAACTCTGTGTTCACGTTTTCATTTGAGGGCGATATGATCGCAGGCGCTTAGAGGAGAAACTTCAGTCATCTTCAGCCCCTTTGGTCCTCAGTGGGAGCCTTTACAGGGGTCAGATGGGCTATGGCTTTATGCTCTGCTTTGCTTTGGGCTGTGATTTTTCTGTTCCTGACTGTTTGTGGATCTGCAGATGGTCTGGCAGATCTTGAAAACTTGAAACACTTCACTTGCTCGGCTTCATTTCATCATTTTCGCCTGTAAACCAGCTTCTCTTAGTAGTATTAATTCTTGTAAATCGCAGTTTTCATTGGCAATTACCCTGAAAATCATTAATTCCCCTTGATGCAGCCTGTGCTTCCTGCTGCTCCTTACGAATACCAAGGCAGTGTTGCACAGGGGACTTGTATTCATCTGCTACTCAAACAAGTTATGCAAATAATTTTTATTTGGAATTGTGGTGAAAGAGAAAGCAAACAGCATCACTGATTCATCTTGGGTCAGTGCTGGGAAGTGAGCATCCCCTGGGCCAGTGAGCTATAGCAGATTAGGAAGCTCCTGCCCCTCTGTGCTACTTGTTACCCTGCAGCAGAGATGGGCCCAGCTTGCTTGTATGGGCAGCATAAGGCCCCTGTGGTTGGAGCAGGGCAGTGCTTTGGAAAGTCCTGTGGTCAGCCCTGATGCTTGGTGGAGCACAACAACTTCTTCATCTGCTTTGGTGCAAGTATCCAGGGGGGCATCTGGCTGCAGCTTCCCTGTCCCAGGCAGCTGCTCTGCATCCCTGGCTGCTATGCAGGGTCAACACTGGAGTTGATGTGGCTCTGAAGAAATGCTGCTCTGCTCTTACAAACCCCTCCCCTACACAGTGTATGTGCACCACTAAATCTTTTGCTGGCCTGCATGGCCATTCTAACAGGGAGGCTTAACCTTGATTTGGCTACAGGGGTGTCACGAGCCGCAACCAGACAGACTGCTTTGGCAGAGGTGAAACCCCCTTGTGTTCCAACTGACCTCAGATTGCTCTGGGTGGCTGGGGGGGGCTGGGCTCAACCCCTGAGTGATGCCCAATTTGGTGCTTTATCCTGACCAGCTCT
>VZTU01032669.1:0-21858 GCA_013400835.1 Zapornia atra
CGTGACCTTTTTTCCAGTCCCCCAGGGAAACATGTTCCAATCAGAAACTAAACTAGAAGAGTGATACAATCTTTTATTAAACACTACAGCAGAACAGAAATAGTCTTCTAGATGAAAGAGATAAATGAACATGTCTTAAAGAATTGGTATCTTAATAATCTTCAGGGAGCAACAAATAGTTATTTATCATATACATATATTCCACATAACTCTAACAAATGTAGCATTTTTTTAGAACTGACCACTCAGCTGAGCGGGTATGTGACTGCTGACTACATTGGCTGCTTGTAATATGTCCAATTTCTTGAAATACTTACAGTTTTAGAGATCTCAGAGGAGTTGAACAACTTTCAAATACTTTATAGATATAAGGGGGCATATTTTTTCTCTTAGAACTTTATTTAATTTGCCCTACTTGAATACATAATTATTACTGTTGATTAACTGCAATATTGCCAATACTGAATATAAAGTGGAATCCACAATTTCATTGCCTTCAATAGCTGTGGAGATCAATTTATCAACAGGGTGGGCTGTGAATGGACTTTTTATGAAGGGCTTAGATGAAAGGTAGAGTTGTTATGTATAAAAGTTATGGACAAAGAACAAATATACACCATAACTGAAGTTAGAAATGTATTTACAGTCAAGTTATTCTGAAAACAATCTTATGACATAACAGAATATTAGTTACACAGATAAATTTCTATATGCTTAATTATCTAAGGGTATCATTATTATTTCAATCTATCTCATCCATTAGGATGTACTAGGATTCAGAGAGAGTTCATTATTGGTTTTTTTTTTAATAAAAGATTTCAGATTGTATCATTCTGCTCTCTCATACTATTCTAGCTCTAATTTAGAAAAAAAATCCAAGTGTTGAAATAGAAACATTTGTTTGGAATGAAAATTCTCTTTTCTGATTAACAATAGTTTTTGAACTATTGGTAAGTTTTCTCATTATTTTAGGAGTTTCTGTGGAAATTAAGATCATCATATCCTCTCCATCATTAAACTGCAAATTTGTCATCACTTGTTTGTGACTATATGTGACTGTAGAATATATGTATGTGACTATAGAATATATGTATGTGACTATAGAATGTCTACAGTTCAAAAATTATCAAGTTCCTGCTTTATAACTGGTCTACTTGGTAGTTGTTATAGGTAATTGCCGAGGAACCCCCTAACTTCAGTATCTTATTTCTTTCTCTCAAAGCTGACTTTCAAAGTGTTACTGGGAAACAACAGAAGAAGAAAAAAAAGTAATAATGATTTTCCCAGATATATTTCCCCAATAGTTTTGGAATTTTCTATCACAGCAAATGTTATTCCATTCAACTATTTCTAATGAGACTTCGATTCCAGCATATGTACATCTTGTTATATAGACTTGTGTAAATTCGAGTTCCTATCACAGTTCCTTCTGTAGTCAGAGTGTTAACAAAATGTACTTTCTGGGATATCTCAAGTAAGGGTGAACTCACACCGTATTTCATATACTTCATATACTTTATATAATGCCTGCCCACCTATTTTCATAAAGCTTTTAAGGACTTGGTGTCTTTGAGGGTTGTTTAGGATTTTTTTATCATTAGTTGAAGTTGCCAAGAGTTACCAAAAGCTGAATTGGTCCATGGAGCAGGTGACAACCATGTATTCAGAGCATTATAGATCTGTTCTGTAGGAAACCAGGGTTCTGCATTCCTTCCCTTTTCTTCAGGATCTTTTACTTGTAAATTTTTCTATAAGCCCTAAACTAAGGGCAGCATTCTGCCTGACAGCCCTGGAAACAGGACAGAAGTGGGATCTGTGTCAGCAGGTCACAGATTCACACCTTGTACACTTCCTTCTCCAATCCTGTAATCATAATGGGTTAATTTTTTATGATTTCAAGTCAGTTGCCCTGAGAGACAGTTTGTTATTCACATGTATGGGAGAAGGTTAGCGCCATTTAATCTGTTACTGGCTTCAGGAAGTTGCCACTGCTTGCTCCAGAAAAAACCTAGCCCTGGTTTGCAACTGTCTTCCTTTGAGAACACTCTAGTATGGGCTGTAGAAGTTAGCACTTGCCACTTGACTATCGGAATAGAAATTATAAAATAGTTCCTCTGAATTGAGAGCACAGGCATTCCTTTGATCCCTAGTACTGTGAATGTGGTAACGCAGCAATCGTCCCTATAACCATATATCTCAGTAAAACATGCTTTATGGCAACCTGTGATGGATAAGGTAGCAACAATCTTTTCAGTCTGAAACAAGTAAGGAGTCCTTTGCTGTAAATAGCAAAGTTTTTTTCCTTCTTTCATACTTACAACTCTATTTCATATATTTTCTTATTAGGGAGCACATCAATGCTGCACATAAATAATTAATATGACATTTTAATAATTCAATATAGAAAATTAAATATAAACATTTAGAATTAATGTCCCTATTTTTCAATGCAATACACACTTGTGTATTGCAGAATATTAGGAAAACTTAATATTCTAGTGTTTTCTTGAGGAAAGACTTTTGGTATCTTATTATCTGTTAAAGCTGAAAAAAAAAGGAAAAACTGAAGATGGTGTAATTGTTGTAGCAAAATAATCCTAATGTTATCATATTCCATCATAGGAGTTTCGGAATTACTTCATCAATTACAATTAGCAAATGGAAGATGCACTTACATCAGAAGAGTCTAAAAAAAAAAAAGGTGTTGGTGAGCTGTTGTTACAGAGAGAAATCTGACACGGAGTTTGGATAGATTCAGCTTAAGAAATGAGAATGAAAATGTCCCCCAGGTGAGTCACCAGGAGCCACTGTACACCTTTGGGGTAGGATTTTATTCTGCTACTACTGTGGTGCAGATGCCAGGAAGGGTCTATATTTAGTTTATATTAGCCCTGGAACTTGGCCATTCGTAGTAGCCAGGAAAGCTGATGTGCTCCCCTTTGACTTCTTTCACAATAAAAAATAAAGTACATGAAGCCAGTATGTGCTCATCAGCAGCCACTGGGTCAGGAAAGACTTCTGATGAGTCCAGTCCAATGGTGGCAGAACAATTTTTCTTCCTTTGCCATTAAAATCTGAACCTTGAGGGCTATGCTGCATGACTTGAGATGCCAGTGGGTGCTAGAAAGGCAGCATGGTTATCTACAGCAAGTGCTCATGAAGACAACACAGAGATGCAGGTTGGTGGGCAAGGGCCTGGCTTTCATCAGTGCTTCTGGGTACACAGGTTGCTAGAACAGCCTCTTAGGAAAGAGCAAGGGACTCTGATTCTACTTAGACCAGATTTCTCCTACTTTTTGCACCCAAGAATCCAAAACTGGACAATGCAAACTAGTATTGATTGCATGTGATATACAGTGTGTTCCCACACCCATGCTTTAGGCACAGGAAATAGACCTCAAGAGCATGTGATACGTCAGGTATGTGATTATGAGGAGAGTAGTCTGAAGATCTGTTGGACTTCAGTGTCGATGTCAGCCTTTGCCAGCGTGCCCAAAGTAAAAACTTTCAATCTGCCTATATTATTTTATATGCTGTTGGAAAGTATAAGGAATATGGTCATTTGCAGTAATGATAATAAAGCCTCACTTCATCCATTACAAAAATTTGGATTAATGAAACCTGAATGTTAATAGGTTCGGTGGTACTCCAAATCTATAATGACTACAGCAATTGAATGAGACTTAATTGTCCACTGTAATTGTATTACCTCTCAGGCAGCAAGCCTGCAGCTACTAGGAATCAGAAATGGAACTATGAAAATCAAAACCATTTTACTCTGAATTTTTTTCCACATCTAGCTTGCTTCAGCATCCTTGATCTAAAACTTCATGTACCTATACAACACACAGCATTATTTGTTACACTTTAAGAATGCAGCACAATTTATTTAGCTTTGATCTTTCAGCACTTCTTAGTTATTATGTACTTGTGTTGTCCCGAGACATGGCATGACACTGCAATGTACCATTTTGGTAATTAGGAGAATAGCATTTTCCCCTTTCAGTAGACACCAATAATAAACCAATACATAGTGTATGGTGGTAGTAGAAGTATTACCTTTTAGATTTGTCACAAGATGTAAATTTTTGCTTTATGATTACTAAGGAGACAAAATCTTTCACAGGTTGCAAAATTCTGTTCAAGCTCAACTTCTGGCTTTGTGACTCAGCCTAGATCCATGTGCTATGCTTCTTTGGTTTTTTGCCTTCATTTATTTGAACAAGTATTATGGGATCTTTCCTTCTTTCTTGGACCTTTTCTGTCTCAATAAATTTTCAATTGCCTTGACGTTAGTTATTTCCTACCTCCTGTCTGAATCCTACTTGCCTTTCAATATCAACCGTGATGAGAACTTTGCATTTTAACAAAGACGATAAGCAAAATCCTGGAAGATTTTAGGGGTGACCTAAGGCAGGAAGTGGGTTCTTCACAACTCTGAGCTTTGCCAATTATATGATTTTTGGCTAGCTTACTGCCTGAGGAATGTGGTTAATAGGCTATATATCACAATAAAAAGACACATCAGAAGAAAAACTCATCAGTTAGTCTCTCTGAGATAACAGCAGCCAAAAGAAATGACAGAAACCCCTGATGATTCTAAAGTAATAGAAAAAGTCAACTATGAGACAAAATATTTTGCATGTAAGATTATGCTTAATGAATCAAGGTATTTTTTATGAGCAGGTTGTTGTTTGAAGGAGATTAGACACACCATATATACCAGAAGGATCTGGAAAAGTAGAAAGGTCAACTTTCCATCAGAACTCTGGAGAAAATTGTTGAAACATAACTCTATTTTGCAGTAAGAGCTTCACTCTGAATATTGTATTAAAGGTTAAAAATACTTAAATTCTCATTAAATTGCATGGACAGGAAAAAAAAATCTATTGACCAGAGATATCTGATGTACCAGTAATGAAGCAATTAAAAGAAGCCAGCATGTTTTGTACATGTTAGTCAGAGCTAAAGGAAACCAAAGAAGTCAATTATTTAAGCATATTTGGGAAAATAGAAGACACTCCTTAGTGGAACATGGGGAAAGGTCACAGAACAGTGAATGGAATTGGAGATTTAGGATAAAGTTTTGAAGGTTGATAATGAGCAGCTGTGGGGATTAGTTCACTCTTGAGTCAAGAGTATATAATCTCTGTAGTAATTGCTAAATACAATTTTGTAAGTGTTGGAATTTCCTATCATTTCTTATTTAATCTGCTGTTGCTTTTTCTTTGGCTGTTCAAAAAATGCCAGAATACAGATTAAAAATAAAGCAAGCACCATAATATATGCCTTTGGTTTATGTCTCCTATAATGACAAAACACTCCAGTATAGTGCCTTCAGCTTTGACAAATATTTTTATAGCAACAAAGCTTACATGAAAATCCGTCTATATGTTATGGGAACTTCATCTTTAGTTTCATCCCACCATATCAAATATCTTTGGAAAGTCAATGAAGGAGAAAATAATTTCTCTACAGAAAGATTTTTAAAATCTTCATGGATGGAAGAAGTTATGCACTTCTGTGATATATTAAAACACTTCTTCAAATGACCAGCTTTTAATCTTTTTGTCCTTCAATTTTCTTTTCAGACACAAAGATATGTGAATCTGGACTAGAGTTATTTGATAGTCATGACCTCACCATGTGTTCAGCGTAAATCATGGGAACGTTACTTGGAATGTAAATGTTGTCCAGCTGGTCAGGCAGCTCACCCAGCCTTCCTTTACGGTTAAATTCTTTGCTAAACTTTGCTTTCATGTTCATTTCTTTCACTACATTTTCTGCTAACTGACATCTTCCTGATGCTGCTTTTTTCCTGGATGAGAAACCAAAATTCTCACTTGTTCATATCGTTACTGTTGCTGTTATTAATATTGTAATTGCTGTTTAATGATACCAGCAATTAATTCACCCATAATCAAGGTGTGTAGGACACTGTGCAAATATTTCTGCATGATAACATTTTATATGTCAGAAAATCTTGTAAAATTCCCAGCTTCCTGGAACCTCAGTTTTGGATGCTCTCTTTAGACAAGGAAAAAACTCCAACTGTTGCTGTAACAATATTTTTTGCCTCCTTCTAGACCTGCAAAGAATGATTGCCTGGCTGCTTATACCATACAGAGGGGTTCACCAAAAGCTCATTGTTTCCCCATACAGTGCATGTAGAGGCTTATTTATTCTTTCCGTAGGCTATATGCAATTTTACAGTGGGATTGTGAGCAATATTCCTCACCTATGTCACCATTATGATGCCAATTGCCATTACTTACTACAAAAGAAAACAATTTTTACTCTGCTGCCAGACTTGGGAGTGAGGGGTTTTCTTCTGTTCCTTCTCAGCCCTCAAGGTTCCCACTCAGTAGTTAGGTGTATATATTGCATTGGTACTATCATACTTCCATCATACAGATTTTCAGTTGGTAAGGAAATTCTTCAGCTCACAGAACTAGTACCAGCATTAGGGGATGGTATTACTTAAAGGAAGTGGGGAATAAAGTATATACCCTGTATAGCTAATGCAACCACTGTGTGGATCTTTTTCCTCATGTTCTCAGTGTCATGTGGAGCACATAAGAGGTTTGAATAGGGATACTGCAAGAAGATCAAAAGTTCAGATAAGTTAAACCTGGTCTCTGAGTACAGCCCTACTTACAAAAAAAACCCCAACAGAAGGTGATTTCAAGAGCTGGACCCCTGATCAACCAGCTTGTTAGCTTACTCCCCAGGTTTTTTATAATATTTATTCTAACTCCATGAGATTATCTTTGCAGAAGAACTGGATATTTTGACTGTTTCCTGCTAAGTTTGAAAGATTACTGTTTTCTCCATTTCCATTCCATTAGTTCATCTCCATAAAAAACATTCAGGGCAGTTGACTCCTTGCACGGAAATTTCAGTAACAACCTCCTGTGAGGCTGCATTGACACATCACAAACAAAACTCTGAATTGTCTTTCCTTCCACCCAGACTGCTCTTCCTAAGCTAAAACAGATGTAGACCTTTGCATTGCTGATCTCCTATTCTTCAGTTTGAGAAAATGTTAAGGCATAAGGGAATATAAGTTCTTCTTTGATTGAATTTAACAAGAAAATTTTATGCTAATAACACTGGCACATTTAGAAAAGAATGCTTTGCAGCATTTATTTTGAGAAGGTTCAAGCAGAGAAGACTCCGTGTAATCAGCATGAAGAAGCCCTAGCAATTCATTGGACATAGAATTTTTGGAATTAACATTTAAGATAAGTTTTTCACTGCTCATATGCAAGCCCGGACTGTACAAAATGTAAACCAACATTGTCCCTCTGCAGAAAATCCCAACAGTATTACAACTCTGAAAGAAATAGAGTTGTTAAAGTAACTTTTGAAATCCGTCACTATGAAATGACCTATCATATCATGAAGCAGAAATTACAGAATGTGTATATAAGGTGTCACCTGCCCAGTGTGGCTGGGGTAGGAATTTCTGCAAAATTCATATGAAGGATTAATAATGGTAGTAATTAATTTGTGTCCAGCTCCCAGTTCATATAAAGTTTGTAGTTAATTTTTGTTGGGCTTGCTAAATTCATTTATTCAGCCTCACTCACCCCTTTCTTGGAGTTCTGTGGAATGAGTGCAGTGAGTAGCCCAGCATTTCTGCCATTGTATTCAGAGGGCTTCCACAGAAGGCACTTTCTAGTGGTTATGCCAACCTTTTCCTCTATTTCACACTTCTTTCCCCTCACCAGTCACCTTTCGTGTTATGAGTTAAATTTTCAGTCTAGATAGATAGATTGCATATCTCCACTCATTTTAGGTCAGTGACAGTAACTTACACCCTCCGCAGAGCTGCACCCAAGCTTGCATTTACCAACATGGTGCAAAACCTCTTGCTTGTGTTATGAGGCTGTTACCTAAGGGGCTTTTTGCTTCTGGAGTTCTCCAGTTCAGTATTGAATGCTGCAGGTCCATTATAGCTTATTCTTGTCCAAGCATGTCTGTTATGGTAAATATGATGCATGATTACTCTGCTTTGTTTTTTCCAGGCACTGATCTCATTACAAAGACAACAAGCTACTGCTTCATGATGACATTATTAAATGAGAACATAATGGTGAGAGTAGTTAGTCATGTCACACAGTACAGAGAGAACTAGAGGAAAAGTTGTGCTTAGCAGTGACTATGAATGATTAAATATTTACCATATCATGAGCAAGAACACAATATTTCTCATGCTGGGACTTGCAGCTTAAAGTAAAAAAAAATAATTAAAAAAAAATTTGGTACAGCAAAAATATTGTCCTGCCAAAGCACTTGTATTGCTCTACTCGTTAAATAAATGTAACATTTTAAATTATCTCATAATGGAGCATAAAAATAAAATAATCTTGCTTCAACCACAAGAATAATTACAATACCAGGAAAAAAAAATTCTCTTTTCAAGCACTATATTTATTCTGTGATACATTAAAGTGTCAGTGGAGCCAGAACTTCCTCAATTTTAATCTAGTCAGAAATGTGTTTTTGAGAAGGACCATCCCTATTATTGAGAAGAAAAATGTTAAGAATTCAAAAAATAATGAATTGATGCAAATTGAGCCAAAAAGAGCAATACTGCTTTCAGACTACAGTCAAAATCCTGGAAGTAGATTTAATTAAATGGACAAATAAGAAAAAGCTAAAGTGTAAAATCAGTGAAAAATCAACTACCCATGAATTGTGCCTTTTCCACTATATGTTAACTTTCCAGAAACAAAGAAGCTGAATTGGATTAAAGTATATTTATATGGATTGAAATATATTTAAACTGGTCATCCGCAAAAGGTCATCCACAAAAACCAAGGCACACTTCTTAACTATATCTTTTGAGTCCACTTATATATGCCAAAAACAAAAGACACTGCACTGCTACAAAGAACTTTGCAACCATAAAACATGAACTGTTCCTGATGAACAGCTTTTAGCCGTCCCAAATAAAGACAACTTCTCTTGATATATCCAATCCAAACGACCTTTCCACCTGCAAGATTTGTAGTTTTGGACCAGGATCTGCAGCACAGAAAGAAAATGTGCTAATCAGAGTAGCTTCACTGTGCCCCAGGCAGAGGTTAACACATGCTGCAGACATGCATGATCTATGCCAATAAATATTCAGGGTAGTTTCAGCACCCTACAGCATCCTTTTGTTAGGATGGTATGTTAGTGGCCTTCCTCAGAAGACTGACTGTCAGCAGGAGCTTGAGAAAAAAAAAAACAAACCAGAGAAGTTTTCCAGCTCTATGGCACCTGACCCATGTGCTGCAATGAGGCACTTCACAACATAAACAGAGGCGATAGCTACAGAGCAGCTCTGTTGCAACACAGTAAACAGAAAGGATTTGTCTCTGACCCGCATTCCTGTAGTCAGAGCTCTGTAGACACCATGAAACCTTTGCTGGATGATACGCTGGAATCATCCGCTGGAAGGAACTTCAGCAGCCCAGCCAGGCTCTTCTCCACACACAAGGCAAGGCCAGTGAACCTATGCTTTCCCTCTATCCCTTAGATGGCTGGCTGGAATATTTTTCAAAACCTTCCAACTTTAAATAAAAATGATTCACAGATTTTTAGGGGGTGGAAGGGACCTCTGGAGATCATCTAATACAAGCCCCCTGCTAGAGCAGGGTCACCTAGGGCACATTGCTTAGGACTGCATCCAGACAGGTCTTGAATATCTCCAGAGAAGGAGATTCTGCAACCTCTCCGGACAGCCTGTTACAACAAAGAACAACAAAGGGTTCTCACAAGAACCCTGCTGTGCTAAACTATGCTGGCAGCAAATATTTAGGATGGTTTGTTTCCTTCCCCTTTAAGGTCATTTTTATGTATCTGAAGACTTACTGCATAGATATACAATACGACTCTTTTATCTAGATTAAATAATGCTAGACACTATTTAGGAAGTGTTTTATAAGGAATGACTGAGGGAACTAGGGTTCTTTAGCCTGGAGAAAATGAGGATGAGGGGAGACCTTATCATTCTCTACAACTACTTGGAAGGAGCTTGTAGCCGGGTGGGTGTTGGTCTCTTCTCCCAAGCAAGAAGCGATAGGACAAGATGAAATGACCTTGAATTTTGCAAGAGGAAGTTTAGATTGGGTGTGAGGAAAAGATTCTTCACCGAAAGGGTTATGAAACATTGGAACAGGCTAAACCATTCTATGATTTTTATGTGAGTTATAGATCCCAACTGAGCTTGTCAACTATTCTCCACATTTTCCTTGCCATTTCAAACATTTGTAAAGCAAATATGAAAAACAAGCTGTTTCACTACTGATTCCTATTATTGTGGATTAGCATCGTTGTTTTTTGTTGGGGGGGGTGGGGTGGGGCGAGGGGGTTGCCAACTATTAGAGATGTAAAGATATTACCATGTCAAAATAACAGTCTGCACTTTAAATGTATGCCTAAAATTAAGTACCTGACTCTAGCTAAACAAAATGTGAAAATCACTTCTTGTGATAGTGCTATTTCAGATGCAAGTATAAAGTTTGACTTCTTTTCCAACAGCAAAGCTATTAAATTCTTACAAGTTTGAGATTCGCTCTTATACCCTAACCCGGTACTGCAAAGGTCATGCTTTGATTAATAATTTCATGTTCTATATATCTGCTGTTGCTCATCCATTATAAGCATAGAACTTTTGTCTGAATTGCATCTTGGTTTTCCAAACTGTTTCTTCAATTTTCCGGTCATTAGAACTGCCTTACAACATACTTGCAGTCCCTCCAAACTGGATAATGTTTAAAAATCTAATAAACTCACTCTCTGTTCCATCATCCAAGTCATTAATGAAAATATTGAATAATATCAGACACGTGACAGAACCATGAGGAATGTCATTTGATATGTTTTCCATTTTGTCAGCACACTGATTATTATTCCTCCAGTAGTTTTATTTGACCCATTTGCACCGACCTTGTGTTATTTTCCTCCAGTCAACACCTTCCTATCTTGCTTAAGTAATGATATGTGACAAGATCTCTGACATCTTCTGATTCTGCTTTAAGAAGACTGAAAAATTAATTTGCAACAGTAACATGCAGTCTTCTTCAGACAGGTATGTTCTTGCTCTACTGAGGGAAATACAGAAGCCTCATGAGCTATAACTTGAAAACTGAACTAGAAGACTTTTATATATCTTGGGCTGTGGCTCAGGTTTAAGATATTAGTGCTACTGAAGGGTTAAAGAGATGAGACACGTCACAGGTTTTCAACATTACCATTACAGTCATCTGTAGCATGTAGAAGGAGATGTCAAACACACCAAAAGTGTTGTGCAGCTTGGAGCTTTCAACAGACATGAACCACTTGAATTTTATAAATATGCTGCACACGGGACAAATCTGTCCCTCTGCACTGAGACCTAAAAATGGCTACTGATGTTAAGTCAGGCAGATGTCCTTCACTGACTTAGTTAAGACCTAGTTATTCCTCTCACCCAGAATGTATCTATTATTGTCAGTAAACTAAAGAAAATTCAGTGCAATGACGGAAAAAAAAAGGCTCTATATTCACATGCAGATCCATTCATATGTTATTGCTGTAGACAACATTGTTTTCTAGGATTTTCATTTTTGCACTGGTGTGTTTGCATTAAAGAGGTGCCATTAAGAATTTTTTTTCTTCTCCGGTGCTAAATGTTTTTAAAAACAGAAATATGTTCTAAAAATTAAAGGGGAGGGAAAAAAAAAAGATAACAGTTAAGAAAAAACTAAGGAAAATTAAATACTGGATACCTTAACCTTGGGAAACCTTGAGCCTTCCTTTTTGTGCTGCTGTTTGTACCATATTTAGATCAGATGGACTATTTTACAAATGAATTCTGTTAGAGTTCCAAGTTACAAAACCAACACCAGAAATTCAGGTCATCCATCATGCTGTGCACATGTATGACCACCCAAATAAAAGCATAAGTGACAGTTGTTGTAGGATGTCAAAACAATGATCTGAACCTTTCCTGCAGTAAAAATACCACTAGACAGACATGCATACTTCTGATTCTGAAGTTGAAAGACAGTAGTAGTGGATACTTTAGTTTTGCTCAATAGAGCTTTGGAAATGTTATTGCCCAACAGTGCACAGATTTCCCTTGTCGTAAACAAAGCAACAGAAAATAAGAAGGTTTATCTTGAAGGCTACAAAACATTTTTTTTTCAAGGCTCTGAAGTCCTCCCAGTTAAGGGAATGGAGCTGGACACAGGTTTAGCACATTGCCTGACAGAATATTTTAATAAGCGAACAGGATGGAGAAAAGAGGGAAAGTGTGAATAGATGAACAAAGGAGGGATTAGCATAGAATTTTCTTCTAGGTATAATTTTGCACTTATTACTGCAATGATAAGTCTGACATGGTGATTGTGACTTGTCATAAGAAAACATATTCAATAAACAGTTCAGTTTTGAAACACTCGAACACATTCTGAGTACATGACAACCTATTCAACCGATGCTCAGGAGGATGCTAAGTATCAGATACACAATTGCATTTTTTCAGGTACTGGCTTTAGATAACTTCCATCCAATAACTTTAAGGGAGGTGGCCAAGGAGCTCTCTGACTCCTTCATGTTGATTTTCACCAAGTCTTGGAATGCCAAGGCTCTGGAGCACTGGAAAGAGGCAAAAGCTGCAGCACTGCAAACAGGGGCTTAGAGGCATGATCTCAACCATCAGTCCTAAACATGATAATGTCATAACTGTTAAAATATAATTAATAGACTACCTAAAAAGGGAGTGATAAAAGAGGTTTTTTGGCTATTTCTTTTTAAGTTAGAGTTAACAAAAGGAGCAGTTTGAAAACTTAGACTCCTGTGAAGTATTTCAACTGAAATTGATAACCATTTGAGAATCTACCCAGAAGCTACCTAGAATAGTTAAAAAGCAAGGCAACATGCCACACTGTAAGTTGGGTCTTTATCAGGGGCTTTTAGAGACTAGTACTTGACTTCGTGTATTCTCACTGCATTGCTGACCTGGAAGAAAATCTAAAATTGCTGCTGAAAAGATTTACAGAAGACACAAATAATGAGAACAGTAAGTAATGGTGAGGATATGTTACGAAAAGAAACCAGTCACAAGCATTACTTGATAAATCAGGCTGAGAGAAATTAATTTGTGCTTCAATAAAATCAACTGCAAAATTACCCATTTAAAAAGGAAGAATACAGAACCTGATTACTATATGGGGAGATCTATCCATGTTAAAAATGGCTTTGAAAAATGAGTACAGAGACTGTAGTGATAATCAGCTGAACATTGGCTCCAGTATAATTATTTGGTCAAAAGGCTAATGAAATCTTGGTTGTATATACATGAGTTTATCAAAAAGGAAGTTACAGGCAGTGATCCAATCACTTTTTAAATACCTGCTTGTGGAACAGATATCTGATAAAGGAGGCACCTCTGTTCCACAGAGACATGTGTAAGAAGATGTAAATTCTTGAAATTAAGCCTAAAGAAGCCTAGTCAATAAGTAGAGCAGAGACTATTAACAACCAAAGCCATTAATCATTAGTACAGTTTAACAAGAGCTATGGTAAATAGCGTCTCCATCACTGAAAATTTAAAAATCACTGGCTGCTCCCCTAGTTTCTGCTGCAAGCAGAAGTTAATCAGGAAAATTAGATTATTTTGTTATGGGGGTATTCAGATTATAGTGGTCTTGTCTGCCATGTAGAAATATATAACGGAACTTTGTAACTGCAGCACAGTCTATCGTTATGCTCTATACCTTAATTTTCATACCAGACTTTGAGACCTCTATACTCTGCTGTACAAAAAGGTAGATCTTTTGTATTCCATTTACACAACTGAACAGCACAAAAAAGAATTTACTTTGATTTTGTTTTATTTGGATGTTCTGTTGATGTAATGTAAACATGACTGACTAGACTATTCTTAATGAGAAAAATGCATCTTCCTATTTAAATACCATGGAGTTCAGTTGGGGCCTTTGTTTTAAAACTTAAATGTACAGGCATGACACAAAATATTCATAATGAACCTTTGGAAAAATACATACTGATAATTTAGTCAGGACTGTAAATGAGAGCATAGTTCTTTTTTATTATCTTTCCTTTGCAAACATCTGGAATTTTTCTTCTTATTAATATTAATGTTGTATCAAACTCGTGTGTCTATGTAGAATATGGTCCTGTTGTCAGCTGCCTAGTTATCTATGATCGTAATCTATAGTAAATGATACTAGAGCTGTGTTTCATCTGACACAATAGTAAGGGCTGGTATAAATGAATTAGAAGAATTGCACTGTGAGCAGCACCATTCTTTCATAAGCATAATTTCTGGTAACTTTGAAAAAAAAATCCTGTTCTTTCAGAAATGTTTGTTGTATGGTAGGCTGGTTCCTAATTTGTGCTGTTGATCATTGCTATTATGACTGGGAGATATTTTCACTATGCCTATGTGATTTATATGTCTATCCTAAGTAAGATGAGTTACTAACATGGCGCCATGAGAAGAAAAGAACCCATATGATTTATCTTTCGGAAAAGAAATGAGTGAACCAGTCCTTCAGAGTTTGCTTTCATGGTCCATAATGCCAGCAACCTTAGTGGAAAATCCCTTTCAAAGGACAAACAGCTTGCATCATTCAGTAATTGCCTTACGCAGGTTCCAATGCAAGCCTCAAAGAATGAAGAGGTAGTAAAACTCAAATGCATTACAGATACAGACTGCTATCATCCAGAATAGATATCACGCAGAGTGTACAACCTCATTTCATCAAGTTACCTTCGTTATCATTTGAAACATGCAGCTTGTTCTAAGTAGTAGAGTATATCAAGAAATTAATTCTAGGAGAGGTTTTTTAATAAACTGAAAATGTATAAGACCTTTTAATTACAAAAGAAAAAGACAGATACCATACTAACAGATAAATACTTGTGCAGTCTGCCAGAAGCTGCCTGAATATATGTAAATATATGATAATCAGCCAGTGTTCATGATACAACATTTTCAAGAGGTAGTAAGGCATTTTTTTCATCTGATTAAGTAGTGAATATGCAATAGTAAAAGGTCAATTCAATGTGAGTCTTTCACGTGATGTTCTAATAGCATCATGCTGATTTAAGTGGGTAGGCATCATTTAAAGTAGAAACTCATTTTCTCAGTCATCATTTTCTGTAATGTCTCACAACACAAGAGACACATTCAGGGAGCAGAAAGGAATGTAAGACATGACTTCAAGGCAGTTTTCATTGCAGACATAGTGAAATACTGAGAAAAATCTGATCAGACGCTTTCAATCTCTGTGCTGACAGCCTGAGTCACCTTGGAATAGCACAGGGTGAAGTGGACATACCAAAGGGGTATATGATGAAATGCACCTGCCTTTGAGTTTGTAATTCAGAATTAAATATTATTAATTCCATTTTGTACGTGAAGAAGCTTAAGCAAGTAAACAACATGGATACACTCACCCAATGCCTTAACAAGGCTAAAACCCAGTGAAAAATCTTGACTTCCAAACAGCTGTCTAAAGACTGCACTCCCTTTCTGCACTATTTTGATCTCCTGGTATCTCCTCTCTTTTATCTGCAACTTGCATAGAAAACACCACACTTGTCCCTTCCTGAAAGGGATATCTTCTGTAGTGTAGCTGTTACTATAAAGCTGTAGCTTGAAACCAAGGGTCAGATGAACAAGAGTCACACTTACATTAACCTCTTTCCTTTACAAGGCTAGTGCTGACTCCAGTGACCAGTTTTCATCTTCCTCCCATATTTTTAATCAATATTGGACCAAGTTCCACTTCTTGCTCTACTTTTTGTTCCCTTCTCCATCCCAGTTTGGCATTACGATTACCCACCCTCTTTCTATTCTTATTTGCCAGGACAAATATTGAAAACTGTTCTGGGACAGCGTGTGAGAGCACCAGGAAGTCCTTTTGGGTTTCTATATCAGTAAATACATTTCCCAGAATTGCATTCCTTGAAATGCTACCTGTTATAATGTACCTGTATCTAATGTAACTCTTTGCTCAGCTGCTGTGGAGTCTGTTCATGCCATTAAAATTCTAGAAAGATATTCCTGTAGTGAGATTTAGTTGCCTGATATTGGGAAGTCATTATTCTCACAGGGATGGGCTTAAACATGTAATGCCTGTCCTCTGGAATCAGGGTGTTAATAAAAATAAAGCACATTTTACACATGACAGTCAAAGTGGGTATAAGGGAGTTACAGTTGCCTCCACCATTAAGCCGAGCTCTGTGTATATGTGCAATGCAGTATTGCAGTTTTAATGAGAAACTCCCTGAAAGTTATTACTGAGAAGCAAAGTATTGCTATGCAGTTTTATTGCCAGATCATAGAATTCATCTTCTCTCCCTTGGCCTGAGCTTAGCACACAGTAGAAGCAGCTGAAAAAAAAACGCCCTTCTCATTCCGGCAGTGTCTTTGAAATGGCTTTCTTATCTTGAAGGTTTGCTGTATGGACTCCTTTGATCTATTTCTACACTTGTCTGATTTAGGAGGTCTACATGCATGGAACTGTCCCACCTGTACAGGATTTTTTCCTATCCATACCTCCCCCAGCATGACACACTGGCCAGTCGCCAGCTGTTAGCAGACTTGGTCACTGCCGTCTGTGCTTTGCATTGGCAAAACTGCAGTACGAAGAGAATTTAAGAGCAGAGCAGCAGCAGTCATAACTGCTAGGGCAGAAATGGCTGTCACACCAGCAATTTAGAGTTAACCACTCAGGCTTTGTTTCTTAAGATGCTGTCACGCACTGGAAATCAGCATCATTACAGTGGCAACTGATGGGGAATGAGGGGGAGGCTGGCAGGAGATGCAGCTGATGAAGAGCCCAGAATGAAGAAAATAAATGCAAAATTGATAGGGAAGAAAGGATGCAGATGCTGCCGTTTTGATTACTGAAGTAAAAGCTGTTAGAGATGCTCTAGTTAAAGATTGCTGAACAATCTCCAACAACCAACACACTCAGCAGCCTGGTAGGTCTAGTATAAGCGTGACAGGCACAGCTTCTCTTATGTTGGCCTCTGGAAAAGTAATTGCAGGGTAAAAGGGCAATAAATAGCCCACATTGCACTTTTCAGGTAACCGATCTCTGACATCACTCCCTTCCTCATTTCTTCACCTTGGGAAAGGGCTTGGGGACTCTTAATTTCTATGTCTTTGGAAATGCTGGTTCTGTGTCCTCCATAGGACTATGCACAGATACTCTGAATTCCTATACTCCTGACTCGTGCTTAAGTGAGCATGTTGTCCCCCACATCACTGTCCTTACCATGGTTTATTGGAATGTATCCATCATTCACAGAGGTACTCTGGCAAGTCATTATTAATATTTGAACGGAAATCTGGTAATATCCAATGTTATCTAAATATTAAACATTTATTTGACCTTCCAATAGAAATAAGATAGGCAAACATAAGAAATTCTCTGTGGTAAGAATGTCCTTCATGAGCTAAGTTTCCCTTTTCATAAGCACTGCAGCTGTGGTCAGATAATCAGCTATCATAATTAAGTACATGAAGTACCAGGAAAAAAATATGGCCCAGATCCTCTTCTTTTGAAGATAATTTTCTAAAAATCATGTCCCCTAAAGTACCTTCAGCTTCTGCCCATGTTCTGTTTACCAGCTGGCAGATATCAAGCTACAGATGTGTTGACTGATGAGCTGACATGGATGTCTTAAGCACTACCTAACAGTACAGGTTTTCTACTGGGGGGGAGCTGATTTTTCTCCTCTGTAGCACTTCCAGTGAAACTGATGGGAATGTAGTGCTTTGGGGCCATAGGTCTCAGAGTCAGATTTGGTTGAAACTGGCAGATGGTTCAAAAATTCTTGGGAATTGAAAGATGCATTGGCAAGACATATAAAGACTGTCCTTTTAATGAACACCAGTCCTTTGCCATATTTCCTGGTATATGATAGAAAAGGAATGAGAAATCTCATTTTTCTGAAAGCTAATTCTTATCAAGAGTACTGCTAAAGTTTCATTTTTAATGAAACAAAGAGTCTGACTAAGCTCCATTGCCACCTTAGATAGAACAATTTGAATTAGAGGGGTTTTTTTATACATCCAGTAGTTCCCTGATTAATCCCAGAGTATTCCTGCGAAACAGGAAAGTGCACTTAACACACGCAATGGGGAAAACAGTTTTTAACAGAATTTTTCTGGTCTTTCTTTATTCATCACCTAAGAGCAAAGAAGAATTTAACATTTTTCTTCTCTTTTTAGGTCACCTTTACATTTGCATCTGTAAATTAGAGAAAATCTATGATACAGCTAATAATCCTCAGGGAATTTATGCATTGCTGGAGAAGATTTTCCCTCACAAAAATCAGTCTTTGGAATGATGAATATTTTTGTTAATGAGATATAAGGAAAAAGTAAGTTATTTTTTCCCCTATCTGTCTTATTAGGTTGGCTGAGCTGCCTGTATCAGATCCATGTGGGAGTTAGCACAAGGACCAAAAGACAACAAAAATGGTCAAAATGTCCATAAACATAAACTAGAGCATCTTAAACATCTTCCAAAACAAGATGGTCAGCTCACAGAGTGATGGTAGATAAATAAAGGGGTTGATCCTCTGATGTACTGAGTATTTCAAAGTGCTAGCATGCCAAGGACTCTGGAGGAAGTACAGATGACCTCTACTGTTGGCTACGAATAATGACATTACTGTGGATTCTCTGCCTGCAAATAAATTACTCTGTCAGTCTAATGAGACTGATCAGAAAAGCCTCTTCCAGTACAGGAATATGGGCTTATTCATCAACTGTTTGATGGAGGAAAGGATCCTCACAATTTCTATTGAGCTAATAAATGTGCTTACAGCAACTGAGTAAAAGAGATTTTGAAACAAACTCTGTTTCAGTAACTAATAAAAGATCCTCTTTCATTTCTCTGATATGGGCCTGTGTTTACGTGCTTTCACTGCCACAACTTAGCAACCTTGCTAAAATTCAATACAACACAGTTTGAATTGCACTTCCTGCTCTTTTAATCCATTGATGCCATTGATTTTTAACTCCTGCTTTATGCAGTTATCTGCTGTTATTCCAGCAGGACTTGTCTACTGAAACAATCACCTGTATCATGTTAGTGTCCTCACTGCACAAAACGTAGTCCCAGTTTATACTACAGAGACATTACTCTGGCACTTGGTGACTTTTGCAGCACTAACACTATGTTGAGACCTTTAAACCCCAAAAAAGGTTAGGGACTTACAGTTGGAGCTCCGGCCAAGCAGGGTGACACAGCTAGTGAGAAGCTCTTGGTTACTCAACCGAAGAAATCCTTTAAAATTCCTTTAGCAACAGATAAAGCACAACTTTCATTATAGAATCATAGAACCAAAGAATGTGGTTGGAAGGGACCCTTAAAAGACACCTAATCCAATGCCCCTGCCAGAGAAGGATCACATTATCTGGAGTACAACTTCACTGCCTTAGAAAAAAAGCATGATCATGGGTTTAAGAACTGGTTGCTGGATCAGCAGGGTGGGAAGAGTTACATGTAGTTTGAAGACAGTTATCACAACCGTGTCATTGCAGCTAAACGTAGTTTCAGAGGAGGACTCTATTAGCTTATTCAAGAGTTTCCATAAAGCTCGTGTAAGGCTAAGAAGAAGGATTTCCTCAGCATGTTCCTCAGCATCCTGTTGCATCCCAGTACCAAGGGCAGTCATGAAGCAGAAGGAAGCCCAGAGCTTTTGCTGCATGTGATAGGATGCAAGATCCTGTTTTGGAGACATGAGTAGTACCCTGATGCTTTTGCTCCTCTGCCCTGTCAAACCAAAATTCACTCAGGCAGAGAGCTTCAACTTGTAGCCATGATATTCTTCCGGCTTTGAAATTTTCTGCCTGCTTGTCTGCAACTTGTGCTGTAGCCAAAGGAAGTTTTAGCACTTAGAAAAGCTGCAGAATATGGGCCTAAGGCTACATGCGCATCCATCCAAGATTTATAATTGAAGTGGACATTCTGGCAACGTGATAATGATCTGATTACAATTTTTATCACTGTTTCTCAGAGTATCCAGAAGGCCCAGAAATGTAAAATTTATGTCCTCCCTCCACATTCCACTGCAAAGCCTGCCAAGACATGTAAGGCCTGGCTTGCCATTTCTGAGGGCTTGTTGTGGGAAGCATCTTTATCTCTGCCTTCTGCCTGGGCCAAGAGATCTCCTGGCTATTAGCCTAAAACAGACTCAGTGAATGGCAGGCTTCTCTAAGTGTGCCAGGTACCCATTTAATGCCTGGTATATCCTTGTAACCTATCAAGACTTGCCTAAAGCATCTGCTGTGGATGTGGAGGTCTCTTCTCCATGAAAAATGAAAAGTCAACATTTTAACCATATGCTGGAGGTTGTCAATGATGTTCTAGGTCATGAGACCAAGAGCAAAAGGGAATTAACAAGAAAAATACGTGAAAATAGTTTGCAGTATTGCAAGAGGACTATGAATATAAGTGTTCTATATTGACAGTATTACTATTCAGGACTGTTAATGTGTCCTTTCACCAGACAATAGATGTCCATTTCTGATGGAAATGATAAATTGGATTCCTCAAAGAATGTTATTATTTTATTTTCAAGCTTTTTTTTTTTAATTTGAAGTATCTGAAAATAGCAGGATTTTATTGCACTTACTTCTAGGATTCTCATTGAATAACAGAAATGTATTAGTTTTTCCTATTTTCCAAAAGGGGAAATAGGAGTAAAAAAAGATAAAATATTACTTAGAAAAAAATATTAAAAGTTCTTGGGGCACATTCAGGAATCTTACGATTTTGGACTAATTACTTTTATTCACAAGCACAGCATTTTATAAATTCAAAATTATATTTTTCTTGCTTATCTGAGAAAGCAAACTCAACTATATGGGGAAAAAGAAAACCCTAACAGTTATTTGAGATAGAATTCGAATTCTATGCTTTTTTATCAGCACATTGCTAGAGGGAACACAAAATAGCTGATAATCCATTTCCTCTTACAGTGAATTTTTGATCACAGTGACATTTTCATCTTTCTGTATACAGGTGATTAGATTTCCCTGTTATCTGTCTCATATTTTAATGGGAGGTTATAGCACTCTGTGGGACAGGGATGCGGAGGTTCCAGCATGGGCTTCCTCACTAGCTCTGTTCCTGGCTCGCAGTGAACAGTGACAAGGACATCAGCAGTGCAGAGGGCTTAAACGAGGAAGCCTTGCTTGCTACCGCTCCTCAGCTTTTCCTTAGCCAAACCCCATCAATGACTACACATAAATGAAATCTATTAATTCCTGATCCAAGTTGGTGTATTTGCAAGGCTTTACACACTCAGCTGGTTACTAGCTCAGACCCATGCTACCTTACATCTCTGTACAGTGCTCCACTGCATGAAATAGAGGTGGTCTTAGTGATTGTCACTGATAAACTTCATTTGATGCGTCTCAGGTCATCTGCCTCTGGAGCAGGGATTAGACAGATTTGCTTTGCAGGTGTGAGTCAAAGCACAAATGTCTATAAAATCAGGAGTTTCAACAGGAGGCTGCAGCAAAGCTGTCCTGTGGTGGTTTTGGCCCTGGCTAGAGGCCAAATACCCACCAAGTCGCTCGCTCACTCCCCCCTTCAGCCGAAGAGGGGAGAAAATATATATATTGGGAGGCTTAGGACCTGAGATAAGGACAGAGGGATCACTCTCCAATTAGTGCAATGGGCAAAACAGACTCAGCACAGAATAAAGTAACTTATTACTACTAGAACTAATACACCCAGTGAACCAGAACAAGACAAGAAGCAGCCAGGTCTTAAAGCACCTTCCCCCCACCCCTCCCTTCTTAGCAAACTTAAAACTCATCAC
>VZTU01032669.1:21923-52639 GCA_013400835.1 Zapornia atra
CGTTCGCAGTACAGGGGGGGCAGGGAATGGAGAGTGAGGGGTTTCAGTCCGTTCCTCCCAAGCTGTCTTCCATCTCAGCTGGGGGGGGGATGGGGCATTCCACATACACACACCCTTCCCCTGTGGCACCGTGGGGTCCCACCCACGCGAGAGTCGTGTCCACAAACTTCTACAGCGTGAGTCCTCTCTATCGGGGAGTCATCTCCTCACCACAGGCCTCTCAGCAGGACTCCCTTTCATAGGGTGCTGACATCAAGGTCCAAACCCCCCCGGCCTGTGCCCCTGCAAAGTCACAAGTCCCCCGGCAAACCTGCTGAGGCGTGCATCAATCTTCACAGGGCATAGGTGTCTCTGCTCCCCGTCTTCATCCATGGGCTTTGGGGGGACACCCGTTTCACCATGGACTCCACCACGAGCTGCAGGGGAAACTCTCTTTTCGCATTCTTCACCCCCTCCCTCCTGCGGGCCTGGCCTTTGTGTCTGTGCTACTTATTACATCTTCTCACTCCTGCTCCGGTGGCAAAGTGCGCCTGCCAGCAGATTCTTTCTCCTATATGTGATTCACAGAGGCACTATGACCAGCTCTGATTGGCTCAGTCTCAAATTTGGCCTTGAATTGACCAGTGTTTTCAAAATACGGGGCTTGGAGAAAGCTGTAACTGCGGCTTACAAAAGCCACTGAAGCAGCACTGCTACACAAAACTGCAACAAGCATTAATAACCTCCATTCACACGCCTGCAAGTTCTTTATCTATTGATATGTTGAAATTTTCCATCCCTAGGATCATGCTTTCAAAATCAGCATTTGGAAAGCCTGAAAAAAAAAAAATTAAGTTCCAAAAATGAATTTCCGGAAATGAGATAGCCCTTTGGAAAACATTAGTAGCACTATGCCTCAGCAATGCGTAGGCTGGAACATCTAGTACATACTCCCATATCATTTTCGTTGTCATAAATGATTCTCTAGATCTAGACACCAAATTTACGTGTTACACAGTTGTTTCCTATGTGTCTGATAGGTTTAGGCAATTATAGACCACAGAAACCTCATAAGCATAGCAAATACAGAGAGCTTTTCAGCTTCCTGAGGTAGGTGTCTGTTCTCAGAGAAGAAAAATAACACTGTAGTGGCAATATTCAGTTGCCAAAACATCAGTGTCTAGCATCAGTTAGATGTCATGGGCTAGCCTGCAAGTCCTCCTGTTTGCTGTTCCTGGGGCAAGGCACTGGTCTCCCTCTGGGATGGAGTCATATAGCCCACCCTTGTGTAGATGCATGGCATTCTCTGGGGCATCTCAAATGGCATTAGATATCCATGTTTCAGCAATTAAGTCCTGTCTCATTGACTGCATCAACTAGACCTTCGTTACCTGTACTGATCTGTAAACACCTATACTGCAGGCACTTAAAAAGTTTAGCTGGAGCTGGTTGCCACTCTCGTTTCACGTGTGCTTCTCATGAGTGTATCAGCTGTAGTCAAAACAGCACAGCAGCCTTACTGTGTCTGACAGCTGCCTGGCAGTAGTGAGTGATGCTGCCTGGGACTTAGAGCTGGTACACCATGACGGAATCATTCATCTTAATCTTCGCTGAGTTGAATGAAGACAACAGAACGTGTATAATATTTCATCAGATTTCTCTAATGCTGTGTACAAGTGCAGTAAGGGTTTGATTTTATTTTTTTTCTTCATGACTTGTTTTCCTGTGGGTCTAAAACAGTAGAGCTGAGGGCTACGTCCCCTCTCAGCAGGAGTGATTAGTCTGCGTGGAGCACTGCCCTGAGACAGGCATGCTGTTCCCCACTCTGAGCAATAACTTGGGCATGCCTTACTGGATAGACAGCCCTACATGTCTGTGCATCCAAAGACTGTATTAGCCACTACATCACACTGTGAACACGTGCCTTATTGGTAATCAAAATGTTTTTCTGATTCACTGACTTATAAAACTCAATGCTTACTCCTGCAGGTGTGATGGAAATGGGAATTTGCAGGTGAACTTGTCTTAGGAACGAACTTATTTTGCTCTACAGAACTGCCCTGACATTATTTATCAGGTTCCCACACAGTGCCATTATGGGCACGGAGGGACTGAGGTCTAAAATGCTAACATCCCTTCCAGAAGCAGAGGGGCTTCCGTTGGAGATCTGATCTCCTCTTCTTTAGCAGACATGACTCCGCTTAACTTACAAAAGCTGACAGCAGCTCTGAGTTGGGAAGATTGATTCTTGCTTCTTTATTCTTTAATTAACCTGTCCTCTGCTGCACTGTCTAGTTAATATTAATGTGTTCTCCTTGAGCTCTGCTGCTTACCCATCGCACTATGTGATCTTCCTTTGCCAAACAATTAAAATATCCCTTACTCTTTTTTTTTTCTTTTAATTAACTTACTGACTACATTTTATGAGATTGAGGTATTTTATTTTACAAAACCTAAGTATTTGAGTTTAGGAATGTGGTGATAGTGAGCAAATATTTGGAAAACAAAAAGGGTCTCTGCAGCTGTTCTCACAGAAAACCGAAATATTTGCTTAGCTCTAAAATGAATTAATAGATATCTGGTAGTTTACCTTCTGCTACTTGTGTTAAATGTTTCTGACAGGCAAGTGAAAATTGCAGAGAAACCATGTTTTATTCTAAAATGATAGTGTATAGAAAAGCAGACAACTTTGTAAAAATTCTAAGCTGAATCAAATTTTTGTCATTTTTAGAAAATTAAAAAAAAAGTTTTCTTCAAAATTTTCCATTTGCATTGTTTTACCAAAAATTTATAAATATTTTTTTAAAACTACAGAAAATTCACAAAGAATAAAAAAATCCATTTCAGTCCTCATAGAATGAAAAAACTTTGAAATTTAAAAGTTTCCTATATCCAAAGAGGCTGTGTTTCCAGGTATGCTTACATATTTGTTAGTAGTTGTACCTTGCCTTTCTAGTGTTCTACACGTAAGAGAAAGTGTTAAGTCATCGTAAATAAATTTCAAATCCAAATATTTCTGGTATGCAGATACATTTGACAATCTACCCAGATGTTGAAAAATCATTAAAACTTTATGGAAAATTAATTTAATTTTGAATGTGCAGATGCAGAAAAATGCAACAAGAATAAAATATATGATCGAAATCTTCTCTGTATATGACACATTAGTAAAAGCATTCTTATTCTTACCCACATGCACCAATTGCACTAAATAACTATATAGTCTGATCATGAAAGTGCTGTTGGATCCATTAAAGTTTTGGTGGAATAATGTTTTTCTTTAATGCCTAATGAGCTCATGACAATTTTATGCTTCACAAATAAATAAATCAGTGTCAAATTTTTCATTCTGTGAAACTAGATATTAAAGAAAAAGATGCATTACATGAAAATCAAGTACATTGCCAACTTCAGACAGCAGAGCGTGGGCACGGCATAAGGCAGAATCTAGTCGGTGCGACAAGTTCATTAACTGGCTTGGAGCTGCAGCTGCGTGTCTGTCACCTGAAGAAATAGCTGCCAGTCTGCGCAGCACAGGCACTGGAACGCTGGCAGTCTGCAAGGACATGGGTATAACAGCACATTCAATATCTGCTATCATCATAATGTCAGACAATGTGCCGTCTTTAGGCACTTGCCACTTGAAAAAGCACTCTACCTGGGCACTAAGCCCTCAGGAAATGACGTGAATAAATGAATAACTTGTTCTTACTCTGTTGTGTTAGACACATTGGTGACAACCATTTGCAGGAGTTAAATGAAGTCCAACCAGTGAAGGCTCTGGCTTTAATATCAGTGTCTAACAAATCCAGTTGCTTTATGACAGAGGCCCCATAAAACGGTGATTTCAGAACTTTACTTTTTATTTATTAGTAAGCCCAAGCTGTGAGTGGAAGGGGAGACCTTTCCACACAAGGTTTACCAACAGCAGGTCACTGAACAAACGACAGGGAAAGCTGGCACTCCATTTGTGTGCAACCTCATTGATGAGGAAATAGACCTCTCCCAGAGTACTTAATTTTTAGTTTTGCCTTCCAAGCATTTTGATCTATATTAGTGCTTTGTACACCTTCACAAAGCCAGTGGAGTTACTCTGGGACCATCTCTGTCCATCAGATTAAGTAGAATAAATTAAATATGAAATATGAAATATGAAACCTTATTTTTCCCATTGATTTTTCTATTAATAAAGCAAGCTTCTGCTTTATGATATGCTTCAATAATAACCAGGTGAGTTGATTTCTACCTCTGATACTCAGTAATCATTGGTAATCCTGTCATGAAAAGTGTTTATTATGGTGTCTTTTGCCTGCAATCTGCTGGGTAACTGCATTCAGCTTGGCTATCCTTTTTCCGGTCCTCATAATTAATTGTCAGTGCACTGTAGTCCATTAAAGATGTGAGAGACTTTGATACACAGCTCGGATCTCATATTACATTAGCTCTGGACAGGTTGTACCTTACAGGGGAAAGAGAGTAAGTGCTTGGTTTACAGATAATTGAACTGCTTATCATCGTCATGGCTGATTCATCTAAGTTGCTGCAGAAAGCAATTAAACAGTGCAGAAATATGAAGGGTGTGATTTTGGATGAACTTTAATTCTACTTGGAAATGCCCTAAATCTGAATGAAGGGTTAGCTGTGTTTTTGAGGGTTAGCTGTACCTTCCGATTTCCATTGTCAAGCCGCTCTTTCTGGGTGACAGACTCACCCCTAGATTTCTGTCATGGTGGAAGTCTGCCATCTGTCTCACATTCAAACACCGAAATCGTGGGACATCCACTATTCAAGATTTCACAACAGGAACCAGCTGACTTGGCTCCTTGACAGTCATGTAATCATCAGGATCAAGGGCATCCCTTTGTATCAAGGTATAACTCATATTTATATCACAGAAGGGGAAAAAATTAAGACAGAAGAAAATGCCTACAAAGCCAAGTTTTACCCTTCCCTTGGAAATCTTGCAAATCTCCCCTTTCACTCACTTTTTTCTCTGGGACTTGGGACAGAGCATAGGAGACACACTTCTAACTCTCAGTCTAGTTCTCTTATGGTGACCGTGCACTGCTGGGTATGATCTGGGTTGCATATCTTTTCTCAGGCTAGACAAATTTTATTGAGGTTATTTTAAAGGACCTGGCTTCTCAAAATCTGCATCTGGAATAAGTAATAATATGAAATAGTTTTGTACAAGCCTAATATTAACTACCTGACACCACTTTAAGAGAAGACTGACTTATGCGAAGGTGATTAATAAATTTACATATACAGTGGGAGACTTTAGCACTTACAGATCTGGCTAACTACAATGCAAAAGCCATCCGAAGACATGCAAAAGACAGAGACATGCAGAACTGAGAGCAAACGTATTCACAGTCTTAAGACAGACAGTGGGCTCATATACCAGATGTTACCATCAATCCAATCAAGCAGGCTGATTGGATTGCTCAGTTTTACTAGGTGAAGTACTGTTGTAGATGCATTTGCCCAAAGCATATATACTCTGAAAACTATTGTACTTTAACAGTCTACTGTGAAAATCACCAAATGGTTGCTTTAAATTTAATTTACTCTAATCAGTAACATTGTTTTAAAGATTGCCATGTGAGAGCGGTTTTCTCTTAACAAGTTGCTGATAAGGAACAAGACAGCAAACGGATTGCAAACTCAGATACACGTAAAAATTTTTTTCTACAAGATTTCTTCCACTCCTTCCAACTATTTCTGCCCATTTTAATGATACATAGGCTTTATTCCTGTCCAGCCTGGAGACTTTAGACCCCTGCAAGTCATAACAAATGACATTTCAAACAAATCACCATCACCAAAGATTTGTTTGTTTGGAAGGAGGCCAGCACAAAAACAACAAAGGAGAAGAAATATTTTTTTCAGTGTATCCTGTATCTCCACAGTATTTGACAATTATCATTAAAGATATTTGTTGTCTCTATGAAGTCTGTTCACACACATTTTTGGTGTTGCCTTGAACCTAGTGAAATATGTTCATCATCGTTCTTCTGATTTGTTTTTAAAACTTCTGAAAATGTTTACAATGGCTGTACAATTGTATTGCTCCAATCTGTTGAAAATTGGCTTAAAAAATATCATCTGAATGTGGAAAAAACATTGCCAAATCACACAGTCTGAATCTTAAAATAATGTCTGCAATTTCGGACCACACTTCCCTTTAGACATGAAGTATTACCTCAGACCACTGTAAATTTTCTAAATGCAAACTGAAAGTATAATCCTTGATAGTCATGAGGTGTACAACAGGATAAAGTTATATTTTTTCTTGTTATCTCTCAAGACAGCTGTTAAATGTTCACCTGTACTCATTTACATCCACAAATCAGTATTTGCCTAGAATTGGGTAGATGGCAGACAGAGCTATCTACTAGCTATCTACCAACCTCGTGTGTATTATACTTTGGATATAACAACACAGGTATTATTTGCACTAAACACTGTTCTTTGCTACTCAAGTACCCATCCAAAAATTGTATTGTAATAATCTGTACGCACAGTTTTGCAGTTCATACTTGATTCCTTCTCCTCTGTTGCTTGGAGGCATCTACAAGTATACTTGTAGCAGATAAGTGAGTCCAGTAGTTTTTCATTTTAAAGACTGAAATGTTGTACCAGAGCCCTGTTGATTTGCTTATTTTAGATATGATCTGGTAAAGCTTGGAAACATAATCTTCTTTAGCACTATTCAAAGAGAGATTTTAGGAGAAAAAAATGTAAGAGGGAGTTTCAGTGGGTGGTTGAAGTTCAGTGTCTGAAGGCATTGGAAACCAATCTAACTGACAAAATTGCACAACTTGTTTATGAAAAATATCCACACTACAAACTTCTTACATGTTCTCTATACAGTCTTAGTTAGGATAAAAGGCAAATAAAAACCAAAAAGAGCTGCTTTTGCCTTGCAGCCTAGGAAGAATACAAGTGCAAGTTATGAAAAAAATGGGAATTTTGGGATGGAACTACCAAACTCAGTTGCTTATCCTCCAAGAATTTCAAGAAAATTCTGAAGAGGAGACATAGATGTATCTGTGATCATGTGAAAAATAAATTTATGGATGACAACAGTTTTTGAGACTTCCTAGTGGTGGAAATAAATGGGCCCACACTGCAAGCTAGCCTAAACTGCACTCACATAAGTGGTCCATCACTATGCGTGTGTGGTGGTTTGACCCTGGCTGGAGGCCAGGTGCCTACCTTTTCAGCTTGACAGGGGAGAAAATATATATTGAGAGGCTTAGGAGTTGAGATAAGAACGGGGAGAGATCATTCCGCAATTAGTGTCATGGGCAAAACAGACTCAACACAGAATCAAGGAAACTCTCTGATTTATTACACTGCACTACACACCCAGTGACACCAGAGTTGGATAATGAGAAGGGATAACAGATCTTAAAGCACCTTCCCCCACCCCTCCCTTCTTAGAAGACTTTCCTTTAGTCATGATTTTTCAGGGGAATCTTTATCTCCATCACCTGGTGCCCCTCTTCCACCCACTCCCTTCCCTGGCCTTGGTGCCCACAGTTTCTTACAACTTCTCACTCCCTTCTCTGGTGTCAAAAAGTGTCTGCCTGTGTTTTTTCCCTCCTAAATGTGATTCCCGGCACTGCTGTGACCATCGCTGATGGGCTCGGCCTTGGTGAACAATGACTCCAGCCTTGAGCCGGCTGGTGTTTGCTCTGTGGGGCCTGCAGAGAGCTTCTGGCTGCTTCTTGCAAAAGCCACCCCTGCAGCCCTCTCCCCTCTCCACCAGAACCCAGCCAGGCAAAACTACACCAGTGAGACAGTGAGCAAAACACAAATCTCCCCATATCTAATTTCAAAATAACATATATAACTAGAAAACATCTTCCTAAATCACTAGTCTGTGACTTTCTCCATCATGTTTTTGAACCGACGGAAGAAGGCAGAAACTGGTCCTCACATTTCTGCTTGGGATTTCCTGGACTGAAAGACACACATGTGTTGCACAGATGCCTTCTTTGTGAGAGTGAGCCAGATGTGCTCTAGACCTGTTGAACTCACAGTGGAAAAGCTGTTCGACTGTAAATTTTGTACAAATGGCCCAAATCTTGTTCTCCTATTTAAAGAACATTTACAGGGGAGAGAGGCTGTTGCGCCTGCTGGTCCCATCCAGGAGTCAGAACTTCACTCAACCATCACTTCCCTCCAGATATGCCATGTCAAGATAATTGTTCTGCATCTGTTCCGAGGCAGACTGGCAGCTAGCTCTCTAACTGTGATCAAGCAGAGTGTGGAGTAAAGATTTCCTTACCTCTTTCTTTCTTAGACATGCTGGCACCGTGGCAGGTCTTTGAGGATTACTCCTACATGATGAACAAGGCAGGACTACCTGCCCACAGTTCAGTAGTTTACACATTTGGATTCCTCTGGAAAAGTACTTAATCTGAACTTCAATTATTAGAATGTATTTTAATGCCAGAATACTCACATTTCTCCCATTTTAGTTTCTGAAGCAAGTATTACCAGGGATGATATTCTTACTTTTCATTTCAGTGGCTAAATCACTTAAAAATCCTTTGACAGACTTTGTCAAAGAGTCCACAAAATAATTTGAAGAGAGCTTAATAAGAAATTAAATTAAAACTATGGGATATAATTATACTGTTCACAAAAAATAATATCGTGTATCCATTTGACACAAAGCAACAAGGAAATGCTTAGCTATAATGCTTTTCTATAATATTTCTATATTTAGATATAAATATATATCTATAAATAGATATTAGATATAATATTTCTATATTATTTCTATAATAATGACATTTAATCTGTTAAATAGCTACTTCAAAGTAAATGAAAATAAATTTAGAGATCTCGGTGTAAAAAGAAGTGACAATGCTTCAACTCAACGCATCTTCACTATAAAAGCAAATTTAAAGAATGTGAATCGATAAATTATAATGGTAATTTTCTTATAAATCATTGTTTAATCAGTATTTTGGCTCTTTGAAGAAAAGTAGATCAATCCCAAGATCAACATGTGAAAGAAAAAAAATAGAGTTTAGGCAAGTAGGGGAATATATTGGCCATTTAAAACCTATACTGATGAAATTAATGATTTATAATGAACTGTAAAACTTCCTGTTTGGAATATTAATTAAAGGAATATGGCTTTACTTTTTCTATTATCCCAGAAACCACTTTAATGAAAAATATGCCAGTGATCTGTCAGACATCATAACCATATCTTCAGCATTACTATGGAGGTCTCATACAGAAGCCAGTATAGACTTTGGATGTAATTATCCTTTCTTGTTTTGAGATATTTTTGAGAGCTGAAGCTGAGGAATATCATCTATATCCAAGACTGAGATCTCCAAATACCTCTCATGAACCTCTTTGATAGCTGAAAGACTACAACATATCTATTGATACAGCTTGAATTTAAGAATCAGATTTGGGTAGACTTGATTGTCTTCCAGGGAGAAACTATTTTTCAATATTGGCTCGACATAAAAATTTAGCCTCAAACTTTATCTTCTGTGGATGTCACCTGAGACAGGTGCCTGAACTGACAGATGTCAATTTGCTACCTAAGTGATAAAACTCTACATAAGAAGTTCATGGCATAATTTTACCTGTAGATATGACTAAGATGCCATATTCTTTCTTAGCTACTCTGCCTGAATTTTACATGTCAGAATTTCATTATATTCTGGATGCATTGGCGAGGTTATGACACCTGGTCATAACAAATATCTTTGTTGGCAGCCTATCATGTAACAACCAGGCACTTTCATGTTACTTGCAGAACATAGTACTGGAGATGTTCAAGCCGGGCCCCAAGGATCTGAGATGACTGGAGATTTTTGTACATGATTTTCAGGCTTGATTGTTCAAATTTAAATTCTTTGATCCCTGTATAGGAACTACATTATAAATGGCTTTGTTTTCAAAGGAATCAATACAACTACCTTGGAATCTCCTTTGAGAAGTAGTTTACCCATTCTTATATGTGAGATTTAGGTTTCTATCTTTGAGGACTCTGAGAAAGCTTATTTTGGTAGACTTACTTTGAACATACAGATGCCTTAAGTCTGGTATCAGATCTAATAACCTTCATGTCAAAACAGCAAAATCCATCAGTTTGTCTTTCTCTTTCCACAATGACACTAACAATACATAGCACATCCTCACTCCTCCCACATGTCCATACAAACTGCAAATGTGGGACTCTGCTTCCCACTGAACAAGAAAAGAAGAAACTTTGTGAACTGGCACTTCCCAACCACATTGCATGCACCTGAAAATGAAGGTGCCTGGTGTAGCATATCCATGGTATACCTAGTGATTATATATCAACTAGGATGGCTCTATTTCTCTGTAGAACCCAAAGGAATTTCTCTGACATAAATAGCTATGTACAACACTGAGGAACTTCTCCATACCAATCAATCGAAGTGCAATTTATGTGCAAGAAGCATGAAATGAAGCTAAGTTATTCTGGCACTTAATAAGTGAATAAGATGACATTTTTCTCTGATTGAAAGCCCACAACTCTTTAATTATAGAGCATTGGTCCAAACCCATCTTCATTTCATGCATTTTTAGGTCGACCATAATGGGTTTTCTTGTTCTTCCTTGGATTAAATTTTCGGCTTGCTCCTTTATTCTGAGCCCTTTACAAAGACTTTAACAACCGATTTACACCACTCTCAGTTAACTCTCCAAAAGCATGGTGGAAAACAGCCTTGACATCCTTCTGATCAAAGGGGACAGCTGATGTTGCTAGCCAAAAAGGAGAGTACATTAATTATTTCTTATATCTATTCTAGCAATCTTGTCTGCTAACCGCAGATAATTTTCTAATGTGCATTGATATCATTATTTGCAATTGCTGCTTTTCTTCTCAAAAAAAGTTTTCAGATGCAAAAAGTAGTCTGGGTCTTCAAAGATATTTCCTAAATTTTAAGGTCATTTGTTTTTCTGCCAATTTTCTTGGTATTTCCAGAAGTCCTTGCATAAATCAGTAAAGAAAAAGACCCCAAACCCCAGGTTTTCCATTACACACGACAACACCATTCAATGAATTCCCTTACTTATTGTGTTAGCAGGTTTCTAACTGACAAGCCGTCAGTATCACACCAGTCATTTCACCGTCTTGACAGCCCACTTCTGACATACAACAGGGGACACTGAATGAATCAAAAAAATTGGAAAGTGGGAAAGTGACATCACGCTGTCAAGGAGATATAGTTTGGAAGGCATAACTGAGATGATGTGTTTTAATCATCAAGGTAAGAGACAAGAACATTTTTTATTAGCCAGAAAAACACATTCTTTACTGCAAGTCAGGTTATACTGAAGTGTGAAATGTGTGTAAAAGTGTATGCAAGTTAAAGGCAGACCACTCATCTCTAATAATTAAATTATAATCTAAAAGCAAAGGCTTGTTATAGTTCTAACAGCATTTCCCTTTCTTTCTTCTTTTTCCTTTTTGCATTGAAGAGTGCTTTTATAATTCTTATTATTGAAAAGTACCTGGCTTCTCATGAGCAATATTGACTCATTTTTTTATTCCCTTAGGAAGGTGCTAACATTTAATCCAGAATCAGTTTAGAAAGGGAAATAAATCTTCCATTGGATTTTTGTATAGGTTCCCTTACACAATTAAAAATAGATTAAAGCATTCAGAGTCCAATTTGAAGTCTGCTCCCAATAAAATGCACAGAGATCCATCCTGGCATCTTCTGTTAATACTAATGGAAGTTGTTAGGTATGTCTTCCCCAGGCTTTGATGGGAGAATTTCCTGCTCATTTGCAAAGTAAGTAGAAGTAAATGATCCTCCTATGATATAGCTTCTGGAAATGCATTAGGTATGGCTATGAACAGTATGAAGGAATATGAAAAAGGCTGTTTCCAGAGGATACGGTGGAAGGGTGGTAGGAGTTAGAAAATCAACTGATGCAGCAGCATACTTGTACTGGTTTTGGTTGGGATAGAGTTCATTTCCTTCCTAGTAGCTGGCATAGCGCTGTTTGGGGAGGAGTTATTTAGTATGAAAATATTGTTGATAATACAGTGCCGGTTTAGTTATTGCTAAGCAGTATTTACAATTAAGCCAAGACCTTTTCAACTTTCCACACCCTGCCACGGAGGAGGCATGAGTGTTCCGCAGGGGTGCACAAGAAGCTGGGAGGGGACAGCCGGCAACCAGCCAAAGGGATATTCCATACCATGTGATGTCATGCTCAGTATATAACTGGGGGAGTGGGATGGTGAGGGCCACAGCTCAGGAACAAGCTGGGCATCATTGTTGGTGAGCAACTGTGCTTTTCAGCTCATGTTTTGTATAGTTATTGTTGTTGTTGCTGCTGTTCTTGTGCTTGTTATTGTTACATAGAATCATAGAACCATTAAGGCTGAAAAGACCTCCAAGATCATCTAGTCCAACCATCCCCCTACCACCTATATTACTTATTAAACCATGCCTCATTCAACCTTTCCTTGAACACCCTGTGGAATGGTGGCTCCACCACCTCCCTGGGCAACCAGTTCCAATACCAAACCACTCTTTCTGAGAAGAAATGTTTCCTAATTTCTAACCTGAACCTCCCCTGGCACAACTTGCAGCCATTCCCTCTTGTCCTATCACTAGTTATCTTCAAGAAGAGACTGACACCCACCACTTCCCTTTAGGTAGTTATAGAGAGCAATAATGTCACCCATGAGCCTCCTCTTCTCAGGGACAAACAGTCCCATTTATTATTATTTCTGTCTTATTAAACTCTTTTCATCTCAACATGCAAGTTTTACCTCTTTTTGTTTTTTTTTTATTTCTCTCCACCATCCCTTTGCAAAGAGGGAGCGAGCAATTGGCTCTGTGGTTGTTTAGCTGCCTGTCAGGTTAAACCACAACAGTACTAGATCAAAAAGTGACTTTGGGTGATATTTGTTTTGCAGCAGGTATTGTCTTTGATAAATGGCTTTTGTAAATCAGGGGGAATGTTGTACCATCCCATCTGAGATAAAAAGTTTAAGTGCTCCTGCTGAACTTTATAAATGCCAGCTAGCAGGTGTGACTGGGGTTATTAACATTCATACACTGAGAATGAAATGTAGAAATCAAACTACTAAAACTTCTGATGCCCATAGAGGAACACCAGCCTCCACTACCTGTTGAAGGAAGACATATATTTCATATATCATTGATAAGAACAAGGTTAAATAAACTGCACGTATATTGGTGGAGGAATTCTGAAGATTATTTTCTGTATTACCTGTAGAGTTTTGTGAATTTTTGGGGGGTAGTGATTCCACACAACTTTTTTCATGTATTTTCAGGCACTTGATGAGCTTTTTAGTAATTTATTGATGCACAGGTTTATTAATTTTACCAAAACAGAAGTGCATATGTGCCACATTGTATTGCTACTACGACCCAGTTCACAGCTGATCCAGTTATATTATGTCTCTGTCCTGGATAGCTCAGTATTGCTGTGGGAAAGAATAGCAGGTAATCCAGGCATTAGCTTCTTTATAGATCGATTCATGTTTTTAGAATCTGATAAATGAGAATGACATTTAAAATATTTTTCTTTATTTATACCTTTGGCCAAAATATCACTGATAGAAAAATATATAATTATATTAATTTTGTGTAAAATAGGGGAACAATATATATTCACACTTGCCCTGTATTCACATTATAGCTGAACTTGCTAAGATTGATTGTCTACAGTGTACTCTGAAAGATAAAAAGTGAAGATTATACTCATCCATAAAGTCCTACATGTGTATTGACAAATTCAGAGCTGCTATTAGTTATTCTCATCCAGAAAGACCCAGCTTGCAGGGAAAGTTAAAGTCTATGTGGTAAGTTTTTAATTGACATAACAGGAAACTTCTGTCTTGAGGAGCTAGAATAATGTGAATGGAAACAACTTCAGAAATAGGGATTTCAAAGCTTCTGAGCTACTGTGGAACAAACATAGCTAAGGTAATTGTTTAGGCATTCTGACAATACAAACTGTTCTGCAACTTAAACACATGGAATCAACAAAAGACATAAAATTATTGCAAAACCACTTTTTTACTAATCATCCCAGCAGGAGACTGCACATGTATGATCTTCATCCTCCTCACAGACATACCACAGAAGCAATTTGCCTTGATACTTTCTGTAACAGCTTCTCCTCATCTTGTTGGAAATATTCCATCTTTTGCATATTTTATATTTTTACAATTTATATTTATATTACTTAATAAATATGGAAACCAGAGTCTATTTTCAGAAGATTCCACTCTTTCTGCTCATGCCTTAAAGTCGTCCCTATTTTCTTGCAAATTGGATCAGCATTGATCAGCCCTTATATACAGACCTTCTCTGTGCAAAAACTCTTAACTCAAAGTTCAGATTTGGAAAGCTTTCAGGATTTTCCATTTCAGAGTCATAAAGAGCCTTCACTTCCCACCTGGGCAGCAATGAAGCAATAAAAGATTTAGAAGAATAGGGAAATATTAGAGCACATTGAGATCTTAAATCTCTGTTTATCAAGAGATGCTTCTGCTTTTCATATAGCTTTACTGAATCTTACATTTATTTGAATCTCATTTCAAGCTTGTGCCCATAAATGGAGATGTATAACACACGCACATGACAGTATCAAAATATGTTGATGTCATGGTTAAGGATTTATGTTAGGAAAAATGGATTAAACGGAAACATAGAGCTGGTAGAGAGACAAAGAAATAGAAATTGCTTAAGAAACATTTTGTTTTTATTAAAGGACATAAGCTGTACACCGAGTCTGAAGTGTATTTCATGTATAGGTTATGCACAAATCAATACAAGAGAATAAACCTATTCAAAATTTCCTGGGTGCTGAAAGAAATGGTGGCTGTGCAGTCAAACTAGATAAGTTATTTGAGATTCTTATATGTAATGCATGATGCAAAGGCATGTCTTTAGTTAAGGATGGACACAAAGCCCAAAGTTGAAAAATCCCATGCTTTAGCACAGAGAAGTTCATGCAGTTATTTCTCACATTTTCTGCTTTTATGTTCATCTTGTTAAATTTTGCTTTGAATTTCAAGCTCTGAGAAATACTCCGCCTCAATACCTGAAATTCAGTTGAATCTGATTACTTTCACATGGGTTTTATAGAATCATAAAATCACATAATATGTTAGGTTGGAATGGACCTTTGGAGGTCATCTAGTCCAACCCCCCTGCAGTAAGCAGGGACATCTTCATTAGATCAGCTTGCTCAGAGCCCCATCAAGCCTGACCTTGAATATCTCCAGGAATGGAGCTTCCACTACCTCTCTGGGAAACCTGTTCCATTGATATATGTCGACATAAATCTGTCCTGCACTTGTTGCAAGGACTGATAGTACAAGGCTATGTTTCAAGTAGACAGTGAGACCCCAAGATGCTGGTTATGTGGTACCTTACACATCCTTTGTGTCATCTCTTCACTTCAAGAAGCTTTTCCTTGAGATCTCATAGAGACAAAGTATGGCTCAGCACAATAAATCAAATCAAATCAGGAGTTACAGCTCAACTTCACGGGATTGCAATCAATGCCAATGTAAATTAAAACACTGCATTGAAGCAGTACTACTGTGTGCGAATGCAGTACTGCAAAGAAAATAAATACAATCTGTTGCGTTTTTTTCTCTGATGAATATCTAGTCTTTTAGTCTGGGACCCTTCCTCTGATGCTCTACAGCAGCAGTCAAAAATGCATAAAGAATGGGCCAATAACTCTTAGCCTCTAGAAATTTTTACCTCAGGGATTTCCAGGTGCCCTGATATTTAATACTCTCAGTGGGATTCTTATTTAGCTTTGCCTAATGGTTTTCTAAATACATGAAAATATTTAGTGGCCTACAACATCCTAGGTGAAAAAAAAATTAATATGTTCATTACAGAAAGAGAAATGTGGCACTGTAATACCATGGCAGTAGAACTGCTGCACTCATGAATGACACTGGTGGCTACATTTGGCTAGGTGAAAAAGGGTACCTCCTTTGGGAATTTGCAGCTGTGCCCACTTTCTACATCTTAAGCAGCAAATTCAGGGTGAATTCTTTCTTTACTGTGAGGAAGAAAAAGAAAAAAAAAAAAAGAAAATCAGAGAAGGCAGAGCCCAGTTTACATCTGATACTCTGCATTGCTGCTGTGTCCATGCACATATACATTTGAAGTGAGCACGATAATGGAACCATGGAATCATCTAATCCTTTAGGTTGGAAAAGACCTTTAAGATTATTGAGTCAGGTGAACCTAACGCTGCCAAGTCCACCACTAAACCATGTCCCTCAGCACCACATCTAAAGGTCTTTTAAATACTTCCAGGATGGTGACTCCACCACTTCCCTGAGCAGCCTGGTCCAGTGCTTCACAACTTTCAGTGAAAAACCTTTTCCTAACATCTAATCCAAACCTCCCCTGGAACAACCTGAGGCAATTTCCTCTAATCTATCTGAGCTCTTGTTACTTGGAAGAAGAGACCAACATCCACCTGGCTACAGCCTCCTTTCAGGGAGTCGTGGAGAGCAATAAGGTCTCCTCTCAGCTTCCTTATCTCCAGACTTAAAAAGCCCAGTTCTCTCACTGGTCCTCTTAATATAATCTTTCATTTGATCTGCATGTACTTCCTTCCTTCAACTGGAAAATTTCATTACTCTTAGACTAAAAAAAAAGTGTTTCCCCTTGGCAGTGTTGTAGTCTGTACAAAAACATCCAGCTAAAGCAGTCTTTGCAGTTCAGGTATGTCCAGTGAGTGGTGTAAACTGCAGATTAGAATATGTTTCTTAATTTTGGCCAAGAGTTGGAAAGCAAATGATACACAGTAAGCACAGAACATTAATAAAATGTTTGCATTAAATGATGCTGGGCATCCTGGGTTACCCACAGACATGGTGGCTAAAGAAGAAAACAACATAGTCAATTTCAGCAATCAGTCTGTTTCTGGAACAATTAATGGAGACAGATAGGTACGATTTTTGAAGAAAAATCAAGTAAATTAAACCACAGAATCACAGAATCGTAGGGGTTGGAAGGGAGCTCAAGAGATCATCAAGTCCAACCCCCCTGCCAAAGCAGGTTTCTTAGGACAGAAAAGCTTTAGGAACTGTTGTTAAGATGGCTGAATAATGGGAGTATTTATTTTGCTCTCCAAAACTGACAAGGACTCCTACTAGAGCTCAGATTGGCCCCTGGGAAAAGTGACAACGCAGAGCTGAACACGAAGTAACTCAGGGTGGAGCTGGCAGGGGCACTGCCCACACAGCAGCCTCATACCCAGAATGCTTTCTTATTGCTTGGTGACTGGTCAGGTGCCATTTTTTGAAACCAACTGATTGGCTCACAGCTGCTTTTCTGCCAGGAAGTGATCTGTATGTAGAAATACACAAATTTACATATGGAAGGAACCTCAAAGCCCATCTAGTTCCAACACCCTTGCCATGCGCAGGGACACCCTCCACTAGACCAGGTTGCCCAAAGCATCATCCAACCTGGGCTTCTCTGGGCAACCTGTGCCAGGGCCTCACCATCCTTAAAGGAAAGATTTTCTTCCTAGTATCTAATCCAAATTTTCTATCATTCAGCTCAATGCCATTCCCCCTTGTCCTGTCTCCAGCTTTCCATAGCCTCTTTAGGTACTGGAAGGCTGCTATAAGGTCTCACCTGGAGCCTTCTTTTCTCCATACTGAACAAGCCCAATTCTCTCAGTCTGTCTTCATGGGAGAGGTGCTCCCTCTGATCATCTCCACAACCTCCTCTGGTCTTGCTTCAACTATTCAATCTCTGTTGTATAGGGAACCCCAGAGCTGAATGCAGTACTCCTCATGGGGTCTCAGGAGAGCAGAGGGGCAGAATCACCTCCCTTGACCTGCTGGTCATACTTCTTGTGATGCAGCCCAGGATCCGGTTGGCCTTTTGGGCTGCAAGCACACATCTCTGGATAATATTGAGCTTTTCATTATCCAACAGTCAGGGCTGTTCTCAATCCATTCTCTGTCCATTCTATAGTTGTGCTTGGGGTTGCTCTGACACATGTACAGGACCTTGCACTTGGTCTTGTTCAACTTCATGTGTTTTGCACAGGCACATCTCTCAAGGTCTCTCGGGATCTTGTCTCTTACTGTCAGCTTGTTCACCATGCTGCAGAGCTTGGTGTCATTGGCAAACCTGCTGAATGTGCACTTCATTCCACTGTCCCTATCTTTGACAAAGATATAAAACAGTGCCAGTCCCAATATTCATCCTTGAGGAATGTCACTCATCACTGATCTCCACTTGGACATTGACTCTATAACTGCTACTCTTTGACTGTGACTATCCAGCCAGTTCCTTANTGTTTTGCACAGGCACATCTCTCAAGGTCTCTCGGGATCTTGTCTCTTACTGTCAGCTTGTTCACCATGCTGCAGAGCTTGGTGTCATTGGCAAACCTGCTGAATGTGCACTTCATTCCACTGTCCCTATCTTTGACAAAGATATAAAACAGTGCCAGTCCCAATATTCATCCTTGAGGAATGTCACTCATCACTGATCTCCACTTGGACATTGACTCTATAACTGCTACTCTTTGACTGTGACTATCCAGCCAGTTCCTTATAACGCAAGGGACACCAGCCATGGAACCATGTATTAATGGACTGTGTCTGTCTGTTCCTCCCAATGTCACTGCCTGCAACTAGAAGAAGGACGGAAAAAATAACCTATGCTTCAGATTCCCTCAGTAATAATCTCAAGATCCCAAAGTCTCTTTTGATCACTTTTGCACTACACTTTGTAGCTTCATGCACTACACTTTGTAGCTTCATCACCACCTGCATGATGCAGTAGTCAGAGGGCTGCACCGGGCTAGGGAGTGCCTTAGTAAGCCACAGACTGCCCTAAGAGGAGGCTTTGCCCACTGCATCAAACCCTCTGTACCCCTCAGAAGGGAGTCACCTACAGCTATAATCCACATTTTCTTCTTCATGGAGGTGGTCACAATATGGGGTGGGGGAAGGGGAGGACATTCTTGTGTGCTAGGCTCTTGATGACCTCTATTGGAGACCTCAGCAACACATGTAATATATATAGCACTTCTGCTGGTATTTGCATCCATTGTTTCAATCTTCTCTCAGCTCATATCAATATAAACATATTTACTACAGTTTTCCACAGCCCTGGAAGCCCAGGCTTTTGTTTTCTAGTACACTGTTGGCACTTTGGTACCTGCTGGTGAAAAATGACGGTTACCTCTAATGGTTAGTAAGTTTCCTTTTCAAAAATCACCAGAGCTGTGGTGTTGCCCCTTAATATACAGCAGCATACTATGGTAAACTTTCAATTTTTCTACTGCAGAGTTTTAATTTCCCTTCTATGCAATCATTTTGTCTATAAATTCTCTCTGATCCTGTCTTCATAAATATCTATTTTATTGGATCCTCATGAACATCCTCATGGTGTGCCTCCCCACTTTCTCATCATACATTACTCACCTTACATTGCCCCTTCTTAGCCAAGAAAAACTGGAAAAAATGTTTCACTTTTAAATCATATTCTAAATAATCTTTCCCCAAGTTATAATACTATTTCATCAACTCTCCTGCTACATATTATCAAGAGTTACCTCACTGTCTAATCAGAAATTTATTGGTTATTATAGAGATGTCATTTGTCATTGGATGTAGAAGCTGATCCAGGTTCAAATGTCACATTTATAGTTGGAAGCAGCAATGGACTCTCTCCTGAGATTAACAGCATAGTAATCAATGCCAGATAGAGTATACAAAATGCAGTTCCAGAAATCTGTTGTTACGAGAAAGTCAAGGAAAAGTGAGCTGAGCAAGAACCAGACAGACATTTTTAATGAGTTCGCATTAGTAAGAAGAACCTTATTTTCTGCACTCGATTCCATCCCAGAGCTTATCTTATTCAACATTAAACACTGAAACACAACTTTAAACACTACACAAGTTTTGCACCTTCAGTCTCACATTCTGTTAGTAAGCATTAAGTATATTTCATTATATGAAAAAAGAAACTCTTCCAACACTTTATCTTCAGGCTAAGTAATTTTGAAAGCTGCTTCAGAGTCAGAATGATAGTGAAAATTTAGTAATAAAAGTTTGTTCAAAGGCAGATTCATTCACTGAAGAGCAACCTCTGCAGGCCTTTATATTGGTTAGGGTTGTTGTCCTCCACAACAGGCCTGGCGTGGCATCTGGGTCCAGATACTAGAGGTGGTGCAAAGGTAAAATAAATAGTTAAAATGTTTTCCATATGACTCTTCCTGTCCCTACTACATCTCACAAAACTGGAAGGAGTGGCTGACAGACCAGAAGGCTGTGCTGCCATCCAGTGAGATCTGGACAGGCTGGAGAGTTGAATGGGGAGAAAATTAATGAAATATAACAAGGGCAAGTGTAGAGTCTCGCATCTGTGGAAGACCAACCGAGGTACCAGTGTAGGCTGGGGACAGAGCTGTTGAAGAGCAGCACAGGGGAAAGGGACCTGAGATCCTGATGGACAGCAGAATGACCATGAGCCAGCAATGGGCCCTTGTGGCCAAGAAGGCCAATGGCATCCTGGGGCGTGTTAGAAGGGATGTGGTCAGCAGGTCAAGATTGGTTCTCCTTCCCGTCTGAAAGAGTTGGGCTTGTTCAGCTTGGAGAATAGAAAGCTCCAGGGGGACCTTATAGTGGCCTTCAAGTACCTGAATTATTCACAAGGGCATGTAGCAGTAGGACAAGGGATAATGGCTTTAAAATAGAAAAGGGTAGATTTAGGTTGGATATTAAGAAAAAGTTCTTCATCCTGGAACAGGATGCTCAGAGAGGTAGTGGAGGTTCCATCCCTGGAGATATTCAAGGTCTGGTTTGATGGGGCTCTGAGCAATCTGATCTAGTGAAGATGTCCCTGCTTTCTGCAGGTGGGGTGGATTAGATGACCTCCAAAGGTCCATTCCAACCTAACACATTCTATGATTCTCTGATTCTACTCTGCCCTGGTGAGACCACAACTGGAATATTGTGTCCAGTTCTGGGCCCCTCAGTTCAAGAAGGACACAGAACTCCTTGAAAGAGTCCAGTGAAGGGCTACTGATTAAGGAAGTGGAATATCTTCCTTTTGAGGACAGGCTGAGGGACCTGTGTCTCTTTAGCCTGGAGGAGACTGAGGGGTGACCTCACAAACATCTATAAATATGTATAGGGTGAGCCAGGCTCTTCTCAATGAAGTCCAATGATAAGACAAGGGGCAATGGGTGCAAGCTGGAGCAGAGGAGGTCCTATGTGAACACGAGAAAAAACTTTTTCACTGTGAGGGTGACAAGAGCACTGGAACAGACTGCCCAGAGAGGCTGTGGAGTCTCCTTCTCTAGAGACATTCAAAACCCACTTGAACATGTTCTTGTGTAACCTAATCTACCTAATCTAGGTGATCGTGCTCTGGTGGGGTGTTGGATGAAATGATTTTTCAAGATCCCTTCCAACCCCTAACATTCTGTGATTCTGACAGTGCTGCTGTGACCACCATATTGAACGAGACATTTGGGCACCCAGAGTGATAAGACCTTGGGTGAGAGACAAAGGGCTGGCAGGAGCCAGCATCTGGATTGAGGCAGCCTTAGCCTAGCCACCAGAGGCTCTTGTGCAGCCAGGCTTTCTTCTAAGCAACTGAGAAGAGGAGGCCATCCTCCAGACAGCATGCACTGCCAACTGCTCTGTTGAGTCACCATGCATAAATAAAAGTACTTTTTCAACTCCATTTTACTTGAGATGGAAAGTATTGGAGATCAAAATTTCCAAGAAGATTCTCTATAACTGAATATTCTTCTTCACCAATTTCTGTTTAAAATAATTCCTTATTATAGGCTTAAACTCAGACTTTTTCTGTTCTTTTCACAGTTCTCACAGTTCTTTAAAAAAAAAAAGAAAAAGACCTGAAAAAAACCAAACCAACCTAAATTTGAACAAGACAATTTTTTCATTGCCAAGTGCAATGTCCATTGTGCTGCCTTCATGATTCCAACTCTGTCCTTACACTAAGAGGAAAATATGCTTGTTCCATAGCTGCTGAACACAGGTTCCTCTTCCTCCTTTGGAGCACAGGGTATGCCCATAGCTGGTACTGGGTCACCCAGACATATTCAGTCCTGGAGACTACACCCATGTGCCTGATGCCATGTTCTGTGGGCCTCTCCATTCACTTCCCTGTTGCCTTCCATCCTTTTCCTTACCATATCACAGTTCATGGAATTTTTTCAAGACTTTTCAGCTTCTAGTTTTGTATCTACTGCACACATGGCTTTACAGCAAGTAAAACCAAGAGAAGCTACATCTTGCATCCCCAAAGGCATGAACCACATTTTTGCCATTAAAAGGAAATGAATCTCATTTCTCACACTCAGAACCATCAGTCGGAAATTCTCGAGTTGCCAGACCACTCAAGATAACTTTTCTTAAAAAATCAAAGGTGTTTCTTGATTAGAAATCCATGCCTTGCATGGTCCTTGAGGGTATTAGAAAGTCATTTAGGTGCTCTGTAACTTAGTTCTTCTTTTATAAATTTGGGATACAATGTTCCCTTGGCCATTAAGATTTTCAGATTCAGAGGACTCAGATGTCTTACTAGGGGACTATAAAGCATCCTGTAGAACAAAATTTTGTAATAAATTGGGATTTCTAGGTACTGCAATAGATATAAAGAAGAATAGCAGTACATTGTACTCTGGGATCAAATTGTGTAAAAGAGAAGAATTATAGCCCAATCCCTTTGTTGTAGCAGTTCACATCTGTCTATGCTCTGAAAGCAGAGAAAACTATGAATCATTGAGGTGAGCAAAGTCACCTATGTTTGCTTTGTTCAAAAAGAAAAATAAACCCCACACAGATGAGGACACTCAGATAATTAGTTAGCAGAACTCCATTTCTGCACAAAACAGAAAGGTGTTAACCTTTGTCTTACCACAGCGCTTGGAAGAAGTGTCAATGGGTGGTGTAGTAATGTGCTTCAGAATACCTGAAGATGATGATGGGCTATAAGGGAGAATCACTATCATGGGAACATAGGAGTAACTGGGAAACAGGATGGGAGAATGAGTCCTATGCTTACCAGGACAATACGCATTAGTTAACAGAATTTCACATCCTAGGTAGATGCAAAAATTTGCAATGTCTACATATAGCCACTCACAAGCTTACTATTGGAGCAGAGTTTACCCTACCTTCATGTCAGTTGACTGGCAGCATAATCAGCAAGAACTATTACTAAGATGACAGTATACAACCTCTTCAAGTTAGATGTGGCTCAAAAATGCAATTATGTATGTGAGGTGTTCAGCATCCCTGGCTTAGACTGAAATATAGAAATTCTGTGACTTGGGAGACTGGGCTCTGTTCACCTTTTAAATCCTCTGTAACTGGGACTAGTGTTAGCTAATGAAGCTATCCACGCTGAGGAACTCCTCAGCACTTTTTTTTTTCTTTTTTAAGAACAGGAAGAATGAATGCTGCTGGGGATCAGCTGTGAATGTACTATTGATTTCTCTCCTACTGTTAAACCATGAATGAGAAATACCTTGTAAAGCATTCTCATTTAGCTGGAAATCAGAGATTTTTTAGCAAGGTGCAACAGCACCACCAGAATGCTTCCAGCAGGAGGAAGGGTATGTTCTGCCAGGGCTTGGTTTTGGTCAGCCACACCAATGAACCGGTACAGAACATTGTACTTTTCAGCCTTACCTAGACTCAATCACCAAATTTATAGTCAGTAATATTAATCACGCTATAGGAATGCCACCGTAGGTGTGGAGCCAAGCCACAGATGGGTCAAATTTGCCTGCAGTGGCATGTGGCAGTTGTCCTCAAAAGGCTTTTCACTTGGCAACAGCAGGCAGCATCAGACTACGTTTGCTTGGGAATTCCCACAAGGCAGCAAGGCAGATGACGAATAGTTAAGCCATGCAGCATTTCAGTTTGAGCAGCACCTCTTATCAAGCATCTTGGGATATTTCCAATTTCAAACGCTCTTTCAGAAGATTTGGGGGAGGATGGGGCTGTGTTTTCCCTAAATAGTCAAAGACATCATGAAGAATGAACAACCCATTTTATGACCTATGCTATGTTTTCATCCTCTTCACAAATCAAGGTGTATGTCACCTGAGTTTTGGACACTGCTCCAAGTGATTTTACCATTTCAAGGGAATATGATGAAATAGGAAATAAAATTAGTCTTGTACTATTCCAGTATGTTTCAAAATCAAACACATAACATGATTTTAGTTTTAAGGACAGCTCTACATCAAAGTTGTACAACTGCTGAACTATATTTGTTGAACTTTAGCATAATTTTTCCTCAGTACTTTCCTTAATACAGCAGCTGATGCATTTGGCAGTCTAATTGTACTAGGCTGCTTAAAAAAATCATTCACCTTGCCCTATTACCTGTACCAGATCAAAGAAGGCCAATAACTAACCAGATGTTGCTGCATAATTAGTGTCTGTTCGTGAATCAGCTTCACATTATTTTAAATAAGCACTAAGTAAAATAGTGTCATTGCAAAAATAGGGAACTGGGAATAATACAGCATTGTATTTGTATTGTTAAGAGATTTAAATAAATAACTGTGAGAAAATCTACCTTAAAAATATGAAGTCTGTACCTAAACAATAAATTGTTTCTTACTCTCATCTTCTTCAAAAAAGCACATCAAAATTTGTTCTCTGTACTATTGCTACTTGTATACTCAGCTGTAATATTAGGCTAGTGTTTAATAGCATGCAGAGTTTTAAAAGTGTTTCCAATTCCCATTTGAATGTGTTAGAGAAATCTAAAGGTTGCAGTACAGTGCTCTGGGCCTCACTGTGCTTTAAAAAGTAACAGTAATAGGGTTTTAAATTTTACAGAGGAACTGATTCAGTAATCCCATTTTTGTTGTATTTCTTAAATTACAGATTAAAATACTGCTAAAATGTAGCACTTTCAATAAAATGTAAAGTATATGAAAGTCTGTGTAATTACACACACATGAATCGGAAGACACTTTACCTCCTTTGACTTTGCAATTCTAACCGAATTCAGGGTCTTGGGGATTATTTCCTTAAGGATGGAAAAAATGATGATCAGAACTAGCTGCTTTTGAATGAAACCTGCTCTATTTACAGGCAAAAACCTACTTCTGCCAACAGAGCAGGAACAAAACCAAGAAACCTCTCCTTTCCATGTGGTTCTTAGGTTCTTTTCAGGCCATGCCAAGGATCCTCTCTTTACTCTCTCCATGTCACAGAATCACAGAATCACAGAATTGTAGGGGTTGGAAGGGACCTCAAGAGATCATCGGGTCCAACCCCCCAGGCATGCCTACACAGTTGTATCATAGCTTTTCAGATTTATTGTGGTTTGGGTTTATCATTTTCCTGCTGGCTTTGTGCCTCTGCCTTTAACAGAAACACGCAGCCGTAGTCTAATCCCCTCTCTCCACTAGCACAAACCATGAGACATTTAATTATGCCCCTCCTTCTGATTGAACTAAAACCTGTTTTGGCTAAACAATTGATTAATATTCCTGTGTTAATTGTCCTCATATTTCTGGGTTTTTTTAATGAACCAGCCCCTATCACTTTGCTTTTTCTGGCTACTGCAGCCCTGTCTTCAGGGCTACAAGAAAAGTCTTCATTGCAGTCACCACCCTGCCAGTGAACCTCAACAATGAATCTTGTCATAGGAAGTAGGTTTTGTTCTACCCAGCTTTAACTGGCACCAGGTAAAATCTGTGTTCTTCAAAGTACACCTAAAACCTGAACAACCCTCTGGAAGTGTCTTTCACTCTTACAAAAAAAATGGTAAGTTGGACAGTTTCTTTCCCTGTATGGGTCTCTGTTCATTGCTCGAAATAAAGAGGAATGACTTCAAGTTGGTATTATATGAATCCAAGATAGTATCTATGATTGGGAGTTTTATATTTCTTAATTCTTATTTCAGGGATTCTAGTGTCCATCAGTTGTTGGGGTTTTTTGACCACATAATTTTAAATTTCAGGGTAATAAATAGAAATTGTTCTTTATCAGCAAGTCCCGATTGTACATTTAGGGGTCTGGAACATCTCCCCTATGAGGAAAGGCTGAGTGAGCTGGGTCTGTTCAGCCTGGAAAAAAGAAGGCTTAGGGGGGACCTAATTAGTGTTTATAAGTATCTTAGACATGGGATGCAGGGGGAATTGGCCAGCCCCTTTTCAGTGGTCTATGGGGACAGGACAAGGGGCAATGGCTGTAAGCTGGAGCATAGGAAGTTCCGCACCAACATGCGGAAGAACTTTTTCACAGTGAGGGTGACAGAGCACTGGAATAGGCTGCCCAGGGAGGTGGTGGAGTCTCCTTCTCTGGAGATATTCAAGTCTCGTCTGGACGCCTATCTATGTAATATGAGATAGGGAGCCTGCTTTTGCAGGGGGGTTGGACCAGATGATCTCTTGAGGTCCCTTCCAACCCCTAAGATTCTGTGATTCTGTGATTTAAATTTTATTCCTTCTGATGCAGCCATTCAGAACTAGGCAGGGGATGGATTTGGGGAATGATGGAGGTTCAGGTTAATCTTCAATGTTTATCTTTCTGTTACAGACTCACCTAGCGATTTCCTAGGAACTAAAAGTCCCTGTTTGAAACACATGGGATCTGTAATTAAAAATTGATAGTATGAAATGCCTGTAGAGAAGGTATCTCATATCCTACAGATAAACTGGTATCTAACTCTTACAGGATGAGCCTTGCAATGTTTGCAACTGTAGTGTAGCAAGCAGGAACTGTCCAGTTCTCTCCGCAGAAATCTGTAAGTATAACAATATTTTTCCTATGAGAATGATTTTGCAGCCTGAACAACTGGAAAAATATATTTAAGGAACTTCCAAAGACAATTTCTTTTCCCCATTACATCAAACAATGGCTTTACTTAGAAAGATTCTGCAGTTTGGAAGAATGTGGGAGGAATCAGAGTATGAAAATAATTCTCCACCAGAAAAGAGTGGATTAATAGAATTGATGGAAAGTGTTACAAGGGTTGTTTCATTAGTTGGGTTTTTTTTTCTGTAGTACCTATTTGTCGAAACCAAAACTTTACAAATTTAAGGAAAGTTTAAGGCATGATGCATTTTGCTCTCAAAATTCTACAGAATTAATTATTTCAGCAATAGTTCAAAGACAACAAAATTTCCCATTTTAAAATTTGAAAAGTAGATTTATTTTCTATGTGATGGAATGAAAAAATAATCAAAGCTATCACAACTTAAATACTTAGAAACCAACCTAATGTTTTAACTGCTCTGCAGTAATATCTCCTTGAGGGATTGGCTAATATAAATGTTTGAAATTTTTATTTTTCATCCCTTTTGCAACAATTATTTTCTAACATCTTGAAAATTTTCATCAGTGGGAAAGCTATTTCACACTCACAACTCCTAATTGACTCAGTTATTCTTATGCTTTAGAAATTAGTTCTTGTATATCTCAGCTGTGTTATGTATGCCAGAGAGAGTCGACTAATCCCATGAACCTAAAAAGAGGAAAAAACATTAGAATATATTAAAACTAATTTATCATCAATTTTTTATTATTAAAAAGCTGTGCTTTAATTTATTCAGTCGGCTTCTTTATTGCATATCTACTAACTGTTGGTGCCAGATAACATGTTCTGCTGAAATAAGGCTAAATCCCCTGTTTCCAAGAAGCAGGTTGGGCTTTCTGGAGTTAATTTTTATTTGCTAAAACACAAACATACTCCAAAACCCAAAATATCTCTAGGTACAAAGAATATTTAAACCTTTTTTATTATTCTACTATTGCTAATCTGTGTTCCAGTGCTAATCTATATTCCAGTCTACATTGGAATTTCCATGTGTGCAATCCTGCTGCAAAAGGCAAGCTCTGGTAATGACTGCAGAAATGTTTCCCTGTTTGAAATATCATGTGTCTCAAAAATCACAATGCCAAAATCGTGCTAAGTGCACATGTTCTACCACTTCTTGACTGTTGTGAGTCACTTTTGAGTGGTTCATTGCAGAAATATATGTGTAATTTTCAGTGGATGGAAATACCACTGCCATGTTACATAAATTAAAAATATTTCAGAATTCAGATCTGAATAGGACATGCTGGCTTCCCATACATTTACCGATAGAATTTATGCTTTCCTGTAAAGCATATTGGAGTAATCAAGGAAGACCTCTAAAACTATTAGATATTCTTCATCCAAAACTATGTAAAGGAAGTACTAGTGCAGCACAATAAAAAAAGCCTTAAATCACAGGGCAGCAACAGGAAGGTTGTTTGCATTAACATTTTATCCTTAAGTATATGTATTCCAGATAGTTTCCAATTATGTCATGAAACTAATAAGATATAGTATTTCTATGTTTAATTTATTGTAATGGAAAATATTTCCTGAGATTTTATTCTGCTTAAATTTAGCTATTTTTCCAAAGTATTTTTCCTGGGAAGTTTTACTCCTTTTGTCAACAACGCATAATATTTGAAAAGAACATTATCAAGTAAAACTTTCAGTGCAAAAATTTTTAGTCATTTATTCTAGAATATAGAATAGAAGCTTTCTTTAGGTTTCTGATGATTATTTGTAGCAAATAAAAAACGGAAGTAACCATTCAATTATGAATATTCATTTGATTGAACCAAACTATATTTGTAGTTTGTATTATGTAAGTAGTTCTTACATAATTTAGCATATTTTCATGTATTTCCATGCTTTAAGGCTTTATTTTTCTAATTACAAAAAGTACTATTTTTCAAAGTTGAAGGGAAAAATGTTAGACAATAAAAATCCCAGGAGATGAACTATGCATTGTCCACACACCCTTAAATGCACATACCTGCCTCGTTCCTTCAACATCAGTGGAATAACTGGTGTATATTATCTTAATTGTTAATATGTTAAACTATTCATAGGATAAAGTATTTTCAGGATTGTTCCATGATCTGTTAAATGACACAAGTCTCCAGGTATTTTGGGTTTTTTTGTTCTTCAAATTTTATATGTAATATCTATGAAGAAAGTTCCCATGTTTCTTTAGTGTATTCTGGCACAGGGTTTAACCAGAATGTCTCATTACATTTTTCATCTTGTAATTCAAATTAAATTGCACTGAATAATGCAAACTTATAGACTTCTGTTGCAAACTGACTAAAAGTCTATCAAAATCTGAACTGTCTGATGTAATCAAAATGCCTTTGTTAAATCTGATTCTCTCCCAAAGCTATTTAAACATTTGTTAATGTCTCACTTTGTGTTACACTAGATAAGTCACTTTGCATTATGGTTGTGTAGTGTAATATGTCATAAACGGGATAAGCAGGTGTGATATAGTAGAAAGTAGTGACTGGAACGTGGCATTCTAACCAGTTATTCTAAAACACTATGGAAGATAATTCCTACTTTATATATATATATGTTTTGTTTTGTTTTAAATGTATAGTACTCATGGAATGTGTTTAAAATTAATGAAGGCCTCTTCTTGATTGCTGATATGAAGATCATGAGATACAAGTAGAGTTTAAGGCCTAGCTTACAGGGTGAAAGCCATAATATGTCTGTTCAAGTCTGATGTATTGGCCTATATATGTTATTTTTTCTGCTATAAGCTCGCATGTAAAAGTGTTGGACCTTACACTGACTTAGCTTATTTCACATCAGGGACTGGCAGACATGTACCTGTATGAACTCTTACATACTGGTACAATGGGATTGCACCCTACATGTAACATAGCTCTTCAAGCAACAAAATTTCTACTTGGATGTGATCTTTTGTGTATATGCCATGTGTTATATGGCAATGAAGCCCTCACAGATTTCTTTGTGTAATCATTTCCTTTGTCACAGAGTTGTAGATGAGTTTCCATTTGGTCTTATTCAGTTAATTAAAATTAATTAATATGAAAAAAGTTCTGAAACTTGTGGTATGGCCTGAAGGAATGTAATTTGCCACACTAATGGTACTGGGGCACCTCAAACCCAGCAGGAAGATGCCTGCATAAAATGCACATCTCTCTAGTCCTCGATCCCCGACCTTCATTCATAACTTGCCAAGGGTGGAGGACCACACTGCATTGGGTGAGCCCTTTATGAACAGGGAAGCTTTCACTGGAAAAACAGATTGGGGTTATTAGGTAAGGAACATCCTGGGTTTAATAATAGTTACTTACAGGCACTGTTAATTTGGATAATATTCAGAACGATTTGGATAATATTCAGAATGAACACTCCATTTTACAAGATAAATCTAAATGAAAGGGTTTTCATAGCTGCATAAAATGCATTCATATTGCTTTAAAGGTATCTTCTTATTGAGTGAGATCATAGAGGAACTTTAAAAAATTAGTTGTGCACTGTTTTGTGCAATGCAGGTGTTGTTCATGTCTTAAAAGTGAATGCCTAAGAGATTTGGCTGTGTTAGAATGGAAAAGCAATTAACTATTTAATGTAGAAGATGTTAATTACCTATCACAGACTGAGACAGAGAAAGCAAATTATTTTTGGCATAGCTGATACTAGATATGTAATTGGACCAGTTGAGTAACACAGTGTGATTGAAAAATGTGATAAAAATGAAAGGGCTTCTCATCCTACCAATAAAATCAACTTATAATGATGAAAAATTATAAATTATAAACCTGACTACTGTTGTCTCATAACAACCAGTGCAAACTATGACTAATGCCTAATCATAGAATCATAGAA
>VZTU01032671.1:0-44448 GCA_013400835.1 Zapornia atra
ATGATGGAGTTTTTCTGAAAATCTCCTCTTTGCTTAGCTACAGTATACAGATTTTATATAGGCTACTTCCTTAAGATACAAAAAGTACTTCTGCAGTTTCTCTTTTAACAGCATCATGGTGTTGGATTGGATAGTCTATAACATAATTTGTAATGCTGACAGAACTTAATTGTGTCCCCACAATCAAAATTCAGACCTGTTTTGTCTGTGTAAATAAATGTTTATGTACTTCATGGTGTGTAGCTTAGACTGTAGCTGTTCTAATTCGTTTTAGCTGGTCCTGACTGAAAAAGGCATTGAAAATCTAGTAAAAAACTCTTATTGAAATATTTTGTTTATATTTTGGTATTTCCTATGTTAGACTAGTTTAACTGTATCCTAGAATTAGCAAGTCTTTGTTGTGTTGTGAAACATCTGAGGACTTTTAAAATCATTTCCCTCCTCCTTGCATCTTACCAGAATAAAGTATGATAAATACTGTGATTTAAGTTCTATATATACTGCATAACTGAGTTACCAAATGGTTATAGACCATCCAGTACCTTTTGAGAACAGTTCATATCTTCACGATAATCTATTTCAAATACTTGAAATTCTCCTAGCAGGTTAAATGGGAAATAGCCGGACAAATATTTGAACATGTTGAGATGAAAGGTCATATGCTTCAACTAGGGGAAGTGCCTGATCAGGTTAAAGCTGTAACTTTCCACCATGGTTTAAAACAAAACAATCTACAAAGCTAGAGGAATGCATGCGTTCAGGCCAAAAATTTGGGGAACTTAAACTGTGTGGATGATCATATGCTACTCAGTGCTGCCATAGGAGACTGCCTTATTCTGTGTCCCGCAGAACAAGGGACTTCTGTTAGTTTCACAGGACAAAACTGGGGAAAAGGAAAAGCAAAGACCAAGCCCGTTAGCTCCTCTCTCTCTGTTTAGCACAGTAGTACTGCTTTTGCACTATCTTGTCACTGTTTAACATAGGTGAGTAATGTACTCCCTGGATCTTGGTGGTGAGTAAGGCTGTGGATAAATTGTGGAGAAGATCCACAGGAGTTGATAGACGCCAAGTGACAGTGAGAAAACATGGTTTGAGGCCATGTGCTTGAGGGTTTTTTATGTAAGGGTAACTACTTGCAGTGAGGCTCTACGGATTATTGCTGAGGCTGGACAGGAAGGATGTGTTTGATTACATGAGTCCTGATTTGATGAGGGGAGGTAAATTCATGATTGAGAGGAAAATGAGGAGACGAGAGTTCAAACTACTTTCTTTAACAGGCACTTTGTTTTCCTGATATTAGACTGATGATAAATTGTTTTGGAAAGTTTCTATGGCACCCAGTGCTATTCCAAGACAAACCACTAAATTGCTGACACAAATATGCAGCAGCCCTGGAGTTCTAGACCCTCCTCTGCATCTTCCCACTAAAGCTAACGGTTGCAGAATGAGGCATCCCTGGGTAACCTTGGTGTCCTTTATTACCAAAAAGTTAGATAGCACTCTCAAAGTAGCCCAATACCTGTTAATTGTTTCCTTTTCTTTGGGGAGTGGAACACATAGTGTTTGACCTTTAGCTAGCTTTATTTCTCAGCAAGGTGTAGTGATAAAAAGTAAGTACTTCTAGCTTGGGAAGTTGGTTGCATATCTTCCAAACTTTAGTCAGAAGTTTAGATGCTTTGTGGGATTTGCAAAAATCCTACTGTATGTATATATAACTGTGGTATGTGTCTCTCTGTGTATGTATGCATAATATGTGTGTGTGTGTGTGTGTATATAAATTAAAAAACTGTTAAGTCCAAATTCTTTGAATTTAAATGGATATTTAGCATCAAATCAGCAAGTTAGTATTTCTAAAACCAATTTCTTCTTTAAATATTAGAACTTTTGATCTTAAAGTTGTTATTAACATGTTATAGGAGGAAATCTTCAGTCAGCAGTGGTTATAAAACCAAATTAAATCATTCTGAGAATCCCCTTTTTTGTTTTCAGATTGTTTATATATGTGAAGTCACAGCAGATATATTATGGTGAAGATGTAAACTGCATTACTAAATTCTTTTCCTCAGTTTTAGTTCTGATGCTTCTGTCTCTGAAAAGCATATGGTACGTTATCAAGTTCCAGCTTGCTTTGTTTTCGCCTTGCTCCTGAAAATCAAGTCTAGAACTGCATATGTTTCATGATCTCAAGTTGTTTAACAACATATACTGTTAGAACTATTCTCACTGCTTTCCATATTGTGCTGTGTTTTGATTTTACAGAGTATACACATGGCTGCTTCTGTCTTTTTTTTTTTTTTACTTTTTTGTTAGGTGGGGAGGGTGTTTGTTTTTTTGAGGTTGGTTTGTTTTTTAACTTCTCCTTTGGCTCTATTGAATTAGCAATATGTCTAACTTTTCCTTTTGGAGATTCATTAAGGAGTTCTTTAGTTGACAATTATTTTTCCATCCTCCAGTGATTTCATAGCATTTGAAGTGCACCAGATCTGTTTACTAGAATCATTGGAACTCTCCTGCATGTAACGCTGCAGTGCCAGCTTATGGAAGATGATAATCAAGCTGTATCTTTTTCCAGGATTGATTAGTACTTTTGTGTAGCAACCATTAATGGAAAATACACAGTCAAACTTATATGGGACATTCTGTATACCAGAATTTTTTTCATAAAACTTTTCATCTGGTTGATGGCTTTGATTTTTAAAAACAACAGAAAAAACCCACAACAAACCAGCAACTATGAGGATGTGAGTTTTGATTCCTGAAGGTTATTAGATCCTTTCGGTACCTGAGTTAATCACAATTTTTGGTCAGGAAGAGTGAAGTTCTGTCTTAGTTGGTGTTGTGGTTTTGCATGGCAAGGTTCTGGTGGAGGAGGGGGGTAATTCGTTATTTTTTTGCCTTTGAGGTCATAGTTTTCTCTGAAGTATTTAAACTACATCCTTGATTGCAGATGCACTGAAAACTTGCTTTGCATTTCCTAGAAGCAGCCACCATCTTCAGAAGATTGAGAGGATTCCAAATTCTTTGTGTATAGTTATGTATGAATGCTGTGCTGCTTTTGGTTAGCAGAGAGCAGCATCAGATTTATTGTACAATTTATACTAGCATCCAAATATATTTTAATATTGGCTGTCTGAAAGTAGTGTAGAAACAAGTGACGGCTGTGTAGTTCATAGCCTTTCCTACTTGTATTCAGGATGAAAATTCATGGAGCAAAGTATTCTTATAAACCTTCTCTGAGTAATCCTCCTCCTCTCTCTAAAACGTCTGTTTTCATTTGTGTGATATGAATCCTAGATTAATTTTGGTCTCTGATACAGTAGATTCTTCCCAAGGTACTTGAGGCAGGATTTCCCCTGTTGAATGAGTCTCTTCAGAAACTGACATTTGGGAGAATTGGATGACATGTGAAAATCAGATTTAAAGTCAGTTAGTCACTGTAGGTTGCTAACACAGTCAATCGGGACAAATAAGCATGTCCAGAAGATGGTATCTTTCATGCTTTAGGAAGGTGACTAAAGGTCTGTGTGGGTTTTTTGGTATTTTTTTCTTTTTTATGAGGTGAGGAGGTGCAGGTTGCCTGGAACTTCAGGCATTGAGGTAGGCCAGTTCTCTGCAGTATGTTGCAAGTGTGCCCAGTTCCTGAGTCGGCATGCTCCTCTATCCAAACCCCTGAGGTTTGGAAGGGTGCTGTTATGTCCAAGCAGTGACCTGCACTGAGGCGTGTTCCTTGGACCCCTTCTCTCCCCTCCTTTGTGCCATGGGACACTTAATGCCAAGTCAGGACCTGAATGCCGGAGTCCAAGACCTATGAAGTCACCCTTATTGCTTACATACATTTCCTCAGAAGACAGCTATTGTAATCTCTCTGTAACTGCTTTGCACAGTCATATTTTTAACTACATAAACTCTGCTCTTGAAATATGTGAGAATTACATGCTTTGCAAACAAGTAATGTGAACTACATCCCCCGATAGCTGAAACCTGTGGGGTTTTTTTTGTTGTTGTTGTGTTCCCTGCCCCCATCCCTGGTGATTGAGAGGTTTGTTTATTCATAACTGGGCAAAGTCCACCTAACCTTCTGCATATTACAGAATTATACACTTGATAGAGCAGCCAGAATGACACTCTCCAGGAAGAGTTAGGCTCGGGTTTACACACCATAGGAAAAACAGCCCTTGGTTCTAATTTTTCTCCCTTTCTTTTTGGAAGTAGAGGAGAAAATATACAGGAAAGCATTGGTAGTGTAGATTTCTTCCACTAAACCCTTCATAGAATGGTCTGGGTTGGAAGGGACCTCAAGAATCAGAGAGTTCCAACCCCCCTGCCACCGGCAGGGCCACCAACCTCCAGGCCTGGATCTACATTAGGTTGCCCAGGGCCCCATCCAACCTGGCCTTGAACACCTCCAGGGACAGGGCATCCACCACCTCTCTGGACAACCCATTCCAGCACCTCACCACTCCCTCTGTAAAAAACTTGCCCCTAATATCTGATCTAAACCTTCTGTCTCTTAACTTTAATCCATGCCCCCTTGTCCTGCCATTATCTACCCTTTTAAAAAGTTGATTCCCCTTGGTCCAGTACTGACTGAGCCTCCCCATCCTGATCAAATGAGGATGCAGCCTTTAATTTTTCTTTCAGCTCAGGTTTGTGTTGTCCCATTGTGTTCTGATACACAGTGACACTGAAATTTGTGGAAAGCTGAGTGTGTAGGGAACTTTACCAGGATAAAAAAAGGCTACTTTAGAAGTGCTATTGAAACTGTTAGCATTCTTTTTTTTTTGTTATTTTGAATAACTGTGTTATACATTTCTTCCTTTGGCACTTCCTTCTGTGCTCTCATTAAGGTAGAAACACACACAGAATCACAGAATGTTAGGTGTTGGAAGGGACCTCTGAAAGATCATCTAGTCCAACCCCACTGCCAGAGCAGGAATGTTAGACACATCCATCAGTCTTAAATATTGTGGACTTTTTAACTTGCTATGTCACCAAACAGTAATCTGAGCTGTCAGAAGCAATGTTGAGAAATATAAAATTCTTTCCTACTCCACTGTCACAAGTTTGGCTGGGGTAGACTTAAGTTTCCCCCTGGTAGCTGGTATAGTGCTGTGTTTTGTATCTAGCGTGAGAATAATGTTGATAACACGCTGATGGTTTAGTTGTTGCTAAGCAATGCTTATACTGAGTCAAGAACTTTTTGACTTCTTATACTACCCTGCCAGTGACAAAGCTGGGAGGTGGCAGAGTTGGGACAGCTAACCTCAACTGACCGAGGGAATATTCCATACCACATGACATCATGCTCAGTGTATAGACTAGGAGGGAAATTAGGTATGATGGCCACTGCTTGGGAACTTAGAGGGCATTGGTCAGTGGGTGGTGCGTCATGCATCTCTTGTTTTGTATAGTATTTCATTGTTATCATTATTGTTATTATTTCCTTTCATTTTCTGTCCTATTAAACTCTCTTTATCTCAGCCTATGACACTTTTTTGCCCCCAATTCTTTCCCCCAATCCCACTGAGGATACAGGGGGGTATGAGTGAATGGTTGTGTGGTGTTAAGATGCCTGCTGGGTTAAACCAGAACATCTGTATACTTTCTATATGTTTCTTGAATCTTCTAAATTCTTCGGAAACTGAATATCCAAATTCATCTTCAGTTTGATTTATATTTTTCTTTTATTTGTTGCAGTTGCATTGCATGAGGGGATTGTTTTTAAAGGACATTTATACAAATTTTGATTTGAGGAGTTGTTCTGCAGTCCTTTTTTAAAGAGAAGGTGGTACCTTCTTCTCCCACCTATCACTTCAGCACTGCACAACCAGTGTAAGCTCAGCTCCTGTCTGCTTGGTGAATGTCTCCTCCACCAGTAACCTGCTGTTCATAGTTATTGGAGAGGGAAACAGTGTTTACCCTGTTTGCTGGGTTCTCTTTTGCACTTCAGAAGGGTGAAGGAAGTCAGGACAAGGGCTGGAAGAGCTCTGCCCGGTCTACAGAGGGAGAATCAATGGTAGCTTTATGACCTTTATGAAATAATGTATTCAGCTGTTAGGCCGAAGGTTGATCATGACTGCTTTATAATGTTGGATATTGTTTCTCTGTGAATGTCCAGATACTACTGACAAAAATTCTTTAAAGTAAGTAAAGTGCCATTGACTTGTGTCACTGTTCATCCTGGCTAGCTTTCGTAATGTTTGGAAGATTCTTCTTCTTGTTTATCACTAGGTGTTTGTTACCTTGAAGGACAATACTGGTAAAACTCTCTACAACTGGCAGAACTGTTCAGCTCGTTTCAAATGTGTGCTAACTGGCAAATTAATTCTTCCCCTTTTGTCAGCATTAAGATCTTCACAGCAGACTCAGAGGGACTGGAGGTAGACAGAAGACTTTGGCAGTATGTTATTTTGCATAGGGAAGCACCAAATAACGCCCATTCGACACAGAGTACTTTGTGGCAACTGCTGGTACAGCCAGCAAGGCAGAACAATTGCGAAGTACATCCAGCTGAAGTACAGCTGAAATGTGTCTTCAGTTTTGATGCTCAATTGAAATAATTGCAAGGGTGTTTTGTTTCCACAAGTGTTGTGAAGAAGACAGGGTTGTTACAGGAAGAGAAGATGATGGGGTTTTATTTATTTTAAATGCAATATCTAAAAAACTATTGTGAGTCAGATCAAAAATCTTCAAAGCGCCTGTCTATCTTTGAACAATGGTACATGTCACATTTTACAGCACTTCTAGATTTTATTTATTTTTATTTTTCTTATAGAAATTTGTTTTATGCTCTGAACATTTAGTAGCACCTTGAGCAGCTAGGGGTTTGTGTTTGAGGTGGGTTTTTTTAATTTTCCCTTCAGACAATCTTACTTAATTTTCCAAAATCAAATTGGCAGTCTTCTACCTTTCAGTACATCTAGATACAACTTAAATAAAAGTTTACCCCCTGATTTTGTTTTGGACTGTTGCACATACACAGCTTAGTCAGGGGAAGGGCCTACTGAGGGAACTATGCTCTGCAAAGTATTAGCTGAAAGTGTAGCCCTTACTACTGCTTTGCTATGCGGTACCAGCTGTGTCCCTCATCCAGTTTTCCTTAGCATTGGAAAGCTGAAGTCCTGTGGACTTCAAACAACAAATTGTCATGAAATGAGCATAATCTGGTTGTAGTCTTCAAGTTTTTATTTATAGAGGTTGATGTGTCTAACCACTGGCCAGGACCAGATGCCTCAGAAAGTTCCAGAGTTCAGTGACTGTCCCTAAAATTGCTTCCTTCTAATTTCCTGTAAACAAGGATTAGCTTAAGACTTTGAAGCTCAGATGTTTGTCTGTTGCATGATCCAGATTCTTTGAAACCTTCTGATACTCTTATGTTTATACTTTTTCTGACTTAAAGCTGCAATACCGTGATAATTTAGGTAGCAAATCTTCTGTATGCTTTATGCTAAGCACTGGCTCTGTCAGTGCTATTGAAACAGATTGGGCTTGGTGTGAGACAAATAAAACTTTGCTTAGCCAACCTGTGAGAACTGGGAATGCAAAAGATACAAGACAAAGCAGGAACAAGTAGATCAAAAATGTAAGTATTTCTCAACAGTAAAGAATGAAACAGACATACTTAGGCAACATGCACTGACTGACACTCATATACGTGAACACTAACAAGTCTTCAACATTTATCAGTGACATTACGTGCAGCTTTTAATATTTATCTTTTAGTGGTTCTTCCCAGACAACTTTTTATTTTTATAAAACAAGGCCCCAAAACAATTTTTTTCTCCTTCCTTTCCCAGTGATCAGCTTTCTGCTGGTCATTCACATGAAGAGAAGGGGGAGAAACTTATGAGTACAGTAAGAATTTTAAAAACCTTTTCATAAATAAAATCAATTTATCTGCTAGAGTAGAAAAACAAAAGCACCAATTCTGTCCAACCTGCCTTTTTACAAAAGCTGTGAAAGCTTACTGAAATTTATCATTTTTGAATGTCAGTGCCACTGAACAGTCTAGTCATCTTTCCAACCTCCCTGTTTCCTGTTGCTTCTAGGGGTATTAGTGCATTCAGTGGTGCTGACAGTATCTTGTAGCAGTAGTTAAAGATGAAAAGTTTGCTGATTTTATTAGCTGTCAGCTGCCTTTTAGAAAAATGATGCAGAGTTGCTTACTCTTTCCTCTGAAAATATAGGTAGGCCTTAGGAGCATGTCACTGAAAGGATTACTTTCAGTTTCTTCAGGACATGCTGTTATGACTTGTTTAAGATTAAATAGTTTGAATTGTGTTTGTTTTTTCAGATCCCAGACTAATAAATAGTTATTGCAGCATATTATGAAACATTTACTTATTTCTGTATGGATTTCCTCCCTAGTTCTGAAAACAAAGATTAGTTAATGGCCTTTACTACCCAGATTATCATCTAGATTCCTCTAGATTATAGTCAGTATTAGCCAATGCTAGGGAAGGAAACAGTGCAGTTGTGGGAAACTGCTCAAATAGATTTTGGAAAAAATAGAAGATTTTAGAACTTTGGTGTTAAGAGTGTTACATTTTATTACTTAGACAAAGATCAGCATCTATAGAATGTTTATAAATAATGTCTTTTTTTCTGTCATTTGTACTAAAATCCAGAAGACAATTTAACATGCCAAGACAAAGTTCTGACATTTCTTTATCGATATCACCAAAATGTGTGTTCAGTCTGGTATAGGGATGGTAGAGTGCAGAGTTCAACTGAAAGTTTTCAGAACTCTCTCTTGGTTACTAGCCAACATAAATGCAGAGGAAGGAAGGCTTTAGGAAGTTTGAAAGAAGATGGAGACAGAAAAATCTTGTGAAAGATGACTTGGAGAAAAAGATATAGTTGGAAGTAACTTTCTTCACAACCATGAAACTCTTAAATTGTATTAAATTGCCAAAGGCTTAAGACCCTGTTTTAATTCAGCTTTTATTACTGATGTTTCAGCTGTTCCTATTTAATAATCTGATGCTGCCTGTAATATCTATTATATAGATCTTTTGCATTTTCCCATATAATCTGTTTTCTGAATGTTGGGGGGTTTCATTGTGGAAAAGAGTAGTTTGTAGCGTCATTATCATCGTTATGATCTCAACAGCAGATTTAGAACACACAATCAATGGAAAAATTACTTGTGCCTCATGTAACTGACATCACCTTAACAGGACCACAGATGTGATTCCATCTGGCAATTTTTGTGCTGCTAATGAATACACTCAAGTTTTACAGTGTTCTTTGATCAGTAGCTTTTATAGGGATGTACAAATGCTGCTGTTCTAGTCCTACAACCAGGGAAGCTCTGGCATAGGTGTGGTGACAAACCCACAGGTCTCAGTAAGTCCACATCAGAGCTGCAATAGGGGGATAGCATCTTGAGTCTGTGTCCAGTTTTTCCTGTTCACTGGACCACACACTGTGGAGCCAACCCAGATGTAATAATATTTTTTTTGTAGCAAAAGACTGTAGATAGATGGAAAAAACCAGTAGCTTTGAAAACTAAACGTTTTCAATAATAAAATGATACTGGATATGAATAACTGATACCTTGAGCCTAGAAAGCTTTTACTTGGTAAAGAATTTCATGCTGATCAAACATTAGGAACATGACTTGAAGTTAAAATAGTGGAAAGTTACTTTCTTATTACAAGTAGGCTGTAGGTTTGAGTCCTTTAACATAAAAGTGCGTATGTTTGCATACACTTGCTTGTTACCTTTTGAAGACTTTACTATCCAGGTATTATTTAATTGCTTTTCTACCTCAGGCAACATTTAATCAGTAATCTCATGTCTGGTTCTACATACCAGGTTGTTAAAAAGCAGTTTCATCTGCCTTGTCTGCTTATGGGGTAGGAGTGGGCCCAGAGTGATGCCTACGTGGTAGTTGGGGTAATTTCTCCCCAGAAGGGCGGGATGGGGGTTTTGCCCTATGTAGCTGTCTTTCTGCAGGTGTGGGTATGCCAGTGGGCCCCTGCTGTTATTGGGATTAAAGACCATAGTTGTGAGACTGCCAGAAACAAATACTGAATGTTTTCAGTTCATCTCTCTTAGTGGAGACTGATAGAGGAGAAACGATCTTTGTCAGCCACCTGAAATGTCTTAAATATTAATATCTAGTAAAAGGTATTTCTGCTTATAGTATTGTTTTGGGCAGACATGTATGCAAATTATAAAGCAAAATTGGGAAACACTTCTTTCTTTTCACGCCCTTTAATGTGCCTAATAAATGCACAGTATAGAATTAACACAGTAAAAAAAAGAAAAAGTGCAGTAGAGTCCAGTTGATTATTTCTTTGCTGTATCTTTTTGTTCTCTATAAAGTGGGATTTTTTTCTCCTCCCTCCTTTCTGGCTTATTTGCAGACTGAAGTCATGAGCTGCATCATAGATTCAAGTATAAAGTCAGAAGTTGGTTCATTCCGAGCTAGTACATCCTATCTGGGAATCAGGAGGCTAAATTAAAAATGCAGTTATAAAATGGCATATATTTGGAAGCTTTGTTCTCTTAAACCCGAACCTTCTGTTGACTGACGTTAGATGATCCAGAAGCAGATGCTGCAGCAGCTATTTGTTGATTTAGTTGCTATGGTGACATGATACATTCGTGTACAGCAGGAAGCTCACTGTACGTTGGCTAATTTGATAGGAAGGAAGGCTTGAGGTAGGTATTGCTGACTATATTGTTAATTGATCCTACCTTTCACATCCTGCCTCCACATGCTTTGTGGATGCACAGCTACAGAGGAAGGTAAAGGGAGATACTCCGGCGTGGCGTTTTAGGTTAAGGTGCCCTGTTCAGAGAAGGGGGAGGCAGTGCTCATCACTGCACCGAAGATTACCTCAGTATTAAGTGAATGGAACAGATCGGAGCAGCCGGAGTGGTGACTGTTGAATCTTCCTTCATCCTTTGTCACTGTGGTAGCACCAGTTGAATGAGAGAAATAAAAGGATGCGAGCAACAGTAAGTCAAAGTGCTAAGGCTTTTGAAATGGGTTTCGAGATAAAGCATGTCACTAATTAACATCTTGATTGGAGCTATTAGTGGAGAAAAATGTAATTGTTCTGAATATGTGCCCTAATGACAGAGCATAAATGTGGCTCTGCCTGGAAGTTGTGTTGTATTATATTCACCCTTTTCCAGAAATACACCCCTTTTTAATCTTGTTGCAGGCAGGCTGTTAAAGATACAGTATTCATCTTACAAAGGGCTTGGCTGTACCTTCCCCCTCCCCGTCTTAGCAGGTTTAGTTGAGGGGTTTAAAAATTTTTGAAGTCAGAATGACTAAAAGCATTAGCTACAGTGTTTTCCTGAATTTTTTAAATGTTCAGAAATTAATTTACATTTGTCCTTTTGGCTAAAATACTTCTCATCAGTACTGCTGTGCTAATTTCAGTTGCAGTATTTTTAGACAAACCACTGCTGTCTTTTTTTTGTTGTTGATTTATATTACTAGTGCATTCAGAAATACGATTTTGGTAAAGTCTTTCCATTATTGGTGATTTTTGCTGACAGTCATTTGCTACTGACTCAGCACCTGTAACCATATTATACTAAATATAGATGTTTTCAGATTAATAAGAAAGGAAAAAAATCCCAACCCTGAAGCTGTCTCTTTACTTGTAAAACATCTCAGAAAACAACATTGTTTCTGTTAGTATAGAAGTGGATTGTGATTTAATTCTTTTTAAAATTTGAGTTCAGAGAGGTCCAGGGAAATGTTTTTGAACACTTTACCCTCTTGGTTTCTAGGAAGTTTGTGTGGAGGAAGAAAACAAAATGCCCTGCATCCCCCCAAAACATACACATTCCCTAAAACCACTCCAGGGTGAGAGAAAAACAGCACTGTGCTTTTCAGCAGTACTGTATTACTCTAATTTGTAATGTTTCTTGTCGTGCAGGAACAGTCTCTTACTAGGTTCTTTCCTTTAGGTATGCTTTCACCACAGTTACGCTCCGATTTCTTCAACATTATATACTGCTTTAGCGATGGAGAAAATTAATGTAATGTATCCTAGCTCTTTCCTCCCACTTTCTCCCTGCCTTCTTGCTTCCCCACATTTTTCAGTGTTTTAAATTTGCATGCCAGACTCTGATTTGGCTTTGCTGCTAAAGGATTGCTTTTTTGTTGTTGTTGTTAATGATATAGTTGGTGGGAGAGCTATTAGCATTCCTGGGACGTATATTCGGAGGCTTTGAACTCGGTTGGGAAATTTGTCCCAGATTTCACTTATTCTGGAAAAATATGTAAATTCACGAAGCGTAACTAACTTCTTTTAGAGGAAGATATCAAGTGACTCATTCAGTCCCTTTCCCCTTTGGAAGGACGTGGGGGATGGCTGGGGAGAGGGAAGGATTCCAAATAACCCTTTACATTGAAATTGAATCCAGTTCCCTTGGTTTTCCTGCCTTTGTGGCGGTAGACAGTGCTGCTAGACTGCTAGAAAGAGCAGAGTGCCAGTTCTCACGTGGGCTTATCCCACAACTTCACACATGACATCAAGTATTTAATGTATTTTGGTTTCTTCAGCCTCAGTCAGGATTAAAAAACGTAACCTTTTTCTTTTCGCCTTCAGAAGCCTGATAGTCCTTGATAGTGACGGATGTGTTTGAGAGCTAAGATGCTGTGGATTGACGGAGAGAGCTTGACATCTGTAGGATTTTCTTTAATGCAAATAAAGAAACATTTCTCTTGTATCCCAGTAACTCTAAAATTATGGGTATAGTCTTTCAGCTGAGACTTTGCTGGTTGCATAGGCATTAGAAAAAATGAAATAATTTTAATTACATTGTATGTTTAGTAAGCTAACAACTTTTTCTACAGACAGAGAAGCTTTTAGGTATAAAAGCATTTATTTGGGCAACACAATTTGTTACCTGCTACAAAAGATTTGAGAATCTGGCTGTGAATACCAAACTTGTAAACAAAATTATACTGTATCTGAATTGAATCTCTTGATGTTTGTGCTGGCTTCAAAGAGTTAGAAACTGTATTCCAGTCAATCTTGTCCTTTTAGAAATACAGGTGTTTCTTGAATTGTGGCTTTATATATGTCATATTTAGATCATTCTTGTGTGGTAATGATATGGTAGGCAGTGTTCCATAAGCCTTAATTCAAATCTGATTTGCAAAAATTTCCCCAAATTAGGTAGGTCTTCATACCGTTATGGAGCAGGGTGGAAGAGAAGCTTAGCAACTGTCTTAATTTCAGGTTTATTTTCATTTGTGAAAGATCATCTAGTATATATCTAGACACAATCATTTATTGTTTGAGTGGGCTTTTTTTATTTCAGAATAAATTGAAACTTTTAGAACCTAAACAATAAATTTAAAATGTTATCTCTCTATATGTATGTTATCAATAATATTTTGCATATGTATTTTTTTTTCCAAATTAAATCCCTTTGTTTTACAGATCCACTGCATATCCGTAATTGATAGAAGTGACAAAATATTTTTGAGGCAGTTTTTGGGCTGGCTGTGTTGTCCATGTATGTATGTATTTGGGGAGGGAGCCTTGTTCTTTATAGTCTTCAAGTTTTGTTCAGAGAGCTACTTTTGTACAGTGAGCTGACAAAGAAAAATGTGTCCAACTTGCTATGAGATATTTTTTAAGTTAGTTTTTAGAACTCATTGACATATTTCAGGTTTTACTCAGTGGCTTATTCCCCCTCCATAGGGACAGAAATATTTTGGAGTTCTAAGTGTATTTACAGTTTCTGCTGTGGAAAGGTATTGCCTTAAAGCAGTAGCATGCTTGTGGGTTAGTCCTAAGCATTTTTATTTTCCTGCTCTGCATGTCTTTCACCTCATCTGTGGCCCTTATCAGGATGGAATATAATTTTGCTATTAGTACTTATCAATGATGTCCATAGGTTTTATTTCAGTCTTGCTTACGAACCACCTGATGGAGAATTGTCATTCATTGTGGAGGCCTATTTAGAGTTTATCTTTTTTCCATTTTTCTTTTTTTGTGAAAAAACTTTTCCCTGCATGTTGTACTCCAGGTATGTATTTGTGATGCCACAAGTCTGATGATGCCTTTCTGGTGAGCTAGCTGAAACTACCTTGAAACTCAGCAATCTGCTAATGCATCATTTCTTCTGTTAGTAGGATGGAAGTTGAAGTAGAGATACCTGTAGAAGCGTGGATCTCACAGACAGAAGAAAGAGTTGTTGGTCATTGTTATTTCAGTGGAATTAATGGGCTTTTTGGCCTTAGTGTGCAAACGAGCATATTCAAAGCAGGATTAGTCAACTCTATTTTAAATTCCATTCTGTCCCTCACAGTGTTCCAGTGAAGAAGTACCTTAACCTGCATATTTGCCTGGCAGAAGCAAAATGTTAGGCTGCTTAAGAAAGCATTCTGTATCTGTAAATACAAGGATTAGTAAGATAGAAATCAGCTATGTTTGTATCGCTTCCTTCTGCCTTTAAAAGACATCGCTGTGACCATATTGGTGGAACGACGTACCTGTAAGAATCTTATTTTGGCTTTTGCAGCCTCTGCTTGGTGCTGATAAAAGTTACTTCTAGACCTTTCTGGAGGTGGATGTTAACATTTGGCCTTAAGTTTTCTCTTATTGGAGCAGCCCTCTGAGTCAAGGTGGCTACAGTTCTGTCTTGCACAGGGCTCTCTGCTCTTTGTATCCTTAGTCTTAGAATTTTTTTTATGACTCCAGCCTTCTTATCAAATTAATTTCTTCGGTGTTACAAATAAGCTATAAAGCTTGAAAAAACACTCAAGTCCTTTCCTGGTTCAGTCTGCAGAAGCATCCTGTAAGTCTCTCTTGCAGGTAGTTAAGAGTTAACCAAAGAAAAATAAGACACACTGAGCATTTTTCTCTTTGAATGTTGATACTGACTTTGATTCTTTAGATGCAAATTCGGAATCCTTTCTCATCCAGCTCACACTGATGTGTAGTAAAAGTAAATCATATACAAGGTCTTCAGATTAAATTATGGTGAAATTATCATTATATCTATTGATAGTAGTATGTCCCAGTCAATGTTGCATGTCTCTGTAGGAAGTGATCATACTACTTGAGCTAATTAAAATTATATTTTAATTTAAAATTCCTTGGGGAAAGAAATACTATACAATAGTTTTACATGGAATTGTTATATTTTAAGAGTGCCTTTATCATATTAAGACAAGATCAAATTATGATTAAGGTGAAGAACAGATTTTTCAAAGCTAATTAAGAGGGTGTCTCTTAACTAGTTCATCAAAAAGACAAAACATTGTAATGCTTCTTGAGGCTACTGTTGGGTAGTATTCACATATTAGTGATTTTCCTCTGCTTAGGAATATTCCTGGAGACTGAGGCTAAGGGTCATGGAACAAGTCTGTTCTAGTGAACTATCTTTGCTTCCTGAAAGAGTGTCTGTGCAGACTGCCTGTTAGAGTGATCTCTGGAATAGTTTCCAATATTGTCTGGGAGAAGCCTGCTCAGGGGTATTGACCTGTGTTGTGCTCAGGACTACTGTAACATTGTTCATCATCCCAAGTGATAGTCCCAAACACTGCTTACTTTGTTTATACAGACCTGGTTTTAGGGACCACTGATGTGGTCAAGAGGATGAAGCTGTTCTAGGCATTATGACTCCTCAGTTTGCAGAGACAGAGGACAAGGGAGGAGAAATTTATAAGTTTTAAAAAATAATGAAGGGGGCAGATGAAATGTACTCAGAACTGTTGTTCAGCAGATCCCATAGCGCAGGAGCTAGGGGCATTAAACTAGGAGGAGGTAGTTTTAAAATGGCTGAAAGGTGAACCTGAGGAACTTGCTGCCATAGGAGGCTGTGGAGGCAACTCAGAGTGTAAGCAAACTCAAAGTTTAGGCAAATTCATGGATAGAGGCAGAGATGAACTGCAGAAAGTGGCCTGGCATACGCGCTCTCCCTAAAGAGCATCTCCAATTGATGTGTTAGAGACAAAATGCTGCAGTAGGTGGACTGCTGACCTGGAATGCTGACCCACACCATGAGGATATTTTTTATGTTCTTATTTGGCTTGAGCAGCTGCCCGAGTTCAAACAGCAATTTCAGGAAAAAACCTATTGAGGTTTCTAATACATGGCATGATTCAGTTTTGTTAGGAAGATGGTCTTTGGCAATCCGGGCTGTCTATCTTGAAATGACAGTAGAGGAGCAGCAAAGTAAATGCTTTAAAATCAGGAAAAAAGACAAGTATTCCATGTTAGCAGTCCATACTATTCCTTTTCACAATGCTTTTCTATTTTTTAGGACAGATTTTTCTTTTAATATTGTGCTAAGAAGAAACCTTCTTTGAGCAATCCATACCTATTTAATGAAACTACTACAAAGCTTAGTATATTCTTCATTTGATCTGGGTTTATCTTCGAAGATACATTAAGTGCCAATGTAAAGTATGAGATTTCACCATTAAAACTCTCATGGTCCTCAGCAGCTGTGTTTCAGGTATTTCAAACTCTAGTCGTGTGAGCTGGTATTTTGTTCTATTTATATAAGAACTGTTTTTAGGATAATTGTATAGCTGCAGTCTTGTCAACTTGTATGCTATTCTCTAGAAAGAGATACTGTACTGTTTTTCATCAAGAACTGTATTGAGGTCATGTGGATCATCGTTAAATAACTGTTTAAAGGAAACAATTTATAGCCCCGGTGGAAATTACACAAAATTAGTTGTTGACCTAAGACTCCCGTTTCTTAATAGCAATACCTTAACATATCTTGAACTTGAGATGAAAAAATACGTTGAGTCACAGTTGTGTTACCACTGAGGAACTACATGTCTAAATTTTATTAGGTTCTGTTATAGTTGGTCATGCTTTAAAAGTGCTTGTGGGATTCTAAAGCTTGTATCAAGGCCTCGCTGTCTTAACTTCACATTATTTTCTTAAGCTTGTGAAGTCCTTAATTAGTGTTTTGTTGATTTAGAAAGAGAAATGGCATTTGAAAAGTGGCTGTGTTAAACGTGCCTCCCACTGAGACTGACAGATCACAAATGAGTTTTTTCAGATTATCATAATTTATCTTAGAGGAGCAGACAATGGAAATCTGGATGGAATGATGCATGTGGATAGCCTTTGGATAGCAGAGCTGTAGACACTGTGGGAGTAAAGCAAGGTTTGTCACCAGGAGATTGAGGCCTGAGAAGAGAGGCTGAAATACCAGATTTTCCCACAGCTTTTCCCTTCATCCCAGCCAACATGAATGTTTTGCCCAGAAGAGGAAGGAGATACCAGGGTCTAGAAACCTCACTCTGAAAGACAAGGGCCTCGGTTTTCCTAAGTACTGGTGTCAAGGTTTACAAAGTAACCTGTTAGACAGTGAGCTGTGCAAGCCTGCCCAAAGCCACCTAGAATGAGCTGGAAAAGCTATAAATACTAAGCAACCTATAGATTTTATTTGCCTGGCACATGATGCCATGAAAGATCCATGTTATCTTTTCCTTTAGAGAAATTTTCTTATATCTTTGATTATGTGCATCAGACTTTTATTAGATAAGAGACGATCCATGTGAGTGCTTGCCTGTCTCTGGCAATATCTCTTCTGACCAGAAAGGTATCCGTTTCTCTCTCTGTGCATAGCTTGAATTTTTCTTATTTCAAATTGCATTTACTGAAGTGGTGACTACGTGTCAAAAAATCTTTTGATTACTCTGGGGTTCACCAGTGATAAGGCTGGTCTACCAACTCATAGATACATGTTACCCCAGTGCAAAGAGTTTTGAAGCCAGCAGTTCTTGAAACTTTGGGAACTACTTCAACCCTGATTCAGACTTTTTTTTTGTACACCTGGTAACAAATACAGCCTATCTTGAAACAGTTGCAAAATACAAACATGAATGCACGACATAAAAACGAGACTGAAAATGGGAGCCAGTGAAATAGATACGCTGTCAGGCATCAAGTAGACTGTCCATTGACAGAAAGGCTGTTTCCTGTTCCTGGGAACTGAGTATATAATTAAACTGCATTAAGTCTGTGAGACTTCCCACCTCTTTGAGTGGAAGTCAGATGTCCTCAGAGATGTGAAAACCTGATGACATCCGGAGTGTCAGAGTGGAGTTGGATTCCTTCAGGAGACCTGTTGCCTGCTGTCCCGGCTACTGCTGAGCAGCATCTCACTGCATTACACCGTGGTTGGCCTGTTGAGCCTTCACCTTCTCAACTAGCTGTGAAGTGAGTAACAAAGATTCTCACACAGAAGAAACTGCTACAGAAGAAAATCAGGAAGTGTAGGGTTTGCTTGCTGCACTTGGGCAAGTGCGTGTATTCCCACACTCAGATCCTCTCTGCTAGCCGGAGCCTCTGGTTTGGATGTCCTGCAGCAGAGGTTTGGAGGAAGAAAACAAGCAGGTTCCCAAGGCAACATCATTACCCAGGTTACCAACCTCAGGCACTGACACAGAAAACAAGGGAACACTGCAGGAATACCAGTCATCCCCCACTCCCTACTTTAAAAGTAGGAATCAAGGGAATTATACCAGTCATTGCCCTAAAACCTGAGGGCTTTGCAGCTTTTCTACTTCTCATAGTTTATACGGTGTAGACTAAGAATATTGAGCTGAAAAATTGTACAGATTGACATGTCGGCTGCAGCCAGAATGGCTTCTCCCAGGAGTTAGGGTATACTAAATCAGCCAAAAGACTTGGGCAAATATGGTTATCCAACCCACACATAAGAGATGGAAAGACATTCTCAAGTACTCTTGTGAAGCTTTTAGGTACTTCTATTCCAGTCTAAATTTCAAGCTAAAACTTTCAATTATAGTGAAGAGGAGAAAGTAAATCAATGAAAGATGTCTTTAAAAAGTTCTGGCTGCTTGTGGAGTCTGGAAAAGAGATTATAAGAACTCATTCAGTCATATTTTTCTCCTTCGTCACGTTCTGTTGTTAAAATGCTACCTTCAAACACTTAAACTCTGGCAATAGAATATTTTCTGAAGACCTTTAAGTCTTATTTGAAGTTCATGAATCAAATCCTCTTGTTTCTAAGTTTAGGTTATATTATGAATGCTAACTCTTACTGATCTTTATGTTCAGACAGACTTTAGAAGATCTAGAAAATTTATTAGCATGATAAAATGTAAACAGTGATACAATTCATTGGGAGTTGTTTGGTTTTTTTTGAAGAGCCAAAGCTTCTGAAGACATCTTTCTCCAGCACACTGTACCACACAAAACAACTTCAAGTAGTATTTTTAAGTGCAAGCTCAAAACTTAGCTAAATCAGTATTGAATCAGGTGGCCCAAGTTTGAAAATGTGAATATCCACCAAATCTCAATGTAGTTGCAGCTTTGTTAGGGTAGAACTTGCCAACTGTTCATTAATTCATAACTCTATGAGAGGGGGAGGAATTCATATGATTCCTGCCTTTTCCTTTCTCTCTTGTAATCCTAAAATGAATAACACTGAAGTTTCCTATGTAAACAAGACCAGTTTTATTTTCTGTTAGCAATTTAACAGAGTCAACTTTTGCCCATAATATTGTAGATTTGTGTGTGTAAAGATCTGTCTCCGATTCACACCAGGAGGAGGAGGACATACACTCTATTTAGACATGTGCATGTGAGGCTGAAGAAAGGAAATGATGAAATGCACCTGCACTCCTGGAGTGTGGGTTTGGTTTTTTTTTCCCTTTATTTGTAATTTTAGCTCAGTTCTTCATGGTTATAAACTTGTTCTTTCAGAGAAAAGCCGTTTTCAAATGAGAATACAGAAGTCTAAAATGGTAACAGGCTTCTGCTTGGGTGCATGTCAGACTTCCTCTGTTTATTTTGGCTGATAACTGTGCTCTGCTTATCGGGTTTACAAAATTAAGGTAAACAGCTTTCCACAAATAAAACTATACATATTGTTTCATGCTGTGCATCTGGTGCACTTACTTTGTCATGACTTCTAATAACGTTCTATCGTTAATGAATGTACAAAGATGCTTGGATCATGTAAAGAAGGAAATGACACAGTATTTCCCTTATGTTGAAAACTGTTTGCCAAGTGGTTATGATGAAAATTCAAACATTGGGAATTCCAGGCTTCTGAAACGTTATGTAATGGTTTGATTAATGTGGAAGTTAATGTAATTTGTTGAAATAATTTAAGCTGTACAAAGAGCTTTTTAATTATACTAAGTAGTCAAGAAAATAAAATCTGTATGGGTGCTTTTTTACTCAGTTGTTTTTCTCTCCTTGGTTCTTTGAAAAATGTTTGCTTAAAATACCTGCACTTGTTCTTATCTCTATTTTTTTTTCCCCCCATGGAAAGAAGACAGGAATAATAAAAATAACATGTTTCCTAACCAGAAAAAGTTGGGTTTTTTCCCCAGTAAATATTCTTTTTCTTTTTTTTTTTTTACACGTACCAGATTCTGTAACATATTCCTGTGTAATGGTTGTAAACACTCTTTTATTTTTAAGGTTATTCTTGTGCAAGTTAATCCAGGGGAAGCATTTACAATAAGAAGAGAAGATGGACAGTTTCAGTGCATTACAGGTAAAGCTGATACATTTATTTTTTTATTTCCTGAGTTTCCACCAGGATAAATAAAAGGCAATTTGTGGTGTTGAAAGTTAAAGACTGACAGAAATTATTTTAAATACAAGAGCACTTTAAAGACCTAAAAGATTAGGTGCTAAGGATCATTGGATTTAGATTTTGCTGTCGTAAAGTACTTTTTGTTATATTAGCTGAAATTAAATTTCTTGGGGAAGGGGGGGGGGGACGGACATTTTCAATTTGCAAAGCAGGCAGGGAACTGCTGTTGTAGCAATTTTTGACTCACCTCATTTATTACACAGACCTCAAATTAAAAGGTACAGTTGTTAATTTGGTTTGAGTTTATTATTTATTCTTTGCTGTCCTGTGGCATTGTTTGCCTGTCCCAACAGGAGCTGCCTGTTACCCACTGCTTGTTTTTCATTATGTCTCCGGGCCCGATCGTGTCCGTTCTCAGTTCCAGCAAATGCAGCTTCAAAATGCAGATGCTTCCCCTAAGCATCACTGACTGTCTGCAGCGGTCAGTTTGGATGTTGTTTTCTATTTCTATTCTGAATGGAAATTGCTACCAGTTAAGCCTGTCTGCAGCTGCAAGAAACGTGCAGCCAGATACTGCTGCTGTTTAGAATTGCCACTTTACTAGGTTATAAGAGAGTATCAACAGATTCAGCTACAGGGTCACTTTTTTCCTTGTTATCTGCTGGGACAATGCATCCTACCTCCTCTTGATGTTGGCCCAGCTTCAAGAGATACTGTTCTGGGAACTTGAAGCAAGTATTTTGTAGCTCGTTTCTTCCCTCTCTCCATTCTGAGAATAGATAAAATGTCTGGTTTCCAGTGTCACAGGGAGGTCCTTTGGCTACAAAATCACTGATTAAAAGGAGCCCTTGGCTTCTAAGTAAGTTTAGATTGACAATTAGTACTGTTTCCATGACCGTTAACACCATTTTTCTAATTTTGTGGTGGTTGCATAGCACTGTTGCTTCTTTTGAGCCACAAATGGATCAGTGTTTCAGCTCACAGTTCTGTAGGGCTTATTTGAAACTCAGTGGTGTAATAATTACTTGACAATATCTGAAGGAAATATAGCAAATTTTGTCTTGCAATTTAAGCTAAAGAACAGGAAAGATTTCTTTAACTTCTGTTGCACAAAATACTGAGGAAAGTGGCTAGCATTATATTTTTGGTTTTAATTTTGATTTACTGGATGGGCTTGGAGATGCATTGAACCTGTCCATGCACGTTCATCTTGAAAGCAGGACATATGTGTAGGAAACTGCAGAAGTATTGAGATCCTATCTTTATAGACACAGTTCTGACCTTTCATGGTATAACTTATCCTTGCTTGGTCCAAGTAGGCAGCTTGCTACTGTGATTTAATTCAGCTGCTGATTTCTTCATACTTTAAATCTGAAAGTGAGTGTGAGCAGTTATTAGACAGCTGTTCCTGGGTCTCACCAGGTGTAAGCTCAGGGTAGGGTCTTTGCAACTTTTCAGTAAAGTGGCACTGGTGATCTAGAACCTACATCCCAAATCAGTATCACAACTTTTGCAAACGTCCTCTCTTGTACACATTCTCCTTGTCTTTTCCCTTTCCAGGAGATGAAAATAGGGCTTATAGTTGATAGTAAAACAGAGGTATTTTATATTTATGCATTCACTAATCTTAGAGCAGAATCTAAGTTGCACTTGATCTTATGGATGGTGTTTTTCTGGTCTATACTTGCTACTCCTGAGACATTTCTGTGTTTTATGAGCGCTGCGCTGATCTTTCTACCTTTGGTTCGTTGGTTCTGTCTGGCCTAAATGATGATGTACCTTTTTCATTGCACATACTGCAACTATTCAGGAATGTCTACTCTGCTGCTTTCAGCGTAGAGATTTGTATAAAGTGAACAATTTCAGGTGGTGTACACCACAGGAAGTAATTTGGTATTGGTGATCCTTTTTGCTCTGCCACAACTTCGCAAGCATGATTGACTTGGCTCCAGAATGGATGATGAGTCTCCAAAATGGGTTACAGCCACAGGAGACTATTGTATTGACTCTAAAGCTTATGTCAGTTCCCTGTTCTTTTCTTCACCGTATGCCCTCAATTATTAGGTCAAATCAAAGTTAAAGATGTGGAAATACATAATGAGTATGGTTTGGAGGAAACCTTATAAACATGCAGAGATGCTTATTCTTAAAAAAAAAGGCATGAAGAAAGCAAAGATGGATGAAATTTAGTGGAGATGCAATCAGTGGGCAGTTAATTTAGTCATTATAATGTTTTTAATGCTTTTTTTCCAGTCTCAGTTTTTCTTGTAAATATTTACCCATCTTTATATTCTTTTCTGACTGTATTGACTTAAGTCTCCACAAAGAATGCATGTTCAGTTTTTTCTGTGATGTACTATGTAAAAAGAGGTAGTATTACATACGTTAAAAATGTATCTGCATACTGCTTTGCAAAACCACAGCATGTATTGCTCAAAGAAAGACATGTAATTATATACAACAAATATATTGCATATTGCAATTAATATGTTTTTGTCTTGTATCACACTCAGAATCCACCTGAAGGAATAGAATTTGTACAGGCAGATTTGTCATGAAAGACACTTAGTACTTTGTTAGAAGAGTTCTCTTATCCTTTTCAAAATGGTTCTGAGAACTTCCATTGACTTCATATTTTGTGGGATATTCAATATTTTGCAAATAACAAGGGCTTCGGTTCAATATTGAACACAGTATGTTTTTTAAGAAACAGAAAATTTTCAGGTGCTGTTTTTCTAAGTCTGCATTCTAAGCTATACTTCACAAAATGGTGGCTAACAAATATGTTGTCTCTTTGGAGTAAAGTCTTACTAAAAAATATCCAAGTAAAAAGAGAAATAATTTGAGATTATAAAGGATAGTAAGAATTTGGAGTGTTACACACTGACCAAAGATAAATACAGTAAAATGGAAATTCAGATTTTTGCAAGGCAGTTTGCATGGGCATATGTTTAGACTGAACTTTTGGAAGTATAGTGTTAAATGGGAGAATGGAAGTTGAAAGGTAACGAGCTGCTGCTGGATGGACCCCAGTAGAAGGACAGGTACCTAGATACAGTAGTTTGGATGATGTGGTAAGTCACTGCATAGTTCTAGATCTCTCTTCTGCTTTACTGCTGGTCAGCTCGCCTTGAGGTTGTGCTTTCTGCTGAAGCCAATGTGGATTCTTTCTAAACCTAACCATATTGTTAATTGTCTTTTCTTACATCATGTCCCTGTCTACTGGGAATGTTGAGATGCTTCATCAGTCTTTGTCCTGCTCTTGTCAGTGTCTTGCACTTTGGTCATAACAACCCCAGGCAACACTACAGGCTTGGGGCAGGGTGGCGGGAAAGCTGCGGAGAGGACAAGGACCTGGAGGTGTTGGTTGACATTTGCCTGAACATGAGCCAGCAGTGTGCCCAGGTGGCCAAGAAGGCCAATGGCATTCCTGGCTTGTATCGGATATGGTGTAGTCAGCAGGTGATCATCCCCCTGTACTCAGCTCTGGTGAGGCCACACCTCCGATACTGTGTTCAGTTTTGAGCCCCTCACTACAAGAAAGACATCGAGGCCCTGGAGTGTGTCCAGAGAAGGGCAACAAAGCTGGTGTAGGGGCTGGAACACAAGTCTTACGAGGAGCAGCTGAGAGAACTGGGACTGTTTAGCCTGGACAAGAGGAGGCTCAGGGGAGACCTTTTTGCTCTCTACAACTACCTGAAAGGAGGTTGTGGTGAGCTGGGGGTCAGCCTCATCTTGCAGATAAGTAGCAACAGGATAAGGGAGAATGGCTGCAAGTGGCACCAGGGGAGGTTCAGGTTAGAAATTAGAAGAAATTTCTTCTCAGAGTGGTTAGGCATTGGAACGGATTGCCCAGGGAGGTGGTGGAGTCACCATCCCTTGGGGTGTTTAAGGAAAGGTTGGATGAGGTATTTAGGGACATGGGTTAGCGAGTAGGGGGATGGTTGGACTAGATGATCTTGGAGGTCTTTTTCAACCTTAATTGATTCTACGAACTATCCTTACTTTGAACAGTCTATACATAGGATAAAGTTCATCATGAAAACAAGGAGTGTCAGTGTCTCACCAGGAGAAGAGAGAGGTGTGAATAAAGTGACTATTTTAGAGCTTTTCTTGAATCAATGAAGTAATGAAAACTTAAAGCACCAATTAATGGAGAAGCACATGTGGATTTTTTTCAGTGAGCTAAGCTTCTGCATTTACACCCAGGTTTCTGTACTGCCTTACTGCCTGTTGGCTGGTAAAGCTCTCACAGATGATCTGTAAAGTTTTGACTGTTTTAGAACTATGATGAGAAGTGGCTTCTTGATGTGCACCTCTTCCATGGGAGTTAAAATTGGGTGAAAAGGCTTTTAACATTATTTCCTATTTTGAAGTCTGTTAAGGTTGGCAAGAGAGTAGTGGTGGTGAAGGGACCTGTTCTCCTTGGCAAATCCCATTGCTTCATTTTGGTGGAGACTTGATGACTTAAACATGTGTATTTTCTTCCCGATGTCTTCAGCAAGACCTGAACAGGCTGGAGAGCTGGGCAGTAAGAAACCAAATGAGGCTCAACAAAAGCAAGTGTACTCTTGCACCTGGGAAGGGATAACCACTTGAATCAGTACAGGCTGGGGGATGACCTGCTGGAGAGGAGCTCTGTGGAGAAGGACCCGGGGGTCCTGGTAGATGACAGATTGGCCATGAGCCAGCAGAGTGCACTGGTGGCTAAGAGGGCCAATGGTATCCTGGGGTACATCAAGAGGAGTGTGGCCAGCAGGTCAAAGGAGGTGATCCTCCCCCTCTACTCTGCCCTGGTCAGGCCCCACCTGGAGTATTGTGTCCAGTTCTGGGCTCCCTGGTGTAAAAAAAGACAGTGATCTCCTGGACAGAGTCCAGAGGAGGGCTGTGAAGGTGATTAGGGCCTGGAGCATCTCCCCTATAAGGAAAGGCTGAGTGAGCTGGGACTGTTCAGCCATGAGAAAAGAAGACTGAGAGGGGACCTTATTAATGTTTATAAATATCTTAAGCATGGGATGCAGGGGGAATTGGCCAGCCCCTTTTCAGTGGTCTGTGGAGACAGCACTAGGGGCAATGGCTGCAAGTTGGAGCACAGGAAGTTCCGCACCAACATGGGGAAGAACTTTTTCCCAGTGAGGGTGACAGAGGCCTGGCACAGGCTGCCCAGGGGCGTTGTGGAGTCTCCATCTCTGGAGATATTCAAGACCTGTCTGGACGCCTACGTGTGTGACCTGTCCTAGGGAGCTGCTTTGGCAGGGGGGTTGGACTCGATGATCTCTCGAGGTCCCTTCCAACCCCTGTGATTCTGTGATTCTGTAAAATAAGAAGCATGGATACTTTGTATTTCTGTAGGTAGCAGTCTTGGATCTTAGTTGCTTTTCTGTTGTTGTATTATGACTTAAATGCAGCTCCAAATGAGCGCTTTCCTGGGCTGATTTTCTAAAATATGTCTCCTTTTATAAAATATTTTCCTTGGCTGCCTGTGGTTTGTGCAGGAGCGATAACTTCTGCTCCCTCTTGACGCAACTTGAATTTCAACCATTTGTCAGTCTCTTTACTTTCCAAAGACACTGCTTTTCTTGCTAAGCTAGATAGGAAGATATCTGTGTATCCACGTGATAGACCCAAAATGTTTATTTTCAGAAGAGCTCTTTTAAATCTATGCAACTGTTCTGACATACTGGAAATACCCAGACTTCTGTGGATTCTTCCCTTAAGCCAAATTTTTCTTCTGTTAAAGTGAAATAATCAGCTACATTGCAGTGATTCAGAAAGCCAGGTTTGAAATGTATGAATGGGCTGTCTTTGTAGAATTGAATTACTGCAGATCACTCATTCATGAATTCTTCCTATTGCAGAATAAATGAATGAAGATGACTCATCTTGAGCACATTTTGTAACAGTCCCAAGTTACAGCTAAGGGCTATTAAATGTTACTTGACATAATAAGAGAGACCATGTTCTATATGTCTCTGCAAAGGAAAATTGCCATTTTCATAATAAAATAAGAAAATTTATGTAAATTAAAACGAGTTGTAAATACTTCATGCTTTGAAATGAAATGAAGTATCAGTTTTCAGGTTAGTCTCTGGGATAAAAGTTAAGCAATTTTAAACTCTTTTTTTCTCCTTAAAATAAGGAAGAAAATACTTCTGAAAAGTGCTTTCAAGAAAGTCAAGAGGGAAAGAAGATCACATCAGTTCTGAGACTGCAGTTGTGAAACACAAACTTTAGTTCGTTCTGATATTAACTTCAGCTTTACAGCACCAAACCTGCCCATTGCCCAGAGTATTGTGTGAATAAAACTGTTACAGAATCATAGAATGGTTTTGGTTGGAAAGGATGGGTGATCCTGCTCTGGCAGGGGGATTGGACTAGATGATCTTCAGAGATCCCTTCCAACCCATACAGTTCTGTGATTCTGTGACCTTCAGAGGTCATCTAGTCCAACCCCCAACCATAACCTGGGACATCTTTTACTACATCCAAGTTGCTCAGAGTCCCAACCAGCCTGACCTTGAATATTTCCAGGGATGGGGCATCTACCACTGTTCTGGGCAACCTGCTCCCAGTGTCTCACCACTCATAAAAAATTTCTTAGATCCAATCTAAATCTACCCTCTTTCAGTTTAAGACCATCACCCCTTGTCCTGTCACCCCATGCCCTTGTAAACAGCCCCTCTCCAGCTTTCCTGCAGGCCCTTCAGGTACTGGAAGGCCGCTATAAGATCTCCGTGGAGCCTTTTCTTCTCCAGGCTGAACAAGCCCAAGTCTCTCAGCCTGTCTTCAGAGGAGAGGTGCTCCAGCCCTTTGATCACCTTCAGGGCTCTCCTCTGCACCTGCTCCAACAGCCTAATATCTTTCTTACATTAGGGTCCCCAGAGCTGGCACAGTACTCCAGGTGGAGTCTCATAAGAACAGAGCAGAGGACTAGAGGGGTGAATCGCCTCCCTTGACCTGCTGGTCATGCCTGTTTTGGTGCAGGCCAGGATGTGGTTGGCTTTCTGGGCTACAAATGCACATTGCCAGCTCATGGCTAGTTTTTCATCCACCAGTATCCTCAAGTTCTCTGCAGAGCTGCTCTCAATCTGTTATCTGCTGATACCTCCTGCTAAGTTGTAGTTGTTTTCAATAATGTTAGAGCAACCAAACAGAGTATTTTAAGATCCAACTGTAACTACTATTTAAATATGTTTGAATAAAACCCCCCAAACTCTAGATTTATTTTATTCTCAATTGGTGCTTTGGTGTTGAGTTTTATTTCAAACTAATTTATTAATATCGGAGGTGGATAAAGATTAGTCATAAATTCTATACAAGTTGCCACAAGCCCCTCAGAAGGGACTTTGCTAGTTGCTAATGGGCACTGGAAGATGCTTCTTTCACAAGAAGACCAGAGCTTATTATCAAATCCTAAACCCACCGTGCTACGTAGAGGAAGTGTGTGCTGTCATTCTGTGGTGATTTTAGAATGTGTTAGGATACTTGGCACTGCAGTAGTGATCCCATATATTGGCTTTTCTTTTTGTAGTCCAAGAAGAAAATAATTCTTCATCTTTGTTTCCATTTACCTGGTTTTCATTTCTAAATACTTGCTTGATGACACAGCTAAGTTTATTTGCTCTCCTTTTTGTCTCAAAAGATGTTTTACAGCTTTTCTCCATTGTAGCTTTCTGAAGATAGACATGTAGGGTTTTATACATAGTTCATTTAAAAGCCCAAACAAACCCACAACCTAAAGGTCTAATCGAGGGTGTCCCTGCCCATGGAGAGGGGGGTGAGAACTAGATGATCTTTAAGCTCCTTTCCAACCCAGACCATTCTATGATTATGATAACCCAAAAGCCATCCTAACTGGTAATTTCAGGTGTCTTGTCCATTCCTTCTGTAGGAGTTCTGCAAGAAGCTAAACATGATATGTAAGGCTGATACTGGATATAGACACTTAGATTAACATCCTCTTCTCCACATTATTTTTAGGATCTCCGTCAGTAGTATTTTGAATGCCTTCATAAGAGATATTAAAGCTAAGACAAGGCAACTGAAAGTATGAGGTGACAGCAAGCTACAGTGACTTAAAGCAACTTAATTCTTGGTTGAGGATATCCATATAGAGCTTCAGAGCTGAGTCTAGGAGTAGCTTAACTTTAAAGCATCTGTTTGGAAATGACATTGAATATACACAGTTTAGAAATTGTTTCATAGATGTTTGTATTTCCAGGTACTTAGAGTCAAACTAAAAATAACAGGAGCAGTAGTTTTGGTTGGCTATGGAGGAGTATGATTGCAGAGGAGACTTGGTTCTCTTCTGTGCTCCAACAAGATGATGAAGAGAGAAAGTGACCACAAAGCATGGTTATAGGAGCTTGAGTTGGAGCTATCTCATTCCAAAATAATCATAGGTAGGAGCTACTCTTTTTATAGCTTGGAGGTATAAACAGAGTGCATGAATGCCCTTGCAAATTTTGTAGAGCAGACAAAATTTTCTGCCTTTTACAGGTAAGTGAGCATAATATACCTTCTGATATGGTAAAGAAATAATGATGGATTTAAGCACTCGCTGTACTGCATATAGAATTATCATGTATTGGTTTTGACACATAGGGGAATCTAGTCCATAATTCAAGTGCTAGGGGCAGGGAAAACTTGCCTGTAAGCCCTGCTGCTGCAGCTTTTTTAGTGCTGTTGCTCGTACTGTGCTGAATTAAAGGTAACTCAGGTTATGTCTACTTAGTTCTGCAGTCCTTTTTGCAATAGGGCAGAGGCAGTCTTTGGTCTTTTCAGGACCATCTCTCAGTTTTGTTTTCTTAACTCAACAAAGCTTGCAGAGTGGTGCAAGACAAGGTCATTCCCCTGACCAAAATAAATTGTGGCAATCCAGAAGCCTGTTGTTTAGATCCAGCTCTTTCTGCTCTGAGGGTGGCCATGAGAACCAGCCTCGTAAAGGAGCTCCCTCAGCCTTCTCTGGGAACTGTGTGACCTTCTCCTCTGCTAAGTCTGATAACAGACCAGGTCTTGGTGGTCCCAGTCTTCTCCTTAAAGAGGCAGTCAGGGATGCTACATGAAGCTGTTGCTGGAAAAGATTACTTCCATCGTGCTGCTTTTCTGCTAGAGCAGCTCACGTTATTGTTGTGCACAGTTTGTTAGGATTGTAAATACTGTATTTCTAAAACATGCTCTTCCCAGAATGAACTAAAACTGGCAAAGGTTTTATTAAAAAGCAAACTGAAGCTGTTTTATCACTTTCTGCAGCAGCAAATTAAAAAGCAGGTTAAAAGGGAAATGCATTAACTCAGATCTCTTTCACAGTGGTGGTTGTAGACTATGTTAGGGAAAACTTAATTTTTCCATTATTGATTTCTGTTTAAAATGTGTTAAATCTAGTATCTTTATGTGGACAAAACAGACATATCTCTAATGTTTTTGTCTTGGTTATTTTCTTATTCTTCCATTAGACTTTTTTCTAACTTTTATTCTGTCTTTACTTATTTCTCACACTTTGACATGTAAAAGAGTTCACAACTTACTACATTCATTAGGTGTGCAGTCAGGCTCTCCTTTTCATGTCTCATTTTCCTGTATGTTCTGATCAGTTAATCTTCTCTTGTGTCCTTCCTTTGTTCCATCTCTTTACTACACCACAAGCTCCACACTGCAAACCTGGACTGACTATAGGAAGGTTCTGGAGGCATTTATTTGAAATATCAGTGCTTCTGCTGCACACGGAAGGCATCTAATTTTAGGTGTCTAAATGTGTGTTTCTATATGTGGCCTTGGATCTAAACTCCCATTATAACTAGTGAAGATTTAGTCACTAGCTGTAGTACAGTCAGTGCTTTTCAGCTGACATCAGTTAGCATTGAATAGCTCTCCAGGCTCCGCTGTCTGTACAGACTAGATCTCCACTTACTATAATGGGAGTTTGAAGTCCTAACTTGCATGCAGACACATAATTTTAGAACCTAAATGAGATGTCTCCATTCTGGAGCTAAAGTCTGGCTATTATAAGCTGAAATAAGTAAGGCTACATCCTGAAAACATTTCATTTGAGTATGTTGTTTCACAGTTGTACCCGGAGTTAATGTCCTTTGTCCTCAAACATTTGAACTCTTTGAACTCAGCCATTTCCATGAGTATCCAACATCTCACATTTTACAAGGATGGTGCCAGGGCTTGGGTGTGCATGTTGGGAATGGAGCTACAGCCCTAAGCTGCAGCTGGAGAATGCCCATAAGACTTGGTTTCCATTAGTGTTGTCATGTCTAGTCCACAAGACTGTGAAGTTCTAACTCAGACTGCTGAGATTCAGGTGCTACTGTGGACTGAGTCCGGAATCAGTTGGATGAGTCTTGTATGAAGGCTGTTAGGCTTGTCATGTTGCATATAATAGTCCCCTAGCACTGCAGTCAGTTCATCTGTTTTCTTCCCTATGTTGTTGCTGGGAAAGAAATAGCCCTGTACTACTTCCTTTATGGGGCAGAAAGAGTGGAAAATTTATGTAGGACCTCTTCCTGCTTTCTAATGCAGAAAGTTTGTCTAGTGTAAGTAATTAGCAGTTTGAACTAAAGCAAAGAGCAGAGATGCAGGGAGAGGAGTCTAAAAAAGGTTTTTATTTAGTATTTTCACTTACTACCCTATCATTTGGAATAGCTGATAGCATTTACTGTATTTGAGTTGGGTGCAGTCCAGTTGATTAACATAATGAAGTTTTGTGAAGATTGCTAGTTTTTCATAATCTGATTAATTCTTTAAAAACAAATGGTGCTTTTATTTTACAGAAGCTAAAACTTAATGTTTTTAAGTTAACTTTGCACTGGGTTTCACAAAAATGGAAAGGCTAGAACTTTGTGCATCAAGGATGTGTTTTGTTTAATCCTTTTTCACCACATGTACAGTATGAATGCAGGCTGGTGTATCATCTGTTGGAAAATGCTACAGATTGTCAGATGAGACCCCAGGAAATTTCTTTATAGTTCTACCCTGTGAGATCCAAGTTGTATTGCTACATCCCTGATGTACAGCTGTACCTGTGAAAGTATTCAGGCTTCTGTCAAAGAAGTACTGTTAATGAAGAAGTAGCTTGAGAGTAATTTTCATTTACTCCTGTTCAATTTGTACTCCAGAAAATAGTAATGGCTGCCTTATCTTGTGGACCACAGTCAGGCATGTGATGGTTGTGAAGGGGGCAGACAGACTGGGAAGGAAACCAAAGTATTCATGGTTGTAGAGCAGCTGTCCTGGCCATTATTTTTCCAGAGTTCCTCAAGATTAGGTCCTTACATATAGAATCATAGAATCATAGAATGGTCTGGGTTGGAAGGGACCCCAGGGATCATAGAGCTCCAACCCCCCTGCCACAGGCAGGGCCACCAACCTCCAGGCCTGGATCTACACAAGGTTGCCCAGGGTGCATATGTCCAGGCTGCCACAGCCATACCAGCACCTTATAGGTCCTGCCATTGAGCTGCCTGCATGTTTCCTCCTTCAACTCTAAAAGTTATGTAGAGAGAGGGCCAAGGTACCAACAGAAAGAAATGAAGCAGTTAAGACTCCCTTCCCTTCATTTTACCCTGTACAAGGCCACTGCGTTGTCTGCATCGGTCCACGCATCCTTTTCCTGCCAGAATGTCGTATCTAACTCAGTGTTGCAACTTTGAATCCAGGGATTTGTTCTTAGTTTTGCTCTTTTCTGATGGGTGAATCAGCAGCACACGGCTTGGTAGATCTGGCTGTGCATGTGGTATTAATAGGGAATGATTATAGTTGTCTTTTTTCGACCGTCTGTTAAACAGCCGAGGTTTTGTCAGCTTGCATGAGTTACATGATCATGACACTCTCCAGCTTCATTAAAATCCTGGTAATATAACTTCCTCTCGCTTTCTTCCTCTTGCAGACACGCAGCAATCTGTTTTACATCTAAGCAGTTTATTATCCAAATGAGGGGAAGGAAGAAGAGAAGACCACAAGGTCATTACAAACATATAGGCTCGCTGTGTGCAAATATAAACAGCTACCGTGTAATGTGAGTTAAAGACCAATTACTGGCATGTAAGTTCAGCCACTTAAAGCCATTAAGAAACAGTGTAATTACATGGGGTTTCAAAGAAAGCTGGAAGGACCAAATTCACTGCTGCTAAATACAGCTATGCACAGTGCTGTTCTTGTTTTCTTTTTGCCAAAGAGAAGCTCTTTCTCACACTACAGTGTGAGGCTTTCCAGCTGTCCTTTGGCAAATGCAGTTGTCTGGAGCAAGTGCCCAAGGACACCAGCCAAAGCACCTCAGATTTTTTCAAGTTGACTGTACAGCACCCAGTAACTTGTAGATGGGTTTCAAGTTAAGTGTATCAGAGCTACTAGAGAAGTTGGTTACACCTTCATTTCCTTTTGTTTTATCAGCTATTCTGTGAGCATATGGTTTATCTTCTGTACCTGTTCTCAGTTTGGTTTTCCAGAAGGCCATTCTCCAGCAGTTTCCCTTTGGTCTTCTGCATATAGGCTATCTTAATAAATACTGTGGATACTGTGTTTCTCTTGGATGATCTTGAAAGTTGTATTCAAAGACAGAATGGATGTGCCTTTCCAGGCAACCAGAGAAAGTGCTGCAATAATGAATAATGAAGCTGCAATTATGAATTCCAAACAGTCTATATTATTACTTCATTAATTATTCTTAAAATTAGTTAATATGGCATTGTAGTTCCAAAAAGATGCAAGTTACTGTGAGTAGGATAACAAGTGTTCCTCGTGATGACCTCTTCATAATGAAGTATTGTAACAACCCTAGAAAAATCTAATGGAATCAGAAAATTTTTAAGGTTGGAGCAGACCACTGAGATCATAAAGTCCAACTGTCGGTCCAGTACCTCCATGTCAACTAAACCATGTCCCAGAGTGCCACATCTACACGTTTTTTTGAAAACCTCCAGGGATTGTGACTCTACACCTCTCTGCAGGCTGTTTCAATGCCTAACCACTCTTTCAGTGAAGATTTTTTTCCTAATATCCAATCCAAACCTCCCCTGGTGCAACTTGGAGCTCTTTCCTCTCATCCTATCGCTTGTCAACTTGAAAGAAGAGAACACCAGGCTACAGCCTCCTTTCAGGTAGTCATAGAGAGTGATAAGGTATCCCCTCAGCCTTCTGTTCTTCAGGTTAAACAACCCCAGTTCCTTCAGCCAATCCTCGTGAGACTTGTGCTCCAGACTTTTCACCTGCTTCATTGGTCTTCTTTGGACACAGTCCAGCACTTCAGTGTCCTTCTTGTAGCGAGGGGCCCAAGTATGAACACAGTATTTGAGGTGTGGCCTCACCAGTGCTGAGTACAGGGGTACAATCCTATCCCTAGTCCTGCTGGTCACACTATTTCTGACACAAGCCAGGATGCTGTTGGCCTTCTTGGCCACCTGGGCACACTGCTGGCTCATGTTCAGCCAACTGTTGACCAGCACCCCAGGTCCTTTTCTGCCAGACAGCTCTCCAGCCACTCTTCCCCAAGCCTGTAGCATTGCCTGGGGCTGTTATGAATAAAGTGCAGGACCCAGCACTTGAGTTTTTAAAACCTCATACAGTTGGCCTCAGCCCATCAATCCAGCCTGTCCAGACCCTTCCTACCCTCAAGCAGATGGACACTCCCACACAATTTGGTGTCATCTGCAGACATACTGAGGGCGCACTCAATCCCTTCATTGAGATACTAAACAAGACTGCCCTCAAAACTGAGCGCTGGAGAACATCACTTATGTCCATCCACCAACTGGCTGCAACTCCACTCCCAAGAGCTCTTTGGGCCCAGACACACAGTTTTTTACCCAGCACAGGGGTACGCCTGTCCAAGCTGTGAGCAGCCAGTTTCTCCCAGAGAATGCTGTGGGAGACAGTATTGAAGGCTTTGCTGAAGTCCCAGTAGACAATATCAACAGCCTTTTCCTCATCCACTAAGCAAGTCCCCTGGTAATAGGAGGAGATCAGGTTACTCAAGCAGGATCTGCCCTTCATGAACCCGTACTGGCTGGGCCTGCTCGCCAGGCCATCTTGCACATGCCTAGTGAGCGCACCCGAGATGAACCACTCCGTGATCTTCCCTGGTACCAAGGTCAGGCTGACAGGTCTGTAATTCCCTGAATCCTTTCGGCCCTTCTTGTAGATAGGCATCATCACACTGGTGAGCCTCCAGTCATCTGGGACTGCTGATAAATGATGGAGAGTAGCTTATGAAACATGGAGAGGTCATTTAAAGTAGAAGGACTGTGCTGAACAAAGACCACAACAGGACCGTGGGCTGAGGCAAAGTCCCAAAGTAGGAAAAGCCCTACTCAAAATACACAGCTTTACCAAGGCAGTTCTGTAAACAAATGAAAAAACCCAAACCAAACAACTAAAGCAGGTTGAAACAATCAGATTCCTAGGAGTAGGGCAGGGAAAGAACTGTTGGTTCCAGAAATTATAACTTAGTGGTACTGTAGCCTTCGCTTCTAATAATCAGAATGAAAGTTGAAGGTGACAAGAGAAAGATGGGTCTACAGAGTGTTGTCAGTTTTTCTCTGTTTTTCCCACAAGTTGCATTTAAGATTAGTGTCTTGGAAGACAGCATTTGAGATAAGTGTTTCTGTCTTACATCCTCAGCTGCTTTATCCTTGAAGAGGTTGTGCTCTGAAAGGCACCACTCTTCTGACAGAGTTGGCTATTATGGTTTATGCAGCCAGGAGACATCACAGTAAACCTCTGAAGTGTCAGCTGATTTAGAAAATTATAGGAAACATACATAAGTTTGCATTTATTCTTACTTTTTGTTGTGCTTTCCATATATTTTGTTTCTCATTTTGGGATCGGGCACCAGAATTGTTGTGATTTAAAAAAAGAAGACCAAAACCAAACCCCCCTATAATCTTCCCTAGCTTTTAAAGTCAATTACATCTGAAATTGCAGTTGACTTTTTACTCTTATTTTTCAAAAGATTGTACATGCAAATAAAGCTGTCTTGCAGGCAGATCCTTGGAGTGTTTAAAGCCCAAAATAAGTTTGGGAATTTAAGCAGCTTTTTTTTTTTTTAATTGAGATTTTTTTTCTGAATTGGATAGTAAGGGATCAAAAGCAGAGTGACTACCTCTGGTTTACTGTGACACTATTGGCAATGCAGTTTTGGGGAGCATCTGGTGACTAAGCAATCCATCAATGAGTGAAAATATTTAGTGTTACAAGGTCATGCTGAGCAACTGGGACCAGTTAAAGTTCTACCATGAGTAAGTCAAAAATCACCTGCTAATAGAGTTGAAAAGTAAAGGTATCAGCAAATGCTGAACAGAGGTGCAGAAGACTGGCTAGTGTGAGCCTGACTTCTCATTTTTCTGACTTATACTGGAAATGGATACAAGAAGACTGGCAGGCATGAGTTTTGAGATTGACTGCTGACAGTTTCATCACTTTTTACTGTGGACTTCAGGCTCATGTGTTACAGCAGTACTTTTCTACACACACAAGTTGTAAATTTTTGGGGGGGTGTGGAGCCTTTTCAATAAAATATTTGTAAAAGGTGTGGTTTAATGCTTACTACACCCTTCTTACAAAGAGATTGTATAAAAAGAAGGGAAATGCACTTGAAAATACCCTTTCTTTTAATTGCAGCTGTATAGATTCTCAAGTCTTCTTGCATTCCTTTCCAGCAAAGATATGAGACATGCTAGGTTAGGAACCTTATTCATATGCTCACACAGCTTTATCTGTAAGTTGTTTCCCAAGTTCATCCTCTGACAGGTCTTTACCATCCAGAGCACCTATTTCCCCCTAACAGCCTTCAACTCTGCATTAGGTTTACAGAATGTCAATGTGTTTTGTTTTTTCAAAACACAGGCCTTAGTCTCTCATCTGAAAAATAGACCCATTGTTTTTGATGGGAAAAAATCTAGTCTCATCTTGGTGACAGTAGTTGAATAGAAGGGTGTTGGGTTTGGAGTACTATGTTGCTAGATCATCTTGTAAGGTGGTGCTATGCTGTTGGGTCTGGACAAGTAGTACATTTGCAGGTAAACATTTCTCTGCAGCTTCAGAGAGCTGGATGGAGGTCTAAAGTGCCTGGGACCACACCACCTAGAAAAAGAGGCTGAATGTCAGGTAAGGTTATCTCTACATGGGATATGAAGGCCAGTGAGAAGTAAGTAGAAGGACTAGAGACTACAGGTGTAAAGAATTACAGGTGTGCAGCGGAGTCTTGAGGCCAGATACATGTATGTTGCCTGTCTCCATGCTGCAAAATTCAAAGCTTAGTACAGAATGTTTTTTGATCTCTGTATCTAAAGAGCTTGAGCAGATGCAATATAACCTTAGTCTTTTGGGGGATTTTTTAAGGCTTTAAATTGTGCATGGAATAGGAAAGGATTGAATGCTAAAGCACGATGCATAACTAGCCTAGAATGTAAATATACCCCTTCTTAATCACTCAGGAACCAGTGCGCTCAGGTATCTTTCAGCTATCAAGATATTCTAGAAATAGTTGGCATTTCTGTAAAGCTGATGATCCAAACAACTCCAGTGGGATAGGAAATCTGTATTCCAGAAGTGGTAAAAGATCAACAAGAACATGCATTCACTGACTAAAGGAGTGTTGTTTGAATGGTACCCTTGAACTGAGGGAAATGCAGTTGTGTGCGATGCAAGGACATGCATAAGATTAATAAATTATAAATGGGGATCTCCTCACTTGAAATTTGATAAGGAGGAGGAGGAAGCAGCAAGCTATTGACTCACAAGATAAGTATTATCTCCAGTGTAATGTGTCTGTAAAGGTTACTGTGATCATAAAACGCATTAGGACAGTTGCTAGTACAGCTTGGGATGTTTAGTAGCATTTTACAGGAGTCTGCTGAGACCTCAGCTGTAATTTGATAATTCATGTTTACAAAAGATGAAGCTGAATCCAGGTGTTGTAGAAAAGCACTGTTAGGATATTCAGGAGCATAAGGAGCCTATTTTATAAAAGGAGAGTAGAAGAGCTTGTTTGGTTTGTCCAAAAAATGAGTTTTGTCAGAAATAGGTAAGTAAACACCAGAGATTTGAAAAAAAAACCAAAACAACCCCAAACAACCCACAGAACAACTTAATGCCAAAGCTGCTTTAGAGCTCAGTTGGACGTCAGATGTCTGTGAATAAGTTATCTAATTACAAGAAACCTCTTGGCTATGTAGAAGAGCGATGCCCTAGAACAGCACTCCGGTGGGAGATGTGTGGGTAAAAGAACTGACTGGTTTGAGACTGGTCTTGATGCTTTTACGTAGAACCTATTTATGACAGATCTTGATACATGATAACGGGGGAGAGGAATGAGGCTGCAGTTGCAGGTGAATAGACTTGATTCGTGAGGTCTTTTTTAGTCCTTGAGCCCCTGACGGTCCAGCAACAGAAAATTTAGATCTCATGCATCCAGATAGTAGTGAAATAATAAAAAGATTTCTGCTCAAAGGGTACATTTGCTTTCCAGTTATTAAACAATTTTCTTGTCTCACCTCCTTACTCAAGGGCTATATTGATCCCTGCATAATGTATGATAAAGAACTCCACCTCATGAATGTGTTTCTTCCCCTTTTTTTTTTGGGTTTGGAATGACAACCTTTCTGTGTCTGAACCAAGTTAGTTATTTCATCCTGGGTCTCTTGTTTGGCACAAGTAAGTAGATTCCTTGCATAGTTCTTTCCGGCTCTGAGTTCATTTTGGCTGCTAAAGTAGTGGGTATGTTACCTCCTAAAATGTATTTGGTTACAGAGCAAATTGAATTTGAAAAGAACACTGCAACTGCATAGGCTTATCTTTGTGTCTGGTCCCTGCTTACTGCTTTACCAGATACTTTCTTTCTGATAAAACATATTTATTAACATTGCTGAAAGCTTTTTATCAACAACAGTCTTTGACATAGGTGCTGTTATTATCTGAGCTTAGTTACTTTCCCCATGTGGTAACTTGCTTGTGATTTGGAGAAAATAATTCCATGTTGAAGGGATCTTTAAAGAGTTCATTGTGGAGAATCAAGCAGCCTTTGTCACGTAAAACACAAAGTAGATCTATTTTTAGATGTAAATGTTGAAATAAGTTTAAAAGATTTAAATAAAAAATTTAAACACTTTTTTAGCCTATGAAGATTTTTTTTTTTTTAGCTAGCCCAGTCCATGAAAAACACTTTCCAATCACTTTCAACAGTAAAATATGAGGTTTGCAGCAGGTGGTTGAAGGTGTTTAGTGATCTGTATGATAGTACAAACATTTCACTATAGAAAAGGCTGCAGGTGTTGGTAGTAAGTGCGATGCTTTTCTATGTTGCTACGTCTGACTGAGAACATCAGTTCTTCTTTGTGTACCCTGATTTTGGGTTAATTAATTTGGGACCAAATTCCTGCGGAGCGCTTTGAACATGAAAATTCTTGTGTGTTCACCTTAAGTCATTAGCAGAATCAAAAGTCTTCATCTAAATGGTTTAGGTATATACCATGTCGGGTGCAATGTTGTTAAGAATTTTCAAGATCAGTAGTTTTTCAGTCAAACTTATTTCCACTGTCTTCAAAGCATCACCTCTTGTAGCTGTATTTATAGGCTTGTCTTGTTATTGTTGAAAAGACAGAGAAAACTATGTCTGTGCAATGAACTGTAATCGCAAGGGGCCACGTTCAGGGTGTTTGGATTCTACCGTAGTTCTAACTTACGAAGCTTTTAGCTGTGGAAGTCTCAGACACAGCCCAGGTCTCACCCACTGAATCATGACCTAATTCTATCAAGCACATTGAACCCATTGCTTCTCCTGTTTTGACCATGGAATTCCCTACGTGCCTGTAATTGTACAAAGGATGAGGCTGCAGGGGGGCAGCCAGAAGCTAGATATCAAAGACATGCTGGAGTAGAGACAATACTGAGACAGCATATAAATGTTGCCTTACTGTCCAAAAAGAAAGACTATAAATACTCAGGCTATATTAAGTTTATCCTCAAATGCAAACAGTATCAGCAGCAGGAAATCAGTTAAAGTCTCACCCAGAATCAAGGAGATCTGATGTTTTAGCTCTACTAAGTACCACAGAATCTGAACCTGTAACTTCCAATTCCAGCAGAGTCCCCTAGCCGTAAGACTATAGGGTATTCTTGAGTTTAGACTTTTCTTCATGTTGTCTTTTGGAGATGGGCATCTTCGCTTCCAAAAATTAAAAATAAAATTTTAAAAAATCAATCTCTCCTTTTCTATTGATGTAATGAATTATGCTTCAGTCAGATACCTCTACGACTTAGGTGAAGTCCTGGGTTCTGGTTCCTGTTTTAAAGGCTAGCTTTGTATTTCCTGTTTAGAAGCTCTTGGGTTAAAGGAGTTAAGCCTCATGGATAGGAACTTAGTGTGCTGCATTTCATTTTCTAGTGGCCCATCTTCAGCAGAGGTGACCCAGGTTATTCCATAGTCTCACATTCATAGCCCTCTCCTACGCAGGAGCAAGCTGTAGGGTTAATCTGCTTGAGCATAGTACGGAATTTAGCCTACCTAACTGAACAGGAAGATCACCTTTTCCTGACAGTAGGAAACCTCTCTCAGAAAACTTGAAATTGGATAGGAGAGTGACTAGAGCAGGCCTGAACCAGATATCTGCTTGAGGACACACTGTCTGTGCTTAATGATTTGTGTCATTCGCTATGCGGTGGCTCCCTGATAAATGTGCAGTAGCACAGAGTTGTCCTCCAGAGGCAGCCAGTGAATCACCCCGCTGAGCCAAGTGTTTGCTTTAGATGCTGCAGAGTATAAGGTGTGTAACATCAGATGGTTTGGGTTTGGTCTGATGTCTCATTTTTGTTGTTTGACGATTATGTAATTTTCCTGGGGCTTGTTCCCTACAGTTTGTGTCATGACGGAAGGATTTCACATTAACAAATATCACCTTTTGAATTGTCAGCTTCGGGGACTGTTTTCTTCACTCATGATTTGAAACAAAATCATGCAATAATGTGTCACTTTACCTTTTATTTCATAGTTTAGAAACCTATATCTGAACAGTTGTTTGTGGAACTGCACTGTTGGCAGAATCTTTGTTGGTGGACTTGAGTGAACACCTCTAATGAAGGCATAAAAACAATTGTATGTGGTGAGTGTGAAGAGAGGAATTCTTGTAGGATTGAACTCTCTTTCCATTTCTTTGTATTGTTACAGAAGACCTTTTTGCCAACCAGAACAGCAATCCTACCCAATGCAAGAATTAGATCTAAGAGAGTAAGATTTCAGTGGGACAGGGCTACTGGGTGCGAGGGTTTGTTTTTTTAAAATCGGCAGCTATCATTAACCTTTTACCTTTACTAAGAACAAGATTTAGCCCTGGGTTTGCACCCTAGAACTCTAGTTGAGGAGCCAACAGCATTCTAGATTTGCCTAATTTTCCCTCTTTCAGCTAAATCATGTAGAATCCCAGATTATAGAATTCCTGGAAAAGTGAGACACCTTTCATCCTGCTAATTTCAGTTTCATGTCTTCCAGTTAGGAATGACCACTCCCAAACTGGTCCCCTTCAAGAAAGATGGCATGTTGTTTATTTGATATTGGAAGGACTTCAGCTGCTCATAATCATAATAGGTTTTGTTCTGTTTTGGTTTTATTTTAAATGGACAGGCTGTATCTGCATTGTATACTTTAGCTTGAGGCCTAAACAACTCAGGTTTTCAAATGAAAGTGTGTGTTATTGGTAGGTTCCATGGACTCTTAGCGTAAGTATGTCTTTAGAAGTGTTTGCCTTGGATAGAAATAAAAATTTGAGTTGGACACCAAATTTTCTATGGGCTGCCTCTTCTAGTATTGTTTGCCCATACACACTGTATGTGTCATAATACTCCACAGTTTGCGCAGACTTTTATTATATCCACGGATTGTTCTGTGTGTTGTCATCCATAGTTTTAGAAGTACCCTACCTTAAAATTTGGTAATGCTGTTTCAGCATTTATATGTATGCTATTGATTTTCTTAATATGTCATATTCAAGTCATAATCTATATGTAGATATATATGCACACACATATCTACGTGTGTAATAATGGGAGGGCAGTATTAAGAAATTTGCCCAAAGGAGGGTGGGGAACTTCTCTGAATGCCAGCTCTGAGGTAGCACAACATGCCAGCTAATTTTGCACTCGTTTCAAATCAGTGTAGGCAGGTAAATAAGCACAGGAAAAAAAAACCCTCATTAGTCTAATAAGTTCAATATAATGATGCTAAAAAGGCCTTTACAAGTAATTATACCATGTAATTTTTGGCACAACCAGGGCACGAAGGGGCGGGAGGGTGGGGAGTTAATTCTTGTTCCTTCCTAGATCTCTCTTCTCTGAATCAGTGTGCTCTTTTGTAGAAGTCACTGTCTACATGCCAGGAACTTCTAGCTGTTGAGACTCACTTGCGCTGCTCACTTTTGAAGCACAGGAACTATCAGTGGTAGTGCTCAACTTTCTGGTCTGCAGTGCTTTATGGCAAAAAGAAAAAGTCTGATTAGAAAAACACAAATTCTAGTGGCACCAACTGTTAAGATAATTAAATTGTAGTTTATCCTTAATGTTGTGAATCAAATGGAACATGATTAAGCCCTATGCACAAATATTAAATATTAGTCTGAAAAAGTTGCAGATCAGTACTGCTCAGCATAAGGTCCAGGGAATTAGGCTCTGCTCGAGGAAAAAGCTAAGCAAATATGTGACGTGGCTAGATTAGAACAGGTGCAGATTATTTTTTCCTATTAAGAATAAACCCATTTTGCTCAAAGCTGCTCTGTGTTAAGAATGGTATATCACATTTTACTCCCTTTGAAATGCAGTGATTTATGGTTCACCTGATATTTAAATTGGAAGGCTCTGCGGGAGAGAGCGAGCGTAGTTTTTTGACAATTCTTCCACGTAGTTGCTAAAAAAATAATACCCTAAAACTAAACCTAAACCAGGAAACCAAATGGAGTAATTTAGCAATTTAGGCTGCACACTACAAAGTCGGTGTTGTATCTCCACAGTAACATCTTTGATTCAATGGTTCTTGTAGTTAACAAGGTAGGATAGAATGATCACTGTGCCACACAATTGCTTCACAAAGAAAGGATAAAAACTTTTAATTGTTGGGACTATCTCAAAAAACTGAAATAATCCTTCAAGCTCTCAAGTTTAGCTTCATGTTGTGAAGTTTCACCATTCAGAAGCATGGGCTTGCAGTCTTTTTTAATCACAAAATTACACAGTGGTCATTGTTTAGAAACAGGTGAAATGAAAGTACAGTTAATATTTGAACATAGAAACCATTGTCACCTTTTTCCTTTGAACTTTCCTAAGACCTTTTTAAAAGCTGTACTAATGATAAAGTGCTATAGGAACCTGTCATCTGTCATCTCTGTACTTTGCCTATAGAAGGGACTTCACGTCTTCTTTTCCTTTTTTTTTTTCCCCTGATTATGTACATATGGTTTCATGGGAAAGAAATACTGTAGTTAGGCTTCATAGCTTTCTTCTTTTACCCATTATTCTAAAGTCTCTGTGACTCAAACTGAGGCTTTTTTTCCCCTGCTTGTTTGAAAGGACCTATGAGAACAATTTTACCTTTGGTTTTTCCTTGCATTTGCCAGCCTGCAGTCTACTGATAGATTTCTGTAGCCAATTAATATAGTTAAATCAATGTTGCTGCTTTGTCAGGTGCCGTTCCCCAGCCTTGATGGCAAAAGTAGACAGATGGATGGGGGAAGGGATTGTTTTGTCAGGATGAATTCAGAGCATAAGGAGTATGTTAAATTGACAGTGTTGCAAACCGAAGGCTTTGCCTGTGTCCTCGCAGTGTTCACGGTTCCTTCTTGCGACTCTTCCCCAGCTCAGGCCTAACAGTAAGTTCTGTGTTTGCCTTTCTTTTTCTCGTTATTTCTCGCCATGATTTCATGGCACCTAATAAATGTAGAGCTGCTTCGTGACAATTTTTGGATGCCTATTAACCTGAAGTATTAATTCAGAAGCGTTTTCCATGCACAGCTTACGAGACAAGCGTAGACCAATTGGTGGTGGTTGTGGTTACTGGTTTTTGTAGCTGCTGGGAGCCCAAAATAAAACTTTGAAGTCTTAGCCGTTATGTAAAAGATGGACTGGTGCAACTATTTGTGGCATCTGGGTCTATTGATTTACTGCAGCCCGTCAGTGTTAGAGGGGTGTGCTGCTACGTCAGCTGTGCGCTCTATTGTTTCAGCTGCTGTGGCCTTTGTGTTTGATCCTGTCAGTGCTTGCGTCAGTGATGCATATCATCGCCTGTGTGATGTCAAAGTGTGGGTGTTCGGTTATAGAGCCATAGTTAACCTAATGTGCTGCAGTAAATCCTGAATGCTATTTCCTCCTGGGGATAACAGTGATTCATCGCCGTTCACATTAGACTAATGCTAAGTATAGCAGTGTTCATGAGCCACAGTATCCACACAGATTAGTATCAAAGTCATTGCAGCTTTCTGAACACGGCACCAGAAAGTGTTTCTTTGCAACCAGATCTGTTTGCGCACCTCCTTTCTTAGGTGTAAACTGATTAGCAGTTCAGCTGAAGGTAAATCCTGAGAAAGGATTGGGTTGAAGTAATCCTTTATAACTTAATTATGTTAATTAACGTAAATGGTTTCAGCTAAAGAACTTGGATCACACCAGCCAACGACTAGTGGTAGGCTACAGTAAGATCTAGAGCAGCGGTGCTGAGGGATGGCTAAGGAAGCCTTTCTCGGTGGGGATGCTGCCCCCTGAAAACCCGCCGCGCTCGCTCCTCGAAGCCTGGCGTCGCGTCGCCGCTTGTGCCGAGGGGCTGCTGGCCTGGGTCCCGGCGCGGCCCGGGCAGGGCGGAGCGAGGCGGAGCGGAGCGGGCAGCCGCGCACCTGAGTGAGCCGAGCCGCCCCGCCCGCCGCCGCCCCGCCTGCCGCG
>VZTU01032671.1:44573-103336 GCA_013400835.1 Zapornia atra
TGGAGAAAACAAATGATAATTTTTTTTAAAATAACGCGAGGAATCCGAGGGCTGCGAACCCCCCTCTCGGCGGTCCGCGGGCTGCGGAGGGGGGCGGCTGAGCGGGCGTGGGGGACCGCGGTGTCCCCGAAACCCTGCAGGGAGCAGGAAGGCTGCGCGCTGGGAGGCCATTACGAGCCCGGGTTTTATAAGAGCGGGGCTATGGGCGGTTACTGCCCCGGAAGAGTATTCGCTCACGCAGGCGATGAGCAAGTGCTGCTGCTGTTGCGCTGGAGACCCGCGGGGTTCGCCGCTGCCGGGAGCTTTTGTGACCGGCTGAAAACGGAGCGGTGCTTAATGGCTAAAATAAAAAGAAGCGGTCTCTCCCTTAGGCGAGCGGTGGCGGTATCCTCGAATTTGCAGGAGTTACTATGTTTAGATCCCAGCGATTATGCAGCACTGGTAATTTTGCTACGCGTTTGTGGTGGCTGTAATGAGCGCGATGAGGTTTTTACAGGCTGCTCAAATAGACGTGGTGGAGAGCTTCACCAGCTATTGCTGGGAGGGGAGAGATGCTTCCCGTTGTTGGGATTTTTTTTATGTCTTTCCTTTTTCAGGTCACAAATTCACGAGTTATATATGATCTTGGATAGGCTCCTTGCTGTTTGAGGGGTTTTTAAAACTTAAGACAGAATGCTTACATAAGGATGTCATAAGTTTTCCCATTCATAGTAGTAAAATAGCAAATCTCAGGACAATAATAAATAAGAAACATGATGAAACATCTGGGGTTTGGGTTCAAGTGAGTTGAGTAAACCTTAACTGTGTTTGATGAGTCATTTCTCAAGTATAAAGTCTCCCACAATACTTTTTATCCACTCTATAGATAAGAGAACTTGTATACCTGAAAGCATCTTCGAGACCTTCCTTCACAACCATTGAGTCGTCAACATTCATAATACAGTGATTTGGATTAAGTCCATTCCTTTTATGTGCAATATAGAAAATTAGATGTTTGCTTAACACAAATTCCTGATGCTGTTGTTTGCTGGTACTTTATAATCAGTCTCACCTCATGGTTAAAACCCACTGGTGTTGTCATGCACCAGCCTAACCAATACCTAAAATCATGAAAATGCTTCCTGCAATGTGTTTTGCTGAAGCAGAGCCAGTTTTTGAAAGGAAGAGCAAGTCTGGTTTCACAGCATATTAGCATTTTATCTTTAGATACAGGAAGGCTTCTTTCAATTTTTTACAGGTAAGAGATGCTTTCTGTCAAGAAATCAGTTAATTTCACTGTGAAGACCCTATGGTCACTAAAATACATGAAGTCTGACAAGTTTTTTTCCACACTTCACATTTTCTTTAGTGTTTCCCTGCAAAATAACTTCATTCCACAGCCACTTGGAAGTCTAATCAGAAGTAAATGCTAGCTCACCCTTAGATCTTTTAACATGAAAATAATAATTTCATTAATTCTGGAACTTGAAAGTGCTAAAGATGGGATGCAAGTTTTCAAACTACTGATTTGACTTTCTTCCAACTCAGCAATAGTTTTTCAGGTTCATACATCGCCTTTATGTCTTTATTTTTGTGACTGCTACGTTATGGGTATACTGAAAATGGCTTTGTGGATCAACCTTTGTACTGGATTGGAGATAACTGTGCTTTTTTTGTTTGTCAGCGATTAAAGCACTAAATAAATAAGCTTTAAAGAGATTGTTAAACAATATTCTTTAAACGTTTAAAGCAAAACAAAAAAGCCAAACACAGAGATACCTGCCAGTTTACCAAGAAATGGTATGTGCATGTATGAGTTCCTTCACCCCCAAAGACATTGAGTTTGCTGTAACAAGTTCAAGTAACTACGGTCTTAATTCTCAGTCTACCTGAAATTTACATACTTTTATCAAACGCACAATTTTAAACTATCAGTGGGTTTTACTCATTATAGAAAAACTACAAATAAGCAATACAAGATACAAGCTGTGTAAAAACCACCTTCTTATGTAAGAATTTAAATCATTATTTGGTTGAATGGCAACTTAGGGTAAACTTCCATTTCTGTTGACCTTTTTGAATTTATTTTAAGCTGATGCTCTATAGCATTTCCTCAGCTTCTCTTTCACTGCTTTTCACTTCACTTTGATTTCTTTTTAGCACTTCATACATCACTGGAACATTTCAACTCAGCAAAAAGACCCAAAGAAAGTTCAGTTCTCAATTTATAGCTTACTGTAGCCTTTCTGTTCATTGTTACACAGTTGAGACAGTTCAGTAAATCTTTCAGTTAAGACCTTGTTCTTAAAGTCCTTTCCCCCAGTTGTGTGTTAACACTTCATTGATAATAAAGCTGCGAGTCTTTTTAGGTAATACATTTCAGAACCTCTGTATCTCATCCTAAAGAAGCCCCTGTAGTCCATGTAATCAAGTTGGATTACATGCTGCTTTTGTGGAAAATACTTTTTGTTCCTTTTTCCCCTGCTCAGAGCGTTCAGACGTAGTTATCTTTATTTTTCTGTCAAGCTCATACTTATCAGAATGAGGTATGCTAACCTTGTATACTGTACTTTGCATTTACTTAGCACTTTCCATTTACAGATCTTAACTCAGTTTAATAAACATTAACGTGGAACTATGAACACCCTTTCAGAAGCAGTATTGAAACTTTGCTAAGAGTTGGACTGGTGCTTTTGGTAGCTCCAGTACACCGAATTGGACATTTGGAGAATGCAGCGTGGAGTGTCTGAATCCTAGCCTTATGCACTTGCTGCAAAACCTGGTCAGTTTGTATCATGTTTCAGGTTTTCTTTAATTATTAAACTTCAGCGATTGTTGCCTTGTGTATTTTCAACACAAGAACGTAAGGATGTCTGTAGGCAGTCCCTCTGAAAAGCTTGTGCCAAGGTGTGTGCTCTCATAGAAGCCAGCACCAAATGCTACAGGATAGGGCAGGCACACAGAAATAACTTTCTTGTTTCCAGCTTCCTGAACCAAAAGTAATACTTGTATTTCTTTGTAGCTCTTAATGGATTGCTTCTCTCCATTTGCTTAACTTCTGAACCTAGCCTTTAGTTTCCACAGTGTTCTTAAAGCAGGGAGTTACACAATTTGGTTGTACATTTCATGATAAATTGCTTTACCTGTCTTGAACCTTTTACCTGCTTACCTGATTAAATACCTCTGGCTCTTTCACATGAGAAACTGTAAATGATTTATCTTCCCATTTTTAGGCAGTTTGTGGGTCCTTTTTTATAGGTCGTCTGCTGCCAGCCCTTTTACATTTTAACCATCTTCAGGTAGAATAATCCTGGTTTCTTTATTCTTTCCTGACAAACCAGATGGAAAGCCACCATAAGCTTCTCCTCAGGTTGTTTTGGGGGTTTTGTTTGTTTGTTTTGTCCTTTTCTACTTCTGTATGTTCTTTTTGAAAAGTGGAAGCAAACACTGCACAGAGTGCTCAAGGTATTGAGGTGCAGTGTGGATTTACAGCATAGCACAGTAATGTTTTCTGCTTGTTCTCTGTTTTGTTAGTAATGATTTTTATTGTTGTCTTCCTTTCTGTAAGTGTCACTGAGCAAATTCAGCTGGTATTTCCTTAAAAATATGTGTGGTAACTCCATGGTAGCTTGTTTACAGTGCACTTTTGGCTTATCGCTGTGAAGAAGTACTTCTGTTGGTTTTGTCTAGTTGTGTGACTTGGTACTTATCAGCTCTATTTTGACTGCTTTTTGTCATCTGGTCGTTGAGTACTGTGAGATCCCTTGCAGCTCACTCGGTGCATACCAAAAATTTGTCACCTCACTATTCATTTTCTTTTCCAGAAATTTTGTTAATACATTGAAAAGTTTAATTTTTGCCTGACTCTGGGCCTCCTTCAGTCACTCTGGGCACTTTGAAAGCTCATCATTTACTTAAGCCAGTTAGGTACTAGTGAGAAGCCCTTTTTAACTGAAGGCAACATTGCTGCCTTGAAAATCAGAAAGATTGTTGAAAGCTTGTAGAAAATCCAAGTACATCACAGCATCCCTGCGCTCTTTGAAGCTATCAGATTTTGTTAGGCCCTATTTTCTCTACAAATGCCACCTCAACATATCCCTGTTGTGTCATATTTATGCAGGTGTCTGCAAACTCTGTTCCTTCCAGTTTGCATGGTACAAGGATCATCATGGTATGGCAACTTTCCCAATTAACAGGAGTAGACTTTCTTGTTTGTAATACGTGTGCTTTCCCCCAGGAACATTAAGTTAGTGTCCTGTTTGTCACTTCCCAATCCTCTGGTACCCAGACCTCTTCAGGTGATAAGACTGTAATAACAGATTGGCAGTTTTCTTTGCAGCTTTTAGCTGAATGCTACCTGATTTCAGCAATTTGTTTTAAATATTCAGGGTTTCGTTGTCTCTGTTTTAAAGTCTTTTCTGTTGTGGGATTCTTCTTTTGACTTGTCACCTGTCAAGAAGTTTTCATTTAAGCTCTTTTGTGAGCTTACTGACAGAGAAGGGAGAAATACCTGCTGGAAACATTTTTTTTAAAGTTTTTTAAGCTTCTGGGTTTTTACTAACTGATTTTTGAGGTTTCTGAGCGTGCTTTTTGTTGTGATTTTATCAGTACATTTTGTTGCCTTTGTTTATCCATGTTATCTTGTATGTTTGTCACAGAGACTTTGCAGTTCAGTGTGTTCTTTGAACTTTGTCAAATTATTAATTGGTGCTGTACTGATTATTTCTGTAACTCATTTAGGTCCTGCTCAGGTTCCAATGATGTCCCCAAATGGTTCAGTGCCTACTATTTATGTGCCTCCTGGATATGCCCCACAGGTATGTCCTTTCATTTGAATCCTATTTTATTCCTTTTCCTGCAAATAATGGGGGTAGAACCAAAATACCTAATTCAGACTGTCGTTTCAGAGTCACTGTGATCAGGCAAGTAAATGAGGGGAGATGTAGTAGCTCTGTGAGGGGAGACTTCTCATGCTGTATATGTGCATGTTTTAGTTGTATATTAACTACTTCCATAACAGTAACAAGCACAATTTCTTGCTGAGTTTAGGATCCTGATCTACTCAGTGTCCTCTGAACAAACGTAATCACGACCTAAATAGTTCATTGTGTTAGGATCTGTACTGAATTCTGGGTTAGTGGATGTTTTCTCTTGGCACCAATATAATTTTATATACATACATAGTTCCATGTTTGGGAAGTTCCCTGCAGACAAGGAGTAAAGCACAGCAGTCAGAGAAAGCGTAGGAAAAAACATGAAAAAAATTTCAGCTATCCATTTAGGATAAATTACTGTATAATATGTGTTTCCACTACTTCTCTGAAAATGGGGCTCTGATTTTCTGTGCTGTACAATTCCTAATTTAGACACCTGAAAATTAAATGTGAACTAGATAACCTGAGCAGCCTTTAAAGTAGATTAAAAGGATGATTCCTCATGGCTATTTTTGATGCCTGTGCTATAATGAGATGTGTGGCCTTCTAGATGGTGTCTCCTTCCCTCAGCTATAGAACTAGCCTAGGGGTTAGTAGGTCAGGCCTGGAAGTCAGAGCAAATGAGTACCGCTCCCCGTAATTCGGGTCTTTCTCATGATGGTCTTTTGTTGTAACCAGGGAGTCAGGGTGCACCTCGTGGTGTACACGGAGAAGAGGCTGCAACACAAAATGCAACCAAATGATTTAGTGAAAAGTAATCATGCTGAATAGATTGATATAGGTGTAGCTTAAGAGACAATTAATATAACTTTAATATAAGAATTGTCATAGTTTTAAGAATATACTAGTTTAAGAGAAAGCTGTAATCACATAAGCTGTTTCATGAAAGCGGCTACAAAACTTAACCATAATAGTGCAACAGCCTTGAAACTCGAGGAAGCAGGAGATAGAGGAGTCTTAAATAATGAGACTAACGACCAATTAAAAGACAGAGGATATCTTGTTTTCAGTGAAAAACTCGATACTACACCGAAAACACTCGGTGCAGGTGTTGGGAGCCCAGATAAGCATGGCGAAAACCATAAAGAGCATGTGCTGAGAGAGAGGAAGACGTCCAGCCTGCATCCCTGAAGACCACCAGAAGACCCCCCGAGTGTCACTGAGCATGCTCTATCTGGGAGGAGTTAATGTAAATGACTTCCTGGAAATAATTTGCATAACCCTGCCTTTTCCTAGAAATTATAATGAATATGTATAGTTAATCTGTATAAATATGAGAAATTTGGCTTTAATGGGCGCACACATTTGGAGGAGCGATCGATCCCCTGTGTGCCCAGCGATGCAATAAAGGACACCTGCTTCATAGTCACCAAGGCTAGCGAGCTTTCTGGGGCATCACAAAAACCTTTGTTGTCCAGCAAATATTACATTATTTGAATTGTATAAAAAATGGAAAAGGCCGTTAGGTTGGGCAAGCTGATGCTCCGCGCTTTTACCTTTCATGTGTTGAAAACTGGGCAATAAATTGACTCATGCATCCTTCATAGTTGAGTCCCCAAACAAGCAGAAGAAAAATGTAATAAAAATAGTCATGAAAATCTGTTTATCTTTACATTGCAGTAAAAAGGTTTCATCCCTATTTAGCGTTCATTTTTAAAGAACCAAAAGAATTTTTGAAATAAGTGACATTCTGAATTTTAACATCTTTCTTGTGTGCCTAATTTCAGTTGATGAAATACTTAATGGATAAAAAGTTGTGTAACCTGTGGCAATCCGACTAATCTTTGTGAAATTAATTTATCCTTCCTTTGAGGGCAGCTTGCAGCAGACAGGCTGAAGGACTGGGCCTTCCTGGGGTACTCCTGTCAGCTTTTCATTGGAGCTCGTTAGTACAAGGATTGTGTTAGCACAGCTTGCTGACTTTTGAACTGAAGGTGCCTCACATCTATCCAGCTCAGAGTACAGGTGGAATGAGCTCATGTCTGCTGTTTTCATCTGAGCAGAGGCATCATAGTCTGGGAAAATGTGGATTTTATAAGTCTTCAGAAGTATTTACTGCTGACAAAACATACCAGCCGTTGTGGTTTATGATGGAAGTTCCTGTTACGAGCCAGCAGATTTGCTAGTAGTCTTGCAAACAGGAAGTCTAACACTGTTGAGCTAAGAGTTATCCCAGACTTAATACAGTCCCAGCAAAGTAACTTACATGGTTTCTTCAGACATAGTATATTTTTAAATGTCAGCAACTGCAACTATGTTTTGAGAGAAATTGGAAACCAGCTAAATGTCTAAAGCCATCCACCTGGAAGAACAAGTTCAGCATAACCATCTTTTGTCTATCCCTTTTCATTTACTTCTGTTACACCTCTGCTTGCTTCAGTCCGTTTGGCAGTGATACAGCATACTGGCCTCTGTTGGAGGTTGGGGATAACAACAGAATAAAGGATATTTCTTTTTCTTCTGTCACATAATCAACTTATGATTTGCTTTTTATTTTACTTCCCCCTTTCTCTCCTTTTGGAACTGCAGTTGTAAAACTGAAAGAAAGCCCATCTTTATTCATCCTCTCTAAGCTGTTTGTTTTCACTGTCTGTAGTGAGTTTTCCAGTGGTGTTTGGTTGGTTCGTTCAGCCAAGAAGGTCTGTGCCAGGACTATGTGTTTTGCTAGCGCAATCAGGTTTTTAACTTAAGATCACAGAATCACAGACTGGTGTGGGTTGGAAGGGACCTCATGTAGTCCCAAACCCCTGCCATAAGCAGGGACACCCTCCACTAGGCCAGGCTGCCCAAAGCCCTATCCAACCTGGCCTTGAACACTGCCAGGGAGGGAAGATGATATACTTGATATGATGCACTTAGTGCTTTTTGGAGGATTTTTATCTGTGTAGGTGCCTAGTAGAGACTTACTGTTGAGTTGATGTTTGATTTAGAGGCACAGTTACAGACTTGTCAGACTCTTCATTTTACACTATTAAACTTAAGGTCCCTGCTGCTATGAATTAGGTATCTGTTTCTGAGTTACTTAGGCTGTTAGCAGACACAAGAAAACAAATAAATTATGAACTAAGTAGCCTGTTTTTTATGGAAGCTGCTTCCTGCGTAATCTGAATGTGCTCATAAAATCATGATAAATCGCAAATTTTTGTGTAAGCAAGAAGGACTTAAATAATTAAAACTACATTTCAGTGTTTAAAGAATTTCATTGGACAGCAGAAGTTCTAGTTTTATTTATTGCTGTTAATATATCCTGCCTTTAGATAGCACACAGCTATGGATGCACAGATAGGAAGAGTGTCTTCAGTGAAATTACTTTCCCAGTAAGGGACAATTTCTGTATACTAAAAACAGCCCGTTTCTTAAAGTCATGTGGTATGTATGTATTTTAAAGCTGTGATCACTTAGGTAATTTATATTAATTTCCAGTTCTCTATGTAAGTAAGGTGGGATCAGCTCTGTTGTGTACATACTTTTATAACTTCTGAATGTGACTGCATATGCAGAGATTGTCATTCTACCATTACAGCAGAAGCATACAGCTGTGTCTGCATGACTGTCTCAGTACAGTAGTGAAATTCTGAAGCAGTTTCCTACACCAACCTCACATACCTTGCATAGATTCAACTAGCAGGGAAATTCTGGGGTGTACAGACTAGGTTGCTGTTAGAGACAACAAAAGCAGAAGCTTCATTTCAGGTGTACCAGGTGCACACCAACCCCTAATGGAGACGTGGTAGAAACTGATTGATTCTCCAAGTGATTCTATCATGGACTTGGTGGAAATGCTCACACCAGAGCATGGGACTAAATTTAGCCAAGCATAATACCCTTAAGCTTTAACAGTGGAGCTGAAAGCTTGACACTTAGTGCTTTGATCTATTGATCTATTCCTGTTGCACAAGGTTACTCATTGGCGTTGGCGTATGTGTAGATGTCCCCACCTCATTTCAAGTGTCAGTGAAAACATACCCCATAGGGTTACCTTGTCCCCTGCTTTTGAATGTAGACGTGATATTCCAGATTCCTTTCTTCTTCTCATCCTTTTTGGGATGAACATTTCATCCAAAAACTTACATTGCAGTTCCTGCTGTGGGGTTATTTTACTAGGCAGCAGCATTCTGGGCACTGAAACTACTGACACCAATATACAACTGAGTCAGGTTATGCCAAGATCATGTCTAGGTATTACCAACAGTCATGGATTTTGGTGAATTTACCCATAGTGATGAGAGGATCATGATGGCAGTCTTCCCTGTCTGTGATGTGCTTCAGGGAGGGACTCCTGTTTCTGGTCCAGTTGATTACTGACCCTTATTTAGTGAAGAGTATTTTGTGCTTCAGTACATAGGTGCCCTTGTGCCTTCTCTTCACCAGACAACTGCGTGCTACAGACCTCGGATGTGTTCCGAATACCGTGCACAACACACCTCATTGCATCTTATGTGACCACACTCTCATCATGGGATTGCATGTGCTGCTTTTGTTTCTCTGAACTTCTAGCTACGTTGCTTGATGGCTGCACTCAGGTCCCTCAGCAGAAGGCTGTCCTGTCACATCTCCCATTTGCCATTTTTGCCCAAGCCTCTTTGCACGCCACAGAGTCTGACAGAGGCTGTCACAAAGTCCCCTATTTGTAGTGAGAGGACAGGAGATAATGATTTTAAACTAAAAGATTTCGATTAGATATGAGGAAGAAATTCTTCCCTCTAAGGGCGGTGAGGCACTCGCCCAGGTTGCCCAGAGAAGCTGTTGCTGCCCCCTCCCTCACACTGGGCCAACCTCAAGGCCAGGTTGGATGGGTCTTTGGGCAGCCTGGTTTAGTGGAGGGTGTCCCTGCCCATGGCAGGGGGTTGGAACTAGATAGTCTTTAAGGTGTCCTCCAACCCAAACCAGTCTGTGATTCTGTTTTCTGGGTAGCATGTGGCTTCGTTCAAGGGGCAAGACACTGTAACAGGCGAAGGAGCAGGAATTATTTTTTTAAATTACCATAAGTTGTCAAGGAGTCTTTAGAGGGATGTCTACCATCATGCTAGGGGTTTTTTTGCTTTCACAGCTTGATGCATATGATGGGGCAGTGTGGCAAAGTTCTTCAGGGTTAGTGTTCATGGGCTGGGTTGGACACAAAGACCAGACACTGTTGTGCCTCTTCACTTGCCATTTTTGCGGACTGAGGTCCACCCACCCACCCAACCATTTCTAGGGAGCAATCTAGGTGTTCCTACTGCAAAACAAATTGTAGCAGTGTAGCAGTTCTCACAAGCAGTGAGAATGAGGGTGGAAGCAGGACTCTGGGGAGAAGCTAGGCTCGTGCTATAAATATACCTAGTTGTTTATAATCACAGAATCACAGAATCTTAGGGGTTGGAAGGGACCTCAAGAGATCATCGGGTCCAACCCCCCTGCCAAAGCAGCTCCCTATCTCATATCACATAGATAGGCATCCGGACGAGACTTGACTATCTCCAGAGAAGGAGACTCCACCACCTCCCTGGGCAGCCTATTCCACTGCTCCGTCACCCTCACTGTGAAAAAGTTCTTCCGCATGTTGGTGCGGAACTTCCTATGCTCCAGCTTACAGCCATTAAAAGGTGGTGTTACAGGAAGATTTTTTATTTTCCCCATCCCATTGAGAAATTAATGGCATTATTGCAGTTAATACACTTAGCATAGATAGCTCTTTAATTGTCCTATGTCTTTTTTTGTTATGCTCTCCTGTTTTCTCAAATTTAAGGGTGTTACTGTTCCTCCTTTTGTCTAAGCATCTATAGAATCATACCTTTCAGACTGTCATTTCTCTTTTGATGTGTGATATCTCTCACTTTAAAGGTTATTGAGGATAACGGTGTTCGAAGGGTTGTGGTGGTTCCCCAGGCTCCAGAATTTCATCCTGGTGGTCACGCAGTGATACACAGGCCTCCGCATCCCCCACTGCCTGGCTTTCTTCCTCTTCCAGCCATGATCCCCCCTCCACCACGTCATATATACTCACCGGTGACCGGAGCCGGTGACATGGCAACACAGTACATTCCACAGTATCACACCTCACAAGTATACGGGGATCTGGGTAAGTAATTCATTGAACGTTGCAAGTTCTATCAGAGGAAACAATGCTCGGCTCATTTCCAGCATGTGTTACACTGATGCATGAGCTTTATCAGGCAAGACTTACAGCTTGAATGGACACAAAAGTTTTATGAGGATACCAGTCTTGTTTTTACTGAAGCTTATTATTCCAGAAGTTCTCTTAATTAATTTGACTTGTCTGTTCAGTGATCCATTAAACATACAGATTGTTTCTTTTGTGTATCAGTTATAGATTTGCCCAGGAAAGCAACTCAGGAAGTGTTTGTAGTGATTCAGCTGATGACTTCCCCTGAGATTCAGCATTTAAATCCATACCTGAGCACTCCTCTGAGATACCATGTTTTGCAACTATCCTATTTGAAGCGTGAAACAGGGGTTGTTACTCTTGATTATGAAAAAAGAAGCTTGCTATTTCTTAAAATACTGTATGCATTTAGTCCAATGTCCGTATTGAAATCCAACTTAAACCATCAGGTGCTACCAACGTCAACTTAATACTGTAGTTGAAGCTGCCTTTGGTAGTGCTATTGATTTACATGCTATTTAGTGGCAAAGTGTGTGTACTAACTGGGGGGATGAGTTGTTAAGTTTAGTATTTACATTTCTGGTAGATTTGCTTTTCTTTAGATAAGCTTCTGCTGTAAAGCAGGTGCAGACCTTGAAAGATTTTCAGAGAGCAATGCCAAGTTCTTGTTTTTAGAGAAAGAAGCTATGGAAGGGTAGACTAAACACGACTTTGTCATGTCACTGGAGATGCATAGATTCTCAGTGTTCTGTCACACTACTAAACTCATCTAAAAATGTTCTCTGTATAGTCACTGTGCTTAACTAGTCGTGATGTACAAAGCTGTCAGATAAGAATATACTAATATCTTGATCTTCCTGGAATTCATACTGTTTCTCTATTCTTAAGTTACACTTTATTTTTTTGTTGCACTACTTTGGTAACAGTACATTATTAAATGCTTTTTGGTGTTTATTTATAGTTTTATTAATTTCTTAGTTCCCTGTAGATGGCAGTTGTTGGCTTTTAGTTTGCTAAATTAAAAGATTGGCCTATGATAATTAAATTCATGAAAGATAAAGGAATATTCTTAAAGGAATAGTATTTTTTGACTTCTTGTGCTAGGTTATATCCCTTTAAATATTAATTCAGTGATAATTTGCTAAATTGCTAATGTCAAAATAAAAATTGATAAAGTGGGATTCTCTAGCTTTGCATTGATGCAAATATGTACATAAGATGATGCCCCTGGATTTAGGGAGTTAGGGGACTAGAAATGCTTTAATTTGTTATGTATTTGCTATAGATTTTATTCTGGGCCAGTGACTTTGCCTATGGCTTTCAGAAGTCAAAGCCCACAGTTAGGCTCCTCTATGAAGAATCTCAATTTAAGGGGAAAAGAAAACAAAACAGAAGCACTTAGAACATGGTACTTCTCTAATAAGAGCACCTGAATCTCTAAGGGTCAGAGTTCTCAACAGTCACCGCTCAGCTGGTAATCCCTGTCAAGTTTGCTGACCTAAAGGACCAGAAATGAAGAGTTCTCTAGCTTTGTTATTTTTATCCTCCTTGCAAGGAAGTTGTTATTTGTTCTTGGGTTTTTTATGTCCTAGCACATAAGGAATGAAAAATAATGAACTTTATTCTTCAGACTGAGTGATCCAACTTACCTGAAAATGGACATGTTCTGTACTGGTTTTGAAGGTTGTTTTGGGGTTTTTTTAAAGCTTTCATCCTTTATCATAGGTAGGATTACAGAGAGGAAAGAGTTGGTACCATGTGGTACACTGTGTTAAATTCTTGAGTCAGCAAGCTGCTTCTAAGCACAAAAGTGAAATGAGTAAGTATGTTAGAACTGGACAGAAGGGTTCAGCAATCCACAGTAGGTTTTTTCATTAGTCTGGTGCCAATTTTTTTCCCCAAGCCACATTCTGACTGGGAGACGGGACCTTGCTGTTTCTGCAGCAGTGCCTTGGGTTACTGTGTACAGGTGGAGCGTACTTCCAAGGCCTAGCCATAGTCTCTTCAGTCTTCTCATGTCTTTCAGTTGCCCTGTGCTTTCATGGGGGTTTTTATCTGTTGATTTCTGCTGAAGTGCTATTGAAGTAATAGAGCTCTGGTTGCATTCTAAAGCGTCAGTGTTTTTTATTCAGCATTAGCACAAACTTCTTTCCATGTTGGCATGTTTTTTTCCATGATGACTTTATTCTGTGCTTTAGAGCTCAAGGAAGGTTAAGGAAACATTTTAAGTATCATTTTTTTAGTAGAAAAAAGATGTGGGATGGAAAGATTGCACTTTCTCACCTAAAATATTGATAATGTCCCATTAGTATATATTAGTTTTCCTGCTGGACACTTCTGTTTTCCAACAGGAGTAGAGATGTAATTTTACACACAAGTGCACAATTAACACACATAGTGTTTCTGAATAGGTATCTAATTACACTCTGTTCTTGCTGATTATTTTTAACTTTGTTTTCATTTAGATACTCTGCCTGCTCACGGAAGATCTAACTTCAGAGATGAAAGATCTAGTAAAACATATGAAAGGTTACAGAAGAAATTAAAAGATCGACATGGAACGCAGAAGGATAAGTTAAACAGTCCTCCATCATCTCCTCAGAAATGTCCTTCTCCTACAAGTGAACATAACGGACTTACAAAAGGACAGGATGCAGCTGGTATAAGCACAGGTTCTACCAAAAGCAAGTATTTGGCTAAAGGAAAAAGCAATTCTCAGACAGACACAGAAGTAGAAGGTAAGTGTTAACAAAATATGTGTATGTGTATACATATATTAATTATGCAAGTCTGAGATCTGGCTGAGCATAGATTTGTAGATAGAATACCACACTTTGACGATCTTGAAGTTGAATAGTAGCTCATAACTGCCCTGACTTAGATACAGTGAAGTTAAGGGCAATCCACCTGCCCCTCACATGGCAACAGTAGGCCCTAAGAGAACAAAAGTACTGACATGCAAGCCTCCATGGAAATTCGAGCAAGTCTGATTGGTCATTGCCGTGGTTTTGGTCCAGCCAGCAGCTGAGCAGGACATGCTCCCCCCTCCCTTGTTGGGACAGGGGGAGAACAGGGACAGAGAAAGGCAAAACTGGGGTTGGGATAAGAACAGCCTATTGACACAGCACAGGGAGAGAGAAACAACAAATGTCAGAATACACAAACAGTGATCACACAAAGCACTTTACCAACCTGACAATTGACCAGATGCTCAGCCCAAACTGAGACCATCCCTGAGCTGTGTGGACCTGCCCCTCCCTGACTAGCCCCCTTTTACGGGGAGTATGACTGTCACATGGTATGGAAAAGTCCCTTGGCCCTGTCAGCTCACCTGTGCTGGCTCCTTGTGAAAGTTAACTCTATCCTAGCCAAAACAGGGACAGTCATACTTCATAACACTGTTTAAACACTGCATTGTTCAGAGTTAGTGGTGCTTCCGTTTTAAGGAATCACTGGATATCAATGGCTTGCATTGCAGAAAACATGAAAGAATCAGGTATCTGATACAGGAAATTTGCTAAAAAGCAGTGCTTTGTAAAAGAGATGTTGTTGGTCTATAAAACTCACATAATGCCTATCCCTACCAACTCAGGATTGAAAGGCATTTGTAGAAGACTGGTCTTTATACTAGTCTGCGTACGTTCATGTTTTCTAAGATGCTACCATACAGAGTGCGTTTGTTGTTTAAATACACTGCAAAGCTTGTGATCTCATAAATGGACCGAATGCCCTCAGTCTTGGTCGTATGCTCGTTGTCGGATCTGATGATGTGTCACTGTGCAACTTTCAGGTCACTGGCCTAGCATTTCAGATTCAGAGCACAATGTCAAAGACTTGTCATCAGCCAAGTACAATTTTTTCAGATTAGGGAGATGAAACTAGTGGTTCTGAGGGAAACAACATGATTTTCTCAACTCATTGAGTAAGTTTGCTTTGCGGTGATTATTTTGTGCCATTGTATATTAGATTGCTTTAGACCAAAAGGGATGTCTAAGATCAGGAAATCTCAGCTTAAAAGAGCTGTTTAAAAATAGGTGTAGATGATATCCTGTGAAAGCTTAGCACCAAGGGACACCTTTGAGATAGAACCCGAATTCAGAAGTTGAGCACCGTGGCTCCAAATTTTAATAACTTTCCTTAGTTCTAGAGTGGCATTTGTCTTGGCTTCAGTTTACTTTCTGTTAGTTGGTATTTATCTGTGAGCTAAGTCTACCAAGGCACAGGTGATAAAATGTACTGTTGCTTACATATGTTAGGAAAATTATGTTAACAATTCCTGAGAAGTATTACTAGTGTTACCAGCAGTCTTCCATATGATGTGCAATTTAAAGTACTGTAGCTTGACTGCATATACATCCAAAGATAAATGTATAGGCAATATCTCAGCCAAGAGTTTTAAGTTCTCCAGAGCAGTAGTTTGTTTCAGGTTATGCATTAATAAAAGATAACCAGGCTTTCTGTATTCCATTAAATCATAAAGCAGATTTAGAAATAGTTTTATGTGAGCAACTTCTTTGGGAGCTTTTTTGGGTTTATGTTGCTTTAGATGAATGTGAGCTGGCAAACTGTTCTATTTTATACAAGTTTTAGTCTGTGCACAGTTGTTGAATTTGAAGAGCTGTTTCCCTGTAAAGTTGCTGAGCAATATTCATGGGTACTTTTTCTTTCCTTTGATTTTGATTTTTAAGAAAAGGATGAAGAAACAAAAGCACTCGAAGCACTTCTTTCTAATATAGCCAAGCCAGTGGTAAGTAAATAAAGCTTTCCATAAATCAGAATGTGTCTGTGTGTCTGTTGCTAGTTTATACACTTACATCTCCTTTTCTCTCTCCAAGTTAAAAGGACCTTTAACTTCCCACACTAAAGAAAACTTGCTTAACTTCCAGTCAATGAAACGTAAATGACAAAAGGGTTTTTTTTAGTATATTAACATTTATGAAGCTAAAATTGTCTTGATAATGATGTGAAATTCTTCTTGGCCACTCTGTGAAATCTCACTTTTAACAGAATTATTTCAAAAAAATACAGAAAGAGCTTGTAACGTTTCCAGTAACATATAATGATGATGCTTCACATAAGGTGATGCTTAACATCATCTCTTACTGTAAATTAACCATTCAGTACACAGTTTTACACACCAGCTATCTCTGGTTATGACAGATACCTGGTGAGGTTTTAGAAACCTCACTAAAACCAAAGGTTTGGAAGAATCTTATTTGAAAAGCAAAGAAATTCTAGGGCAGATTGCTTTTTAAGAATCTCTGGCACCTCCAGGGAGGAGAGACAAAATTCTCCAGGGATGGTGATTGTCAGCAGTGGGCTTTTGACTTAATTTCTCTCCTGTTTGTAAAAACATCATTCACAGCCTCTGCTTAGAGACGGTTTTTAAAACTGTTGCCAAATTCACAGTTTCTTCTGTGTTTTTCTCTTTCATCATCTGGACTTTGCCTGGTCCTAACTTTTCTGTGAGGGTTTACACCCTCACAGTTTGCAACTAAAACTCCAGGAGGAGCTTGCCATAGGTTTTTCCAGTCAGCCAGCTACTTCCTCCATAATGAAGCACCCTGCTTTTCATCCTTTTGTGCCACATATGTGCATGTGCACACAATGCACAAAGCTAGTAATGAAGAGAAAACTTTCATGGAAAGAAAGAAAGAAATACAGAGAAAAGGTGAAGAAGGAAAAAGATAGATGGAAGTAGGGTGATCCGTTCTCAAGATGTATGCACAGACCCCTGCCAGTGGTCAGGGCATACAGGATGCCATCCAAGTCTGGGGTGTTGTCAGTGGCTACATTGCCAAGGGAAATGAGGACTTTGAACTTCCTGGGGTAGTTAGAGTGAGACTGAGAAATATGATCAACAGGTGGTGTCTTGCTAATGACGTGTGAAAAAGCAATGGAGTGCCAGTTCTGCCTTGTTTTCTTTCACTTTCACCCTCAACACTCAACTGTCCATGCCTTTTAGGCAAGCATGCTATTTCCCTTCCCCACTGTGTCCTTACTTGAATGTCATTGCACAGAGCTGTGTGCCTATGAGTGATCTTTTTGCAGACCTCAGAAGACATCAGAGGCTTAGGTCGGTGTTCACAAGGCAAAAAGCCAACTTTCCAGCAGTTGGAGAGGCTTCAGCTTTGTCAAGGCAGTGGACTGTCAGGCTGTGGGTGGGTGGAAGACAAGCTGATGTTGCAGCTTGGGGGAGTGTGACATGATAAAAGAAAGGGAGGCTGTGTTACCTACTTAGGCCTTGCAGGATCAGAAACAACCCTCCCACAGTTTCTCCAAGGAAACATTTTCCTCACCCTCCCACAAGTGAAGTAGGAGATTGTGTTTTTTCACACCTTTTGTTTGTAGTTCTCATCAAAAATATATTGGCAAGTTTTTGATTAATGTTTTGCTTGAAGCACCCACTCTGGGAATTGTGCCATGATGCTGCTCTTGATGGATTGTCAGCACCCTGTTCCCTGGTTGAACTTCAGTGCTGGCACAGCCAATGCTGGATACTGGCTGTGGTGGTGGTTGTATGATCAGATGATCATATGGGTGCTGTCCAGTACTGTGTCCATTGCACCATATCCTGCTCCAGCAAGACCAGAGTAGTGCTGAAGGCTGTGACCTGTCCTGGGCTCTCCTGTATCTTGATACCCAAGTCCAGGGGATACACACCTAAATCAGGTAGTGGGCTTTACGGTGTGCTTTCATTCACACCTCTCTCCCAGTTCTGTGCGGCACGGGGCACACCGGCTGGGCTGCCTCCAGCCTCCCATCACATGTTTTTATGAATATGTTCTCATTTTTTTAAACTTTTGCCTGTATGGATCCCCCATCCTTCCATACAGGGCAGTGTTAAGTCAAGTTGGTAACACAGTGCTGCCACCAGATGACCCTTCTGCTCAGGGAGCTCTTGAACTTTCTATATCCAGATGATAGTTGGAGCAGTTCTGCAGACTGCGCCGTGCAGAGTCCTCAGCCTTTGAGCAGAGTCTCCACCAGCTATCATGACTGCAAACTGAATAACAAAGCAAGCAGAGAAGATGAGGAGACCTGAAAAGATGAAAGTAGAAGAATAGAAAAGAAGGCTGAGTATTTAATAAGGAGAGGCAATAGGAACGCAGAATTTGTGTGTTGCTTACACAGCTCATAAATCCCTTGGGAAGGCATCAGGTTTTGTGGTTCATGCACATTCTGAGTATGTTTCACAGAATTGTAGGCATTGGAAGGGACCTCCAGAAATCATCGGGTCCAACCCCCCTGCCAAAGCAGCTCCCTAGCTCATATTGCACAGACAGGCGTCCAGACGAGTCTTCAGTATCTCCAGAGAAGGAGACTCCACAGCCCCCCTGGGCAGCCTGTCCCAGGGCTCTGTCACCCTCACTGGGAAAAGGTGTGGAACTTCCTGTGCTCCAACTTGCAGCCATTGCTCCTTGTCCTGTCCCCACAGACCACTGAAAAGAGGCTGGCCACTTCCCCCTGTGTCCCACACTTGAGATACTTATGAACATTGATCAGATCCCCTCCCAGTCTTCTTTTCTCTAGGCTGAACAGTCTCAGCTCACTCAGCCTTTCCTCGTAGGGGAGATGCTCCAGCCCCTTAATCATCTTCGTAACCCTCCTCTGGACTCTGTCCAGGAGCTCCCTGTCTTTTTTATACCAGAGAGCCCAGAACTGGACACAATACTCCAGGTGGGGCCTGACCAGGGCAGAGTAGAGGGGGAGGATCACCTCCTTGGACCTGCTGGCCATGCTTGTGTGCTTTTAGGGTGTGATGCACCTCACCCACCAGTTAAGTACTTTGTGTCACTGTGAATGCAATCCAGTTTGCAGGAGCTCTTGTTGTCTGGCCTATATGGTATAGCTAACAAGGAGATTCACTTTGGCGAGCTGGACTGCTAATGAAGACTTGCCCACCTCTCACTTTCCTCAGTGCCAGGACTCGGCTCAAGTATCGTACTCTGCTTTGCAGAAGCACATAGCACTCAGGCCAGCAACCAAAATCAATTGCAGCCGCTTGAATAAACACACAAATAAGTGTTCAAAAAGTCAAGTATTGGGGTATTGTGGAACATCTGGGTTAAAGGGCAACGTTGCATAGTTGCTTTTTAATGAAGGAATTAGTGATTATTGTCACACGCTTGCGTCACGTGAAGCTGGAGTTTTGTGTTAAAATAGTGTATGTGAATGCCATCTAAGACTGCCATAGAACACAAACACAACAGAGAAAAGTTTTTTACAAGAAATCTTCATTTTCAGAATTCTTAATCTCTTAAGGCTTTGCTTTTGTCCCTTATTAATGGTCTTGTGAGGAAGAATATATAGTTGAACCTAGACTTGTCTTCAAGAATCATTTTCTTAGTTGGAAATTGAATCTAAAAAGCAGTACTGAATGTTTTATAAATGAGTTGGAGAGAATTAAAATAATATTTTCTCATTCTGTCTTGTCAGTGCTTGCAGCTGTGATTTTTTTTTTAATAATTTTTTTAGCAACCACGAGTGGTTGAAAATACTCATGCACCTATATGGGAATTTACAGAAAACCTCCAGAACTTACGAAACATGTAACATCATATAAAGTGTAGGGCCAGAAGAAAAATGTTAATGTTACTCAGTCCCTCTCCTACTGCCTCTCTGCTTTGATGCCTAACCTCTCATGCATGAGCTCGATTTCTGGGGACCCCACAGTCCCCCACCCCCCTGCTCCAGGGTTGCAGAAAGGAAGAAAGTAGCAACTTTGGTAGGATGCTGGTATATGAGGGGACAGGGTTGGAAATAAGTTCCAGTGTTTTTTCTCTGCCAAAGAGTTAAATGTTGTACCTCTTGTTCTGCTCTTCTGTCTATGAGCCCGTTCCCCTCAGGCCTTAGGTATCTGCCTCTTATATTTGTTCTGTCCCCAGTGCTCCTCAGCAGGGCTTACTAGGCTTGGTTTCTTGCAACTTCTTGGCTTAATGCTTGCATACATCACTGACAAGGAGCTGGTGTTTTAACCTTTCCACCTGGTTTATGGCAGACTCCTCAGTTTCACTGGGCACCATCTACTGAGGCCAGAGACTTTGGTGTAGATGGTAAATTTTCTAGTCCAGCAACAGGGCTACCAAGATGGATAGAGATTTCTGCAGGATGGAAATAATGTTTCACAGCTTTAACTTCTACATCCACCGCAGCAGGGGAGCTTTCCTGACAGATTTTCCTTTCCTTTTTTCAAAATATCTTTTGCTTTTAACTATGTTACCTGGTTTTGTTGCATTGAATCTTTCAAGATCTCTTGTAAATTCTGTTAAATTGTAGCTTATTGTCTCACACTTCTCCCTTCATACACTATGTGTGCTTGTCTATGTGTAGAGGGTTTATATAATTTTTGTACATTGCAGCTTTTTATGCACCATTAGAATGTCTTTCATTCCCAGCTTCTGTGAATACTTTTCACTTTGCATTTCTGAACATGTTGGGTTCCAATGACTGTTGCTTTTAAGCTTTGGCAAATTTGCGACAGCAAAGCTTCAGCTCTTCCTAATATTCTTTAGTCACATACTCGTTATACAAAGTAAAACAACCAGAACACCCTACATAGTCACTGTTTTTTAGCTTGGTACATCATACTGCTTCATTGTGTTGCAGTTACTGTGTTAACACTTGTCAGTTATTATTTTAGAAGTCTTATGTAAGGTTTACGTGCGTTGACCAAATAACATTGCCCTTGGGGAGTGACTCGGGATAACAATTTTTCAGCCAGTCAGAGGCTTCAAGAACATTTCACCCTCTCTGTTGTCTCTGTTGACAATTGTGGGTATATAATGATTTCTACTAATACTCTGGGTTTTGCTAGTCAAAGTCTTCATGAGTTGACTGTTACTCTGTAGTCTGTAATGTTGTCTTTGATCTCTCTCCCACTCTTTCTGCTCTCTCTGTACTGGAACAGATGAAACCTCTAATCTTTTAATGTTCCAATAAGATGTAATGCCACCTTTCACTTGTAGCCACTGTATTACCTCTCCGGTGTAAAAGAAGATAGGCAGACTAAAGATGTAGGAAGAGAAATGTCATGTGTCAAGTGTATGAGACAGTTTGGCATTAGTAAAGTGTTAGATGGGATCTTACGTGCAGTTCTGGGCAAAGCACTATGGTAAGGAAACAGCAGGAGATAAGGAGAACAATAAAAATTATCAGAGATTAGAGAAGTGAAGAGAGACAAATGCTAACAGTCTTGAAATGCATAAGAAACAACTGCAGAAAGGAACAGAAGACCTAATGTTCAACTCCATTGTGGCTGGGACTAGTTGGCTTAGCTGGTACTGCCTAGGCATTAGGAAAAGCTGTCAACTGTTAAGGTAATTAAATATAGGCATAGATCATCTTTCAGTGGACATGCTACTTCTGTAGCATAGCAGGTCCTTCAGGAACCTACGCTGCTTTCCTTCAGTAGACACTGCCTCCTTCTGAAATCCAGAAGGGGAAGGGGGGCAGAATTAGAGTTGTCTGAGAGGGAGCCTTTACCAGCCTAGGTGCTTCCCCACAACTCCAGAGACTTCCAGGAATGTCCTGAGGTGGTTGCAGTTCGTGTAGTTTGTAACCACATCAAGACTAGAGTGGAATTTCTCTTACCAAATTTTGAGTAGTGTTTCTGAGATCCACAGAGGGTAATCTTAATAGTCTTTTATGCTTTTCAGGATGTGATGCGTAGTCCTGTTAGCACATAACAGCTTAGTGACATTATTTCCAAGACATTGAACTCAACTTTTTTTGATTTTTCCTCCTTTCTCTTTGTCAGTTACCAGTAAATCATCTCCTCTATGCTTCATTCTTGAAGTTGGCCCATACAAGTTTTCAGTTCAGTAGATTATAGCAATTTAAGAGCAGCAGTTGTGAAGATAGCATTTTGATTCAGATTCTCTGGTAATAGATTTCCAAAAGCAATTATTCCCGAAATAGATACATATTACAGTCATATTGTAAAACTAGTCATTTCATGTAATGAAATGTGTTTTCGGTTCTCTTATGAAATGACTGGAAATAGCAGGTGGGTGCAGCATAATAAACCTCGATAGCAGGCGTGCAATATTAATAAACACCCACAAATTTCTAGACTTCCTTCTATAACAGATCCTAAAAATTCAGTCACATGTACATTCCTGTGCAGTCACCTACAGCAATACCAGCATCCACAACCCATTGCATCACGCATGGCTTTCAAGCAGCACCCACTCTCCTGGGAGTGTGGGTGCCCCTAACTGCACGTCTCCTTGGGAGAAGTGGGTGCTTTAGCCTTGCATGCAACTGTGTTGCTCCCTAAAATCTGTTACTCCCTACTGTTTGCTAATCCACAGGCCATCTCCACCATGTCACACATGCCCATCCAAACTGTGGGTCCCTGCCTCCTGCCTCCGAAACTGCTGTCGCTCTGTCTGGGGTGCAGCTACTCACAGCATCCATCAGGCCTGAGTAGAGGCGGCAATGGTGGTAGGGCAGTTTTTCACACTGTCAGGCTATGTTGTGATCATTACCCTGTTCTATTCCAGCATCTTTTTTCTCTGGTACGAATTTCCATGCTGCTTTTGTACTTCTGAAGCTGATTGCTTCTTTGTTCCAGAAGTCTGTCTGTTATTCCCTGGGTACCATGTAATCCCTGAGGGTTGCCACCTTTAGCACAACGGGTCTGTTGGGGCAAACGCTTCTCAGACAGTTGGAGGTGTCACATTCACACACAGTGTTTATGCTCGTATTTCTGTGGTTGCCATCTCCTGTGCTACATAAACGACACAGTCATTTCTACGTAGCCCACTAGGTGGCATTTGTTACTTAGAAGTTTGCACTCAGCTCTGGGCCCTAGGGTCACAGACTTCTCATGACATTTCTTGGCTGCCCAGCTTAATTTCCTCTGTAAAAACTAATTAGTAGCTATTAGATCGGTATAAAATATCTGAAGCCTTAACGCTGTATGGTTCTCTTCACTTCTGTTTGGCCATGTCTAGCAAAGCAGCGTTTATATACAATAGCATTTAAAAGACAGAGGTCTCAAAGTTGTGTTTCTACAGGTATCAGACATTCAGGCAAGAACAGCACTGCTTATGTGGTCCCCTCCATCCAGTGATACCAGAGAAGATGCTGACAAGAATGACACACCGGATGCTTATACTTACGAAGTAATGATTTCAAATACTGGCAAAGATGGAAAGTACAAAACTGTATACGTGTAGGTGTCCCATTATTTTTTCATTTACTTGGTGTTGCTGTGAATAACATAGCATTAAACCTCATTCAAAGTGTGCCTCTTGTCCAGAGATTTAAGTACTTGGCAGTTCTGTGTAAATTCTCTTTTGAAACAAACTACTTTTTACCATATAATTGGTTCTGGTTTATGAATGAAGTGTCTACCATCAGTTAGACTGTAAAGACTTTGTTCTTAGATATTTGAAGTGTGTTTTAATATCTCTTCACTGTATTTCCACCAGCTGCACTAGAAACTATGGGTTAGCAGTTAGATACACAAGTAGTGAGAAATACAAATTGTTACTTCAGTCCACGCTTCTGCTCCTTCGAGGGTTATCCCTCCCTTCCCTGTAAATGTTCATGGTAAGAGACAGTCTTGAGATATGAAATACAGTAAGTAGATTCACACAGAAGACAACTCTAGCAGTAGCAAAACAATAACCATACTTCCATTATTTCATTCCTAATACAATGATTTTTAGTAGTGGTGGGGTTTTTTTTAAACTTGGAGAAATATAACAGAAAATACAAGGGTGTAGAGCGCTCTGATATAAATCTTTGTATTTAGCTAGTTTATCTTAGTCACCTTCCATGGATTTCTTAGAGGCAGTACATGAATCCTAAGTTGGATATCCCTGTCCTAGAAGCCTAGAGGAAAAGGAATGAGCTTTGCTAGCATAAGCTGATGTCAGTAAAAGCAGACTAATAGATGTCAGTGAGGTGTTTACTGGGCTTTAACCAGGTTTATGCTGGTTTAATTAGTTTTGCAAGGCTGAACTGAGCTGCTAAAGGCCTCAGTAGTTCAGTGGGTTTTTGTGTAATAAAATACATGCATTCTCATGCAGCTGATCTCACTAAGTAAAGAGGAAAATAATTATTCTTACAAAAACCCAACCAAACAGAACAATTTAAAAAAAAAACAAAGCTAAAAACAAAAGAACAGGAATCTCTAAAATTAAATCTGTTTTCATTTTATTATATTTAGCCACAGAAACCAACTGTTAGCAAATATATTTCTTAGAAGTTGTGTTAGGTGGATGCATTAGATGACTTTTGTCTTTTTATAAACATATGGGATTCTGAAGCGGTCTCGTAAACCAAATCATCTCTCTTTCCAGTGGAGAAGAAAATAAAGTTACTGTAAATGATCTCAGGCCAGCAACTGATTACCATGCAAAGTGAGTATCTCCTTCTGTATTCATTAAATGAAATGGAAATGTTTTTAAAGTTTCATTTGATCTCTGTGTTTGCATAAGTCTTCAGCTGACCACTCAGCCCATTGTGGAGCACAGAGCATTGTTGCGCCCTCACCCAGTATCCATGCTCTTTCCATCTCATGTCATGCCAGAGCAGAGACGTTTTGTGTCCTTGGAGCCAGGCACAGATGCTGGTTGCTTTCTCTGTTTCCCAGAGGCAGCAGAGGGAGGTTCCTTGCACAGCAAGGTGCTGCTGCTGGCCACCTGAAGGTCAGGTTACGCAGTTCTCACTTTGGTCCGGACAACCATTGAATCTGACTGGGATGCATTATTAAACGTGCCTCTAGCTCGGTGTAATTCTACCCTTATAGCAGAATTTGCTGCTTTACTGTGTCCCACTGAAGAAATAGCATAGGATTGGAAAGATCTAGTTGGGTGTTCTTCTTCCCTCCTTTTTTACTTATTGGAGGGTTGTCTTATTTCTTGATTTAAAAAAAGAACCCACAGTATTTATACAGCAGTTTATAAATACATAACATTGTAAAGGCAGAAGTGAAGGCCACATTAAAAGCGCTGTCTTTTCAAGAACTAATTCTAAGCAGAGAGTGTGATCCAAGTGAGAAGAGTTGTGCATGTTTTGACATGAGCTTTAGAACGTCGGCAGTAGGGAGGAGATTGCTATCATGTAAGTCAGCGCTTGCTCAAATGGGAGACCTACATTCCTCGTCTTGAGAGTGAGGGAGTCTGTACCTCCAAGTACTTCTTTCCAGGGTATTCTCCTGGAAGCCAAACCAGAAGCAAAGAAGGGTTGGTCTGTTTGTTGTCATACACCCCATTCAATTCGGGCCACTACATGGCCTGTAGCACAAGCTCAGGAGAAGGATGAATGACAGATTAATTCAAAACTCTTCATATGCAAATGTTTTCCCTGTCTTTTTTTTTCCTGGTTTTGGTAGTGTTTATGTACTCTACCCAATGATGTTTAAGGTGAAAATATGTGGAACATAAGAGTCAGAGCCTAGGAATTCTTTTTCCTATGTAAGCCCTTTTTTATCAGGCTGCATTCAGATTCTTTCTTGCTTAGTTCTGGTCACTGGGGAAAATACGTGGGAATAGATGACATCTATGCTCTTCCTGAACTAGGAGCTAAACAGAGTTCTGCCACTGCAAACACTGCCCAAAATCAATGAAGATGAAAAAGGCAGGACTATGAAGATAACTGAAAAATTAAATATTTGCCACTGTGTTGAAGCACGACTTTGGGTACAGCAGTAGCCACTGTTCAAAGGTCTCCCTCTCCCTGTTGATGAAATCTAAAAAGCCAAATTTCTGTGACTTGTGGTTCATGTAGCAAAAATATATAAGGGCTTTTGCATCGGGCAAACACAGGTCTTACCCCAGAAGAAAGGGGTTTTTGAGGGGGTTGCTTTTTCTTTCAAAGGAACAGGTGAATCAGAAGAAAGTAATGCACAGGTTCACCCAAGGAGGAGAAAAGGCGCAGCTACACAGCTGACAGGGGCAGAGGGCAGGAGGAGAGGAGATGAGAATCCTGTATTTAATTTGGGAGAAAAACTATTAGAAAAACAAACCGTATCACTTTGAGAATTCATACTTCTGGAGTACATGGAGAGTTAAGTCATGGCCTTCCTAAAGGAAAGGGCAAGGCGAACAGACTCTGCAAGGTCTTGATGGAGAGTGCAGAATATACTCTGAAAATGTATCCACAGCTTCTGTGCTCATCTGATGAAAGCATTTGCAGAAGAATTATTCATAATATCAATTAGTATGTCTACAACAGATAATGAGTCTGCAAGATGTTACCATTATTTCCCGGCCAAAGCACAGCAAATAACAGACAGATTTCAAATGTAATTGTGTGACTAAAGCTTACTGATGGTAATGATGTACATCCCAAGTAAAGGACTCTCTCTTTTTCCTTTTGCATTACTTCTGTTGACCAAGGTGCTTCTGCCAATTACTTACTTATAACAGTGATATTTTAATAATGTGGTGGGAAGGCAGTGACTTAATTCTGAATACTCTGGTTTTTTGGAAACTGTATATACAGATTTTGAAGCAAAATGTTATTGCCTCTTTTCCACTTTAGAGTCCAAGTAGAATGCAACTGTGTGAAGGGGAGCCCTTCAGAAGCGGAGAGTTTTACTACAACGAGTTGTGAACCTGATACTCCAAATCTGCCCAGGATAACTAATCGGACCAAAAATTCTCTTACTCTGCAGTGGAAGGTAAGAATTGTTTCAAATCCTTCAAAATAAATGTGTTAAACTCTCCAGAATTGTTACGTATTTGTCAGCAAACTGCCAGGTTTTGGAGATTTTTGTCAAAAACACTAACATCAGTCAAATTCCCTGACTGGAAATACATAAACTCAGTTAAATGCGGACTTTAGTAAAGATAGAAGGATTCCCAGAAAAGCAAGGATCCTTTTTGAGTAAAGTTACTGAGTCTGAGTGAGAGACGGTGGTTTGAGTTCCAGTCCCCTTCTGTACTGTGGAACCTCTCTTTTTTTTATTGAACATGGGCTAGTCTGTGCAAAGCAAATTAAGTGGTCTGGAAAGACTGAGATTTGAGCAGGCCTGCAATCTAGCTGCTCAGAAAAATACAGTAGCATTATACACTGCTGCCAGAATACATTTTGATGTGCAAATAAAAAATAACACACACACACACCCCCTCCATGTTACAAGCATTCATTGGATGGAAACTGAAATACTAGACTGTCTTGGCAAGTGAAACAATCATATAAGGGGAGCGTCATTTGCCTTTCACCTTTTCTTGCCATGATTTGACCTACACAAGCATTTTTTCCTTAAGTAGTCCTGTATCCAATTAGAGTTCTAATTTTCTTCTTTTCCTGTTACAGGCATCTTGTGATAATGGCTCTAAAATCCACAGTTACCTTTTAGAGTGGGATGAAGTAAGCAAGTTACTCTGTTTTTAATTTTGTAGGTTTTTTAAAAGTAAGTGTATATGACTGTGCACAGTGTGAGAAGTACAACTTCTGTCTAGAGGCATGTGACAAATAGGTAATTTGTGAAGCAATTATGAAAATATGATTATTGCCCAGTTTTTTTCTTGGGAATTATAAAATAATAGGTTCTCAATTACATGATTCTGCCACTCTTAATAGTGGCTTTTCCACTTGTAGTCCAATACTTCTTTCAAGCGCTGACACTGAAGGATCAGTTTCCTGTAGCAGTCCTCCATTTGTATGAAGGGAGTGGATTTATTACGGCCCCAAAAGCATCTTCCAGTCCCTACCTGGATGGCTATCCTGAGATGGCAGAGCTACAGAAGCTTCATGGCTTTTTCCTTCTAATCTTGTAAAGCCAGGAAAAAAGCCTCTTAATTATTTTTCATATATTTATATATATGTATTCACACACAAAGTTTGATATGCTAGTCCCTCACTATAAGGGAGATTCTTGAATTATATTTCATTTTTTTTAAAGTTCACTTCCTGTTTATTTTAATTGATGTATGCATATATATTAGGATGAATAACGTGATTAACTTACTTCTTTTCAGGGAAGAGGAAATGGAGAGTTTTGCCAGTGTTACTATGGCCAACAGAAGCAGTATAGGATTACTAAATTATCACCAGCAATGGGGTACACCTTTAGACTAGCAGCCAAAAATGACATGGGAATGAGGTAAATATTACTAAAATATACAGAAATATGGAATGCATATGTATCCTTATTTGGGAAAACACACTTGATGACATTCAAAGAAACGGGTCTTTTGTCCAACTGAGATGAGATAGAATCTATAATAGTTCAGCTGGAAGGGACTGACAGTGATCATCTAGTCCAACTGCATAGTTAATTCACACTATGTGATTGGATTATTCGGTTTGCAGGTTACCTGTGTGCTAGAAACTACCTGACCCTGCTTGAGTAGGGCAGGTTGGCCAAGGTGGCCTCCAGAGAGCCCTTCCAATTGCAGATGGTTTGCAATTCCCAGCCTGACCTATTTTGTCCTGGCATGATATGGCTACATGCTACAACCACTATGCTATGTGCATACCTACCATATCAATGCTACGTCAGCCCCTCTTAGACGTAGGTAGTACATCTCCTTCTGCCAGACTTGGCCTTGTTTCCTGAGCAGCCTGCTCAGATGTTTGTACACAGTGCCCCTGGAACAGGGACCGTGAACATGGCACACACAGCACACAGGCTGCTCTTCCATGAAACCGGCTCAGGCTTCGCTGATGGTTGTTAACTTTGGGTTTTGTAGACTCTGCTGGCCACTGAAGTTGCTAGCTTGGACATGTTTCCTACTGCACGTACCTGTAACAGAATTTCTGGCTAAGCACCACATTGTGGGGACTCACACATTCAGGGCAATTGGAGCTTTTGTGTCTGATGTTATAAACACTTTTCTAAAATTCTGAGATGACACTGAAAGATGAGTGACTCAACGAAGGGCTAGAATTGAGTAGTTTAAATGCTGCAGTGCTTGTGCTGCTGCTGTGCTGACCAGAGGATACCTCCTCCCATGCTCTTGGTTCCCGCGTGGGGTTTGACATGGTACTTGGTCAAAGGTAGTTCCTGAAGCTGGTGTAGCAATTTTGCAGGGTTTGTCATCCCTCCTTAGATTTAGAGTTTCAGTGGTGATGGTGTGAAGATGTGTTAGTAACTGCTGGAGCAAGAAGTAAGTCTGGCAGAACTCCCACTGCTACCTGTAGAAGTATATGTATTGTGCTCTTTGCTATATCCTGTTACTCTGGTATGTCCCTTTGTCTAAGGTGTCTTGTTAGTCTCTTGTTACCCTGGGAAGTGGACAGAATATGGCATTGCTATGTCTCTGAATTCTTTAGAGGTTCTAGAGCTTACTATGAATGCTTGGGATGTATCGTTGTTACTTTTAATTGTTACTTTTCAGAAGTTACAGAGCACCAAACTTTGTTTTCAGTTTTTGAATGAATGATATGACTGTAGAGAATATAAGAACTTGGGGGGGAATAAATAAATTACTGGTTTCTCAAGTTATGATAGTACTACTTTGCACATTAGTTCTTGGGAATGCTTCTTGGTCTTCAAGCAAAGCAAATAAACCTGGCTAATGGTCACACCCCCGGGCTCAGCATTCCTAGAGCAGACTACCAGTGTCCCCACTACCTAGTAACACTTGGACCCCTAGGTCCTTGTGTAGCATAAAACCAGGGCTTCTCCGGCCATCAGCCTAAAATTGCTGGTTTGCATTTTTTTTAAATTCAGTGTTTGAAATAATATGAGCATTGTGCTGCAGCTCACCTGAGAGGTATTTTTATGGCATGAAAGAGAGGGTGTGTGGTGTTGTGTCCTTCAGCTGGCACAGTGAGGTGCTTGAGGGACCAATGCCCGCTTGGACAGCATAAAGCATACTGAGCCAGACCTGGGGTTGTCGTTCATGCTGGGCAGAAGAAATCTTCTGCATTACTATTAAGTATGTGAAAACTAGGCCTGGCTCAGGAGATCTGGGGCACGTGTGAAGAGTCTATGGAGAGTACTCAGGGAATGTGTTACATATAGTGCTTATTCCTGTCTTTCCTTAAGCATCTGCTTTGGGCTGCTGTCAGAGGACACCGTAGCGTGCTATAATGACTTTCAGCATGCTTCTACACAGTCTGCATTCTGTTACTGCATTCTGGATGATGTTTCTGGAATGAATTATTCTCCGAGTCGATCCTGGACTTTGAGATTCAGTTGGAACTGTTCAAAAAAACAAAAGACAGGGAGTGACCTGGCAGTTAAGTAGGGTCCAGGGCACAGGCTGTCCTCCTGTGCCCCTTTTATGTCTGGGTGTAAATGTACCCTCTAGGAATACCTGCACATATTGCAGATTCCTGCCGCGTAAGCTGGTAGAAGACACTGATCAGTTAAGTACCCTTCTTAAGCTAATCATGCCAAATAGATTTTTAAATTAATATTTCATGGCTTGTAAAGATGCACTTTATTGTCTTTATGGCATTATTTAATTAAGAAGTCTCTTGAAATAATACATGTTAGGGTAGAGTGCCTGATTATTCCTTATGAAAAATGTTGAGAACCTAAGGCATCTAGAGACAGAATTTTGCCTCAGTGATGTTACCAGCAAGGACAGACATTTTATCTTTGAGTTACCAATAGTTTTAAATTTAATTGTAACCACACATGAAACAGTGGCAAAAGAAAACTGGAAAAATAAATCTATTTAAAAGATAGATAGCATGACTGTACTTTTGAGTGAACTGTTCAGGAGTCATTCAGATGTGAGTGTCACTGGAATTCTTTTAATTCCAGTGTATTTTGGAGTGGTTCAATCAAGTAAAGAAGTTTAATCTTTTCAAGGTCTTAACTTTAGATCTGCTTTTAAGATGACTCATTCAGTGGTTTGTTGTGAATAGAGATGGGCTTATGAATTGACAGGCTTTCTCTAGCCTACCTATATAATGCTGAAAATTTTTAGTAGGTTCAATGTTTATATCACAACATTGTCCTTTCAGAGATTTTTTTTGTGACTTTTTGCAAGAGAACAATTACTATTCCCCCCCAAATAAAAAGTTTTATCACATTTTGTGCTTTTTCACTTCTTACTTCACAGTCTGCACATCCACACAGACTGTATGTCTACTTTGGGTGCTGTCGACCCACTTGATAATGCATTGTCTGAAAGATTTGTTGTTATTGTTACTATTTTTGATGGCAAAGAGACTTTAGAGCAGACCAAAATTTACAGCATGAGCATTATTATAATGTAGGTTGGGTAAGAGAGAAAGTGAGGTTGAGGTATCATTATATAGAGATTTTTGCAGGACAGTCAGGTTCACAAACACGGGATATCTAACTCGGGCTGTTGTTCAAGCCATATGGAGAATTCTGTTTTCAAGGCTTCCAGCTGCTCACTGGTGTAATGCCCAGCTTTCACATTAAAATTTGATGTTAGTTTCATATGGTTAAAAAATACTAGACTAGCTCTTAAGCCTCTACATATTTCTTCAGGTCTTGTGTAGAAGCAGCAAATGCCACCTGAGAAAAGGGTGTTTTGGTTTGTTAAGTCTAGCTGAGTACATGTTGCACCATCTGTGCGAGCATAGTACCTGTTCACTGATTTTGGCATCCCTCTGTCACAGTAGCTCTGTTTATGTAACTTTACCTGTATTTTCACTTCAAGGTGTTCTAAGTGTCCTCTGATCAGATTTACAGTTCCATTAGGAGATTTACTGGTGTACACTGGAGTTCATTAGTTCTGCAGGAAGACTTTCATATTGGCAACTCTTAAAATAACTTGTCATTGAATGAGGCTATTATTCTATTGTTTTCTGAATCACTAGAGAAACTGTGCACTTGAAGCACATAATTGCTGCCTGGGGAGCAAGATTTTTTTGAGATCTTCCCATATATGCTTTTATGTTTCCGTGTTTTCATTCTGAATAGCAAGGACACTGTGGTATTAGTACATTATTGCATATAGAGGTCTACTGGTTTAGAATAATAATGTGAAAAAAGAAAAAAGTTGTGGTTAGCAAAACATTGTAATTATATTGTACAAAGGAATATTTCAATTATGAACACATCAACCTTGTTGGATGTTTTGTTACTGACAGACTCATGGGCAAGTTAAGTTGTCTGCAATGTACTGGCTTGTGATTTCCAGTTGTGCAATTGTCTAAGAAACTGTCATAGCTCTGTTTAGTAAGAATTATGCTTTTCTATACATTAATTATGGTGTCTAGTTACTTTACATGTGTCTGTTTTAAACAGTGGTTTTAGTGAAGAAGTCCTGTATCATACCTCAGGCACTGCCCCGACCACACCAGCAAGTCCTTTGCTGATTAATTCTGGAGTTACTTGGTTATCCCTACAGTGGACAAAACCCTCAGGAACACCATCAGATGAAGGAATCTCCTATATATTAGAGATGGAGGATGAGAACTCAGTAAGTTTAGAATACTTACTCTCAATATAAAAAAGACTGTAGTGTATGTTTGATACATTATCGGTTTAAGTGTAGCAATGATTACTTTTGCTAGAATACTCTACAAGGAACGTTATTCTCCAAGCCACATAGTGCTCTCCTTTTTATTGTGACAGCAATTATTGTTAGTGTTATTAAGCCCCAACCCTGCAAAGACTTTTCAGTTGTTTTTAATTTGTGAACTTGCATGTGAGAGTTAAGCCTTACAGGAGCCGGAGCAACATAATTGCATCGTGAAGTGTGGTCCCTCTAGATGTCATTTCAACCAAACCACTTTTGTTTTAAAAATGTTCTTCCCTTTGAAAGTGGTAGGTATAATTTCTGTTGATGCTGTTTATGGTTTTCTTTACTGATCTTTTCTCCTCTTCTGGTTAGAGAATAGTTAATTGTTTTCCCCCTCTCCAAAAAATCCTTCCTGTGTTTATTCAATGAAGGTGCACTTACTACTTTCTCAGAGGAAATGTAACTTTCTCAGTTACATTTATTAATTACTGAAACAGTAATTTATTTGTATGAAGTATGTTACATGGTCTGGTCTGCAAATGCAGTGTTTAAGTAATCCTGTTTAATTCTGCAGGGATATGGTTTCAAGCCAAAATACGATGGTGATGATCTTACCTACACAGTGAAGAATTTGAGGCGTAGTACAAAATACAAATTTAGGGTAAGGTTTCCTCATATATTTGGACTTTGGGGTGGGGGGGGTTGTGCCAGAGTAGCTTGAGATTGACTCAGAAGTGGGGAGGGCCTTTTTTAAGGAAAACCAAATATGACACCAATTTCTTACAGTCTTAGGTGTCTTAAAACTGATCCCCTAGGGATCTGTATGGGGGCCCCATGCTGTTCATCTTCACAAATGATGATGACATTGAAAGCACCATCACCAAGTTTGCTGGTGACCAAACTCAGTGGTGGTATGAACACACCAGAAAGGAGAGCTGGAAAGGCTAGAAGAGTGGGCTAGCAAGAACAGTATGAAGTTTAACAAAGTCAAGTCTCAAGTCCTGCACCTGGGTCAAAATAACCAAAGAGTCCAGTATAGGCTAGGAGCAGTCTTGGTGAAAGGGACCTGAGGATCCTGGTGGACAAATTAAGTATGAGAAGTGCAACACTGCAGCAACAAAGGCAAATTGGATCCTGGGCTGCATCTGCCATGGGCATTACCGGTGAAGATGAGAGATGTGAACATCCAACTTTGTTCAGCTCTTGTCAGGCCATACCTGGAGTACTGTGTCCAGTTCTGATCCCCACAACTCAAAAAAGACAGACTGGAGAAGGTCTAAAGGAGGGCCAGAAGGAGAGAGAACATGCCCTTTAAGGAAAGCCTAAAGTAGTTAGATTTTTTTCTCCCCGGAGAAGGGTCAGGGGGGGTCTCATCACAGTTTTCAGTGCTTAAAGGATGGCCACAAAGAGAAGGGAGGCTTTCTCTTTTAAAAGAACCACACAAAGAGGACAAGGGGCAGTAGGTGCAAGTTGCACTGGCAGAGGTTTCTTCTTGGTGTAAGAAAGAAATTTACCATGGTGAGAACAGTCGGTCACTGGAGCGACTTCCCCAGACCTGCGGTGGAGTCCCCATCACTGGGTGCTTTCAAGGCAGGGTACTAGGTAATGTCATCTCAGCTTGCTTTTCCCTGAAGGGTGGGACCAAATGATCTTTCAGGTCCCTTTCAACTTGGGCTGTTCTAAATCACACTTGAATAGTTGCTTGGATTTTGGAACAAAGCTAAAGGCATATCCTAGAGTATGAAGCAGAGTCAGAATAATGTCATCTCTGCCTAACAAGGGAAAAATGCTGATAGTTGTCTTGCATACACCCACAATAATAATTGATAAGGAAGAATTGGGAGCTGCTGAAGAACAGCATCTTTTTGCAGTATGAAAGGTAGTGGTTTAAGGGTTGGCTGGGTACTTTGAGTTAACACAAAACCCCTGTAAGTACTCCTTTTCAAATGAAAGGAAATATTTTGCAATTCTGAATATGATTACTTTTTTAAGCAGAAAAGGCTATGATGGGGATTAATCTTACAGTATCAGTACTTGGGAGGTTTTTACATAATTTAAAATACACCATCTATTCCAAGGGCTGCACCAAACTGTGACTGTTAAAGCCACACACTAAAGAACAGCTAATAACCTTGAAGCGAGTTTTTTCTGGACTCAGTTGTCTTTGAAAGAAATCCTTTGTGTTAATCATACATGTTGCTAGTAAATATATAGTTAACATAAACATCCTAATTTTCTCATTAATTGAAAAATCTATGTTTATACCTTATTTTTTTACAAAACAGTAAACAGAAGCCTCTGTTCACTCATTCACAAGGCATAAAGGAGAAAGAAATGTTGTGTTAATCAGGTCTTTAATTTTTATTATAGAGGGGAAAGACTTAATTAGTAGTAATATTCCTTAAGGCTTTTGAAAGAAGCTTTATAACCATTGGAAACCTTATTATAATACGTAAATGCTAACTGTGCCTGTTTAACTTCATTTGTAAGAGCACAAAGACAACCAGATGATTGTTAATCTTGTAAACTCTATCGGGAGACTTAATGTCTGAGAGACATGTTAGCTCACATTTCCTTTTCTCAGTCTGTGGTAACATTACTGCTGTTGTTTTGATTCTGTTCATTTTTAAATCTAAAAGCCAAAAACCATCTTTTTAGGTTGTTGAGCTTTTTGCCAGGCACAAATGGAAATATGTAGTCAACTAGCTACAGGCACAACTAGAACGTAAATAGCAGCAATTTGTTTTCCTAGAATCAGAGAAGTCTAGGTTAGAGGGACTTTTGGGGTTCATCTGGGTCAAACTTGTGTAGAAAGCAGGGCCTTAGGTTAGGTAGTTCATCCCTGTCTTAGTCCTGTTGAGCTGAGACTTCAGACTCCCAGCAAGGGAGATTGACCACTTCTCTGATCAGCCTGTTCTCATGGTGATTAATTTATTTTCTCATACGCAGCTAGAATTTTCCCTAATGCACTTTGTGCCTATTGTCTTCTGTCCTGTCACCACACATCCTTGTGAAGATGGTATCTTCATCTCTTCTGTAACTGCCTTTTAGATATTGGAAGGCTGCGATTAGATTCCTTCAATGAAACTTCTTTTACCTTAGGCAGAATAAACCCAAGTTCTGCGTCCAACCATTTAATCATTTTGCTTGCTCTCTTCTGGATTCTCCAGTTTTCCAGTGTCTCTCTTGAACTGGAACAATCCAAACTGGACACCATAGTCCAGGTGTGACTTAAAGTGGTGTAATTGCATCCCTTGTTCTACACAATTCTTGTTCATGCAGCCCATGAAACAATCTGCCTTTGCTCCTACCAGGATGCTTTGCTGATTTGTTTGGCTTGCTCTCCACCAGAATCCCAAGGTCCTTCTCAGCAGCGCTGAAAAAAGCTGACTAGCCAGTCAGACCCCAGGCTGTGCTGCTGCTGGGGTTATTCCATCCCAGTGGGAAGACTCTGTCAAAGCTCATAGAGTTCTTGTCGATGCACTTTTCCAGCCTGTCAGAGCCTGTTCGGTGGCTCTTCCATCCAGCATAGTGCTCTCTGCTCCTAGTTTGCAGTCATGTGCAAACCTGGGGAGGGTGCATGCACTCCTGGCACCCAAATCACTTCTAAAGATATTGAATAATGTCTAACATTGTATTGATTGCTGAGAAAATCCACTCATGAGCAGCTGCTAATTTACCTTTGAGCCTTTAACCACCACCTTTTGAGTCTGGCATTCTCTCAGGTTTTCCACACCCCTTTTGTGGTCCATCTGTTCTGTTCATAACTTTCCAGCTTGTCTACATGGATGTTGTGGGAGACCATGTCAAACTAAAATCAGGGTAGGTGATGCGCACAGCTTTCCCCCTCATCTACTGAACAAGCTGTTTTACTTGCACAAAGGCACTCAGGTTGGTCAAACATCATTTACCCTTGATAATCACCTTCTTGTCCTTCATGTGCCTTTAAATAACTTCCATGCCAACCTCTGCCCTAATTTTCCTTGGGACTGAAGAGTTTATATCACCTTTGCTGTTGTTAATACAGTTTGCCCATATAAATATATTTTTACCTCTGAATCTGTTTCCTTAAAAGAAAGTAGCAAGAGACCTCTACTTCATCCCAATTATTCAGGTTTCTGTAGCAGTTAGCAAAGCATCAGTTTTTGCTCTTTACTTAATTACATGAAAACATTTTTACCTCAATAGGAAAGGAATTGCAACTAAAATTTAATGCTTCCAAGTTCCTTCAGTGGAAGCTGAAAAGTGGCGTCTTTGCAATATATCTTTTTCATCACCTTTTCTTTCCATGCTTTTATAAAGGCTGTTTCTCACACTTACATTAAGTTATTGATAAATTTTGCAACTCTGATAAAAGAGAGTTGTTCTTAGACCTGTGTGATTTCTGACTATCTTAGATAGTTTTAAAAAAACCCAAGTGTGGTGGTTTGACCCTGGCTGGAGGCCAGATACCCATCAAAGCTGCTCTATCACTGCCCTTTTCAGCTGGATGGGGAGAGAATATATATTGAGAGGCTTAGGAGTTGAGATAAGGACAGGGAGAGATCATTCTGCAATGAGTGTCACGGGCAAAACAGACTCAACACAGAATAAAGGAAAGAAACTCTCTAATTTATCCCACTGCACTGCACACCCAGTGACACCAGAGTCGGGTGATGAGAAGTGTGACCAGATCTTAAAGCCCCTCCCCTCACTCCTCCCTTCTTCACAGGCTTCACTTTAGTCATGATTGCGCTCCCTTCTCCCCCTCATTGTGGCATGGGGAGGGGCAGGGACTGGGGGGATGGGGGGTTCAGTCAATTCCTCACAAGATGTTTTCCTTCTTTGCTGGTGGGNTGGCTGGTGGGGGGACATTCCTCATACCCTTCCCCTGCTCCAACGTATGGTCCCACCCACAGGAGACAGTCCTCCACAAACTTCTCCAATGTGAGTCCTTTCCCATGGGGCTTCAGCTCTTCACCAGCTGCCCTAGCGTGGGTCACTGCTATGGCGTGCAGTCATAAATCATAGAATGTCTCTCAGGTCACAAGGCCCCCCCCCAGCAAACCTGCTCCATCGTGAGTCTCTCTCGCTCATCTCTGTCTCCGTCTCCCTCCCTGGATGCAAGTGCTGGCAGAGGCTCCAACATGGGTCACAGCATCTTCTTAATGTCTCCATCCTGGTCCAGCATACGGCCCCTCCACGGGCTGCAGGGGGGGTCTTGGCCTTTTCCACGGGCTGCGGGGGGACACCTGCTCTACCATGGGTTTCTACAGGGGCTGCAGGGGCATCTTTCTCTCCGGCACCTGGGGCGTCTCCTCCTCCCCTTCACTGACCTTGGTGCCTGCACAGTTTCTTACATCTTCTCACTCCCTTCTCTGGTGGCAAAAAGCAGCTGCTTGTGGGTTTTTACTTCTTAAATGTGATTCCCAGAGGCACTGTGACCATCGCTGATGGGCTCGGCCTCGGTCAGCAATGACTCTGGCCTTGAGCCGGCTGCTGTTTACTGTCAGGCCTAGGGGAAGTGTCTAGCTGCTTCTTGCAGATGCCACCCAGGAGCACCCCCTCCTCCACCAGAACCCAACCATGCAAAACTACAACTCCAAGTTTTCAGATATTTGACTTCAAATCAAGTGGCATGTGCTATATTGAGCACCATGGATTTCACTAATGGCACTGAGATTTGTATGTTCTGATTACCTTTTACAGTCAGGCAACTCTTAAGTTTCCTAAGTAGAACCCTAACTTTATGCACCAACATTTGAAATTTGGAGAGATGAAGGGTTGATTTGTTAAGTACTGTTGTAATTTTTTCATGTTCAGAGGGGTTTTTTAAGGCTTTTTTTTTTTCAAAATTTGTAGGAATTTTTAATTTCAGTATAGTGATTGTTTAACTATGGGTCTACCAAAAATGTAAAATGAAGGTATATACTAGCTTTAGTTACTTACTATGTACAATGAAGGTATATACTAGCTTTAGTTACTTACTATGTACTATCTGTCTAAACATACATACAAATTAGTTTGACCTTTCCATTAACAGTGAATATCATACTACAGCCAGTGCATTCATTCTATTTATAATATTTTTTTAATATATATTTGCAGGTCATTGCATATAACTCAGAAGGGAAAAGCAGTCCAAGTGAGACAGTAGAATATATTACTTGTCCAGACAAACCTGGAGTACCTTCAAAACCTACGGTGAAAGGAAAAATTCATGCACAGAGTTTTAAAATAATCTGGGGTAAGATTGTTATCCATTTCTGTTTAGAGAATGTCCTGTGTATTTTATAGATATAGGATGGCAGTGAAGTAGTGTAATTATGTGGCAAGAATAATATACAAATTGTAATAGAGACTGTTGTTCCAGGAGACCACAATAAGGAAAAAACAGTAACATTAATTTGTGTACCAAGGACTTCTTAAAATTCTGTTTCTCTGGCACAAAAAGTAGATGCCATGAAATTCTGAATTTTTATCGAAAGAGCCAACTTCAACCAGTCCTCAGTGTTTAGTTTTGATAGATAAATGTTTTTATTTGCTAAGGAAGTTGAGAAACTTTTCCTTAGGGTCATGGGTTTTTAGCCTTATTCTGTGAAGTAGGAAAAGATGAGACGGTACCATGTGAGGCAGAAAATAAAACAGTAAAAGGTTTTATTTATTGTCACAGGTGATTTAACTTCTTCTCTATTTCTCTTTAATAGTGTGTTTGATTGTATTGCATTCATAATAAGAAATGTACTTGTAGAGTCTAGGTAGTACTCAGTGAGTCTAGTCTTCCATCTTTCCAGAGTGCTTTGCTACATCAGAGCCTGATACATGGTCTGTTATGGATGATATGTAATGTAAGCAGTTGTTAGAAATACATAATTTGTAAATTGAAAACTACCTAAAATATCCAATTATGTATAAAAACTTTAATAGTCATTATTTTTTCACAGTAACGCTGTCTCTTTTTTAATAAGTGATAATTAATGTGATAATTTTATTTTTCATTTGGAGTAATTTGTTACCTTCCAACCAAAAAAGTACTGCGTGCCTTATAATACATCTCATTTTATTTAGCAGGTGTGATATGATACATAACCCTTGCCTAAGAGCCAACACCATTTCATCCAGAGCATATATAATGTAATGTTATGGCAGCAGTGCCCTTCTGTGTTGAAGTATCATCCTGTCTTTATATTTGTCCAAAATGTTGGGTTTTGTCCACATTGTTCTCCAAGTGAGCTCTGAGAAAGTCTGAGAGAGAGCAGTAGGATTATGTATCAAAGAGCTCTCTGGGTTTGTGTCTTGTATGTGGATATTGTACCAGAGAGGATTGTGCACTCAATTTCTAGTGATGTTTTAAGAGAGTTAGAGTTTCAGTGTAGAACTTCTGGCTTCTGTTTTCTCCCAAAATATTTAGGTTTTTGAAATCATGTCCTTAAATAATTTTGAAATATTCTTCCATGCAAATTAGTATGGTAATATTTTCCTATCTGCAGTCCGAATTGCAGGACCGTTAGGATCTATGTCCCTGAAACCATGATCAGGCAGCCTTCCACAGCGCTTCAGACTGACATGTTTGCTGTGGCATCTCCCAGGTGCCCGATTCGCTTGTCACTCTTCATTTGTAGAGTATACAGTAGGGTTGTGAGCTGGCAGCTTTGCATAGTGGACAATTGGAGTGATTTGCAGCTGTCCTAGAGTGCTATAGCTAACTAGGATGCTCTTTGTCTAAGTAAGCACCCATTTTCAGTCAGCTGATAAATTTGCCTTTTGTAAATTCTCCCCAAAAGCTACAGAACCCTTTACTTTACCTCACGTAGTGGAAATGTTGCTGTTTTTTGTAGATCCCCCAAAAGACAATGGAGGAGCAGCAATAAACACATACGTTGTGGAAATGTCTGAAGGTTTAAATGGTGAGTATTAGGAGCATATATTGGCATTCAGCTGTGTTCTTTTTTCTCTGTGTGTGTGTGCCTGTGGGAAGAGTAAAATGTGTATTAGGCCAGGGAAAGTTATTGCAAGGGACTGCCATTAAAAAAATAGGAACGTTGCTGTTTGTAAACAAGAGGTTCTTTTTCTTTGGCTTAGAAAGAAGATGCCACAAAACTCTTACGTTGAAAGAGATGCTGATGCTGATGTTTAACTTATTAATGAGGTGTGTTCTCTTTTAGAAATGAAATTACACATTTCAGATGTTTTAGGGCAGGAAGACAGAACCAAGTACCTTTGTTGGATGTGGGACAGCTGAAAGAAAAACTAGTGCTCCGTTTATCGCTATTAGAGGAGAAGGGTGATGCACTTGGGATAACTTCCTGCTGTGTGCTTGCTTTTCTGTCCTGTCAGACAGAGGGGAAGTTAACAGTATTTCTAAACTGGACATAAAGCTATCCAGCTAACTTACTTTAAAATCTGGATCTTTTAAGTAACCTTATTAAATTCAGAAACACATATTGAGAATGAAAGTTCATACTTCCCCAGTGCTGTGTCAGATTAAGACAGTGGTCCCTGGATTCTAATGGCAGCCCTGCCAGGGGTCTCAGCTGTTGTCTTTTTGATGCTTAGTCTGTCACTTTCCTTTCTCCATCACATGTTGGCGTTAATTCACTTTTGGAAGGATTTCCCTGAGCCTTTCACTCAGATTTAGTGAGTGATGAATTATGTTTCATTCCCAGTGCTCTAAATGCTATGATGTATTGAGTTGTTGGAGATGTAATTAAAAGTCCCCAGGTTTCCTGCTTAAACTCTTTAACAGAGAGAGAGAATGCTAAAGAGTTTCTGATTTAAGAATCTGACTGAATAGCACAGCACAAAATCTGTATTTCAGATGGTGCTGGGCTATTCCAGAGTGCAGGAACGAGGTTCCTCAATTGTAAACTGTAGTTACAGGCTGCAAAAATAATGGAAAATTTTGCTTTTATATCTTTCCTATTTATTTGGTTATGAAGTTTGAAGGTGCTTACTGGCCCAGTAAGAACCACTTCATTGATTCTTGTAGCTAATGTGAATACCAGTTAAGGAAGATAATTCACTTCAGCTGATCTATACAGATTTACTGAGGAAACTATCTGTGAAATGATTCAATCTCTTTCCAGGAAACTATAAAGCAAGGCTTAAGTTTTGTTGATAAACATCAGGCACACACTTAATTAGTGACGCTAGGATACTTGCTGTGGCTGGCACTGAAGAGTGGCAGATTACTCCTTGGTTCATTGCACGCTTCCTCCTAACCTTTCAGGAAACAAATGGGACACGATATACAGCGGAGCTGCTCGGGAACACGTGTGCGACCGACTGAATCCTGGCTGTTCCTATCGCTTACGTGTATCCTGCGTTGGGGAAGGAGGACAGAGCACGGTAATAATCAGCTAATATTTTAATTAAATAAAATTTCTCTCTTTTTAAGAAAATCTGGTCCAGTTGTTAATAAGGAAATACTGTACAGAAGTGCCTAACCAAATAGCCATAGTGTGTACACCCATAGTAATGCAGTGTTTCAAGTTTCTGCTCATTTCATAGAGAAATGAAATGTGAATATGGTTTTTTATACTATATTTGGCTGAAAGTGATTGGTCATCTTTACAAAACCAGACACTGTGTTTCCTGTGCGGTATGTTGACAGAATGTCTTTTCTTAAGGCCTAACCCAAGACAACGGTGTAAATTTAATGTTTCCCATGTGGTCAGTGGAGTACCCTGTCTGAGCGGCTGAGTCAGTCCAGCAGACAACGGGGAAACATTTCCTCAGGCTTTGCAGGGATGCTCTCCACAGTTTCTTCCCATTCTGTCTCAGCCACAACCAAAATGTTGATGCTGCCCTGCCTTTCTGTATTCCCAGTCTGGTGTGCCATACAATGCTCCCTTGTATGTGCACCTTACATAGGCACCCACTTGCACCCTCACTTCTGTGTAGTTCAGCCTGCAGAGCCAAAGCGCCATGCTGTATTCTTCTCCCTTCCTCCCAGCAGCAAGCGTAACAAAGCCAGCCCTCACTCTCTCCACATTTCCAGCAGGACTTTGCTGTCCAGCTGATGTCCTGGAAAATCTTAAGACCCTGCATTCTTGGTGTTTGCATTTCTTCCCCAGCCACCCTTTACTTTATGAAGTTCATGTGTTCTTCCTCCACATAGAAGGCTTCTGCAAAGATAACCTTGCCCACCTCCATCTTGACTTAAGAATAAATCTGGACTCCTTCAGTGCTGGCTGAGCTGCAGTGCTTTCCCTCTTACCATAGCTGAGCCAGCTGTTGTCCCAGGATGGAGGAAGGCAGTAGACTTCCCAGTCACCTAACCACAAGTGCACGTATGCCTCTGAAGACTTTTGCTGTGCCAAAATCCTTCCCTACAACCCAGCTCCATTAGTTTAGAATATTTGAGTACCAAAAAGAAGATAACTCTGAGAAAGTCCTGGTACTTTCTGAAGGTGTCAGAAATCAGCAGAACGGTAAGGAAAGATGTAATAAAACTTCTCTGTAGCTTGTCATGGACATATGCCTCCTGAGAAAAATTCTGCTTTTTAAGTAGCATCTGTTGTTCAATGCAACAGTACATTTCAAAGGAACTGAAAAGCAGCAGAGCTTCCAATCTACTCATTCTGGAACACACGTAGAAAGCAGTTGTGAAATGAGACTCCAAGATGCATCTGTCTTGTAAAGGAAGAGGCTTCCCAACTTTGCCTTTGTTCTGAATCACGCTGAAGCTAATAATCCCGCCTTGTCTCTGACTCATTCCTGCCTGCATCCAGAATAGGCAAGGCCATCTGCTGCATGTTGGTACACTCTTTTTGCACACACTTCAAATCAGAGGCAGAAGCTTGTCACACATTAAGGATTAGTAAGCAATGAAAAAAGTTGAAATGTCTTTTTTTTTTTTAAATCTCTTCTGATTGACCTTTCTGCCCAGTTTTGTTTTCTGGGTGGTTCTTGCACAAAAAATGTACAAGCCTTAGAGTAAAGGTTTTAAAAATCATTGATGGAAAAGAGAATGAGTTTACTTTGCACAAGCCATATTTCAGGCATCCATGCCAGGTTTGTACTGATACTTAACTACTACTTTTAATTCTACCCCTTGCGTGTGTACTGAACCACAAAAGCAAAAGTTAATTTTGCATATTGTGTTATTACTGTGACACATTTTTGTGATGGAAAGACACTTGACTGCAGGGTTTGAAAAATAAAAGATAAAAGTAATTTATTTTAAACCCACATGCAGATTCAATACGTCACTACTGCAGGTTTCATGGGTACGGTAGAGAAATGCACTATTGCTGTTTAGAAGTACAACTACAGTTGTCACAACCACAGTTGATTCACAGAATACACTGCTGCCAACGCAACAGTCACAGAATGCAGTATTACTGCCCACAGCAGAGTCCCTATTACCGCCCACAGGCAATTCACAAGGTTCAATATTACAACCCCAGCAGATTCACAGAACACATTACCACAAGTGCACTAAATACTACACGTGTGTTAGTTAATCACCTGAGACTACAAACCTAAAGCATATTAAATATTCACTTACCCATCTCTCCAGGTAAGGGTTCTCAGTACGTTACCTTAACCAGCATCCTGGCCAAGGGGGAAGAGTCTCCTGGTAGAGTTGGAGAAGCAGCTCCCCCATCTCAGACTAAATCCAAGGGTTTACAATTTATTTTATGTCTGATGTACGTGACAGTATGCAGGACTGTGCAGAGTGGACAATACCACCTTCCATGTTTGTCATTAGCAGTGTTTCCCCTTATCTTACACCCTGTCTGTTGCATATCTTTGCACTGTCTGGGCCCATTGAAGCCAAATGGGGACCCTCTGTCTTTTATGTTACTGCTAGGCAGCTGAATAGTGGTTTTATTGGGACTCAGGGCATATTGTTTGTTGAAGGAATTCCAAGGCTCAAACCAGGTTTCAGTTCATTGAATAATGCAGCACTGCCTGTTTAGTCTCGTTTTGCAGGACAACTCAAGTCTGAGCTATCTACACAGCTCCGTGTGGGTTGTCTCTGCTGAGATGGGGCCTCAAGGCAATCCATGGCTGAGCCGCTGGGCTAGACATTGCCGAAACCTGTTGTGGACCTGAGTCACACGATCCTTACGGATTTATATAAGTATTATGAGAAATAGATACAAGAACACTTTATCATCACTGTGTATTTGAAGATATAGTTCAAAAAATGGAAGACCCTGCTTCTGACTCAAGTATTTGCCTTTACTTAAGGCATAATTGAAAGTGTTTGTTTTGGCCTAGATGACCTCATTAATCCATCTTTCCTTTGTAGGCATCTGAGTCTTTACTGGTGCAGACACCAGCGGTGGTTCCTGGTCCATGCCAGCCTCCAAGGCTACAGGGTAGACCAAGAGCAAGAGAAATTCAGCTGCGCTGGGGTAATTCTTTTACAGCTTTTACCGAGTGTAAGGGATCCAAATGTGTCACAAGTTAAAATTCAGTAAGATTTTCTTTCTTTCTCGTTTCAGGACCACCTCAGGTAGACGGTGGTTCACCCATTACCTGTTACGGTCTGGAAATGTTTCAGACAGAAAACGATGAACACAGAGAGGTGTACCAAGGCTCTGATGTTGAATGCACAGTCGGCAGCCTTCTTCCAGGAAGGATGTACAACTTCAGACTGCGAGCAGCTAACAAGGCTGGGGTAAGCAGGCAATGTGAAGTGCAACGAGTTCCAGAGACTGCCATCAATATTAAGGATCTATTCTTTTAAGAAACATTTAACAGCAGTTTTAAAATTAGGAGTTCCTATTGTCGAGTCACTTGATTCGCATAGCTTATTGTTGTGTGGGAAGAGACAGTTAAACATCAGTTTATGATAAAGGGGGGTTTAGATTGGTTTTAGATGAAGGGAAGAGACAATATGCCTTATATGTGAATAATAGGGAAGTGGTTAGGAAAATGCTAAGTACTTTATCAGAGCATTGCTGCAACTTTAATACCTCATGTGAAGTAAGTTAGTAAGTTATTTTCTGTATGTAGTTTTGTAAGTTGATTTACCTTTATTTTTACAGCTGTTGGTGTTCTAATTAGTGTTTCCTGACTTTTTTTTTATATTTAATTTAACCTCTGAGTAGACATTCTGTCAGATACAAGAATATTTTCTCTGGAGTATTAAATATATCTCAGCCAATTGTTATCGTAGAATTTATTTAATTATGTATCCAAAGGCCTGATTTAAAGGCAGAGAGGCAGGGCTGCTTGTGTTAGCCTTATGAAGAGAACCTTATTGAACAATTGGAACCAGTTGACACTGGGGAGGTACCTGCAGCTTAAGGCTTTAAAGCTCTGGGCAAACTTTTTGTCTTTTTTTTTTAATCATTTGTTTCTTCTAGATAGAAATAGGCAGTTAGAAATTGTGATATGTTAACAGTGCAGTTATGTAACTTAACAATAAGGATTTGGATAGCGCATTCTCGTTTTGCCCAGCGTTTGGAGTGTCAAATTTATTCTGGTTGCATTTGCTGTGAGGAGAAGTGTCTTGCAGCTGTTCTGGAGAATAGTCAGGTACTGAAATAAATCCTGAGTGCACAGTCCATGGAGATTTGTTTTACCAGCAATATAACGGTTCAGGCTGGGCTCATAAGCCCCTACTATGGTAAACTGTTATATAAAAAGTAGCAACTTTAGTTTTACAAATTAGTTGTGTCGATTCCCTTTTTAATAGTTTGGACCTTATTCAGAAAAATGTGAAATAACTACAGCACCTGGACCACCAGATCAGTGCAAGCCCCCCCAGGTGGCATGCAGATCTTCTGCATGTGCTCAGGTGTGGTGGGAGGTAAGAATGCCATCTTACACTTATCTTAACATAATTGTCCTCTACGTTTTTAAGTTCAGCTTTAAAAGCTTGAGACAATATTTTAATCACATTTTTAAACATAGTTACCTGATTATCCAGAACTGGGTGGGTAGAGCCTTATAGTCATTTAACATACCATTGTATGACATCTCCAGTTGGCAGCCTGCAGGTACTTGAGACCTGACTTTGTTCTTTTGTTTAACAGTTTTGCCATAACTGCTGCACTGCATTTCTGAGTGATGCAGGCTCTTCTTAAAATTTTTTCTTTAATGTAGTTATCTTTCCTCAGAGCGAATATATCCACATAATACAATAGATTATTGTGCATTTGCTGGCTTTATAAGCTGATTTAATTTTATATAATCATATCAGTAATAATGTAGCAAAAGCCTCACAGACTTCCTATAAACCCATAGTATTTAGATATCTGATTAAAAAAATGCAATAGATAAAAATTAAGCTGGTAAAAAGGAAGATTCTATCTGTGAATACTGTTTAAACACAGCTTTTCAGTGCCTTGAGATGGAGTGAAGCATCTGAGTTACAGAATGGTAAGGAAAAAAAGGCTAAATGATCTCTGTATTTAAGCACCTGAAATCAAAATTGCTTTCTGTAGAGTAGTCTCTGCAACAGTGAACGGTGGTTTTAAACTATAGGTGACCCAAGGCCAGTAATGCATTCTGACTTACTGCTGTTGTACTAGATTAAAAATCAGTGAAGAAATGGGAAGGTAACATTCCTGTGAGGGAAAAAAAAACCAAACTAACAAACAAAAATGCCAGTATAGTGGTGGTGAGTTTGGTGGTGTTCTTTTCAGTCAGTGAATTTAATTTCTAACTATCCGTATCCATCTTAAAGGTTCCAGTGAGTAATGGAGCTGACGTCACGGAGTATCGACTGGAGTGGGGCGGTGTGGAAGGATGCATGCAGATCTCCTACTGTGGGCCCGGGCTCAACTGTGAAATGAAAGGGCTTTTGCCTGCCACTATATATTATTGCAGGGTTCAGGTAAAGATCTTAAACTGCTGTCAGTGAAACCTGGACAGGAGAACTGACCCTGCTGTACAAACGCGGTGTGCTTTGCGTTTGCAGGCCGTGAATGTTGCAGGTGCCGGCCCTTTCAGTGAAGTCGTGGCGTGTATGACTCCAGCCTCCGTACCCGCAGTTGTGACTTGTCTTCGGGGATTAAGTGAAGATGAAGTTGAAAGTCCACACTATTCTCCTTCCACGTGCCTTGCTCTAAGCTGGGAAAAACCTTCTGACCATGGATCTGAAATCCTGGGTTACAGCATAGACTTTGGAGATAAGCAGCCAGTAACTGTTGGGAAGGTTCTGAGCTATTTCATAGATGGCTTACAGCCAGACACTACCTACAGGTATGCCATCACACCTACTGGACATCCGTCTCATTCTTCCACAAGAGTAGGGTCTTTCTTTGTTCGTTTCCTTTTTTTTCTTTTAATTCTCTACATGACACTCAGAGGAGTATTAGTACATATTCATGGAGGAAAAGGAAGCTTTGTAATGGTGGCTGGCAGAGAAGGACCTGGGGGTGTTCATTGACAGCTGACTGAAAAACTTCTTCACAGAGAGGGTTGTTAGGCAGTGAAACAGGCTGCCCAGGGAAGTGGTGGAGTCTCCATCCCTGGAGGTGTTTAAAAGATGGTTAGATATGGTGCTGAGGGACATGGTTTAGTAGTGGATGGCAGGTTAGGGTGATGGTTGGACTGTATGATCTAAAGGGTCCCTTCCAACCAAGGCGATTCTGTGATGATCATCATAAGTAGGTGAGCTGTGCTGGTTTTATTTTCTTTCAGGAACAATTTATTTTAGTGTGTTTATTGCTCTAGGTCTGTGGTATCTGTCTGGTTAACATGTCAGTTTCACTGATTTGAGGTTACAGATTCAGATTAATAACTGTTTTTTGGACTAGATGCTTCACAGGTAACCTCTAATCCGTTTGACAAGATAAAATCCATCCAAGGAAGGACCATGTCTAGTCTTTACTGAGTGGATTGTCTGATCTAATGACAGCTCATCGCAACTTGCAATGCCTTTTCCGCAAAAATACAGCATGTTTGGGTGGCAGTCAGCTTGAAGAATAACAGTTTTAAAATCTATCAAGCAAATTTAAATATATTTTGAAGAATTTTAGTTGCTAAAAACATCCCTTACAGGAGAATGTCAGTCCCACTGAGGTCAGATTTTAAGCCCACACTGATTTCAGTGTAGTTAGGGTATCATCTGGCTATGGAATTTTCTGCATCATTAAAGATATGCATGCTCTGTGTAAGACTACAATATTTCTGTCTGCCTTACAAGTATTTAACAATAATGCTGGCAATTTGAAGAGCTGTTGCTCTCTGTGTCAACAAACTGAAGAGAGAGAAGCTTTTATTGCAGAGATGCTTCTGTACTTCTAACCCACAAAAGTGCATTTATAGAATACTCTGTCAACTCTGTGCAAATAAAAGATGTCATATGTTAACCTTAGTTACGTGCTGTAATAAATTAGCATACTGTTATATATTACTGTAATGAAGGGAAAAATATTTATTCATAAGCCTGCCCACACATTTGTGTTTCAGTATTTTGAAAGTGTGTGGTTGTTTCAGAATTTAATTATTGTGATTATTTTTTCCAGTTACCTAGATACTATTTTAGACAAGCAAATGTTAGCCTGCAAAATGAGATTAGACATGCTTTGTTTCCTATGGCTACCTGTGAGATATGTAAAGAGCCTCAGATTTCTGTTTTCTGCTTTTTCCTTTTTAGAAATAAATTTATTGGCTACGTCTTTTAATTCTTACTTGTAAACCTAATGCCAGCATTGTTTTCCATGGAGTATCCAAATTTAAAAAAAAAAAAAATCCCTGGATTTTGAGTTCCACAAACCCCTCAGCCAATGTGTCCTTTGACTCTTGGTTTCCCCCTCTCCAAGCATACCCAAGGTGGCTTGTGTTTTCAGGCACCCAGAGATGTGTTCTTCCCAGTGAAAACAGCAAGAGAGCTGGCTGGGCACCATCACTTTCTTTTCACATGAATCTGATCTATTCCACAAAGCCCATAAAACCTTCCTGTATTCATCCTTGAACTCACCTAATACAATAGTCAAAGATATAGAATACGTTAGGTTAGATGGGACCTTTAAAGGTCATCTAGTCCAATCCCCCTGCAGTAAGCAGGGACATCTTTAACTAGATCAGATTGCTCAGAGCTTCATCAAGCCTGACCTTGAATGTCTCCAGGGGTGGGGCCTCCACCACCTCGCTGGGCAACCTGAGGATTCAGCTTCTTTTGGGGTGGGTTTTTTTTTTCACCTTCCCTCGTCTCTCCAATATGTCTATCAAAAAATTTGGTACAAGGCCTGCAGGGTCAGGAAGATGGACCACTCCTTAAGTAGCAGATAGAGCTTTTGCATCTTTTCACTGATGTGAATGATGCAGATAAGCTAACATTTTTATTTTGAATCGATCCAACTCCTTCAGCTCTGGCAAGGAAAGTGGCTCTCCTACTTATTCCTGACAGTTTTTGAAAGTGTAATACTGATAAATGTTTTCCTTGTAGAAAGTGCCATCTATCTGGTACCATTATTCTCTTGACTGTGAATGGTGGAAATGACCAGTTGTTGTTTAGAATCTAATTTCAAGTCCATTTATTCTCTCTTTTCCAAACACTAGAGTACGAATTCAAGCCCTGAACAGTCTTGGAGCGGGTCCTTTCAGCCACACCATAAAACTGAAAACAAAACCTCTCCCCCCGGATCCACCTCGCCTGGAATGTGCTGCCTACAGTTCTCAGACTCTCAAGCTGAAGTGGGGAGAGGGAACTGCAAAAGCTCTAACTGACTCCATTCAGTACCACCTCCAGATGGAGGATAAGAACGGAAGGTTGGTTTTGGCATGGCTTTAAGCTGCCCTGTATCGCTGTGGTCTGATGGCAGCAAAGGGCAAAATTCCATATGCTTTGTTGAATTTACAACAGACATAGGAGGTCATCTCATCTGGCAAGGCAAGAGGGGCTCTGGGGTTCCATGCTGGGAAGTACAAGATTAAAAACTTCATCGTTTTTCCTTAATTTATAGTTCTATATGAAGTGTTTAATGAAATGTTTTGTACCAGCACACTTCCTCTCATGTTTGGTTATTTTGTCAGAGTATCATGTCTGATCAGTCTTGTGGATTTAAGATACTTGATACTGGAAGGGATGAATTCTTTACTCCCTGTTGCCTTGATATGCAATTATCTTTAGTGGGAAAGAAACTCATATGGTACAAATTATTCTTTTTAGGGATATCTTCTCTCACGTTAAATCGGAGTGTAAGCTGAGATGGTACAGCAGGTACCCTTGCCTGAATGGTAATATGGACAGTATTGCTACACTGTGTACCGACTCTGAATCGCTGAGTAACTTCAGCTTGACAGTGAGACAAAATAGATCTGCTAGGTGAAATTGCTCTGCTTAAAGGAGGAAAAGAAATTAGACTCTGAACTGGAAAGAAATTCACTGTCATTACCAAAGACTAGGTCGTGTGCAGGTACTGTCTCTTAAATTTTAAAGAAAAGTTGGAGATGATAACCCCTGCAGAAAGAGGTAAACTTGTGCTGTGTCCTGGGGATACCAAAATTGATACTCAAAAGAAAACTGCCAAGATCAGTTGGTGTAAGAAATATAACATGAAGGAGAGTGGCCAATCTGCAAAGCTCTCAGAATGGGACTTGGTGTGCACTACAGGTGTGACACCAGCCTCCTGTGCAGATCTGAGTGGAGTGAGCTTCGGGAGTTACTTACCTCGATGTACTAGAGCAGTTTGATCCATCACCCTTTCTGAGGTGCAGAAGGGAGAGTTTCAGAAGAGCAAAAAGCTCAAATCCTGTTACCGAATTTTGAAAAGCTGAAAATGTCGGGGGGAAAGATGGCCAAAAAAAAAGCAAGTGATGCCTGCAGCTCATGGAGAACAGGAGCTACTATCCTCTCTCATTGTTTTAAGTGCAGAAGCATTTCTGAAAATGCTTAGGATCATTTTTGCCAAGAGACACTCTGTAGTACTCTTAAATATATTTTCATTTCAGAGACGTGAGAAGTAAAAACTTGGCCCTGGAGAATGAGCTTCTTATTTCATTGTCATGCCAGAACATAAATATTTCTGGGCTTCTCATTAGATTCTGGGAACTAAGGGGAATAAATTTCAAGCCAGTACTGTAGCTACTTCAGAAATCCTCCTCTGTGTTTGAACTGAACCACTCATTCCGCTTTCAGGTTTGTATCCTTATACAGAGGCCCGTGTCATACGTACAAAGTACAAAGACTCAGTGAGTCAACGTCGTACAGATTTTGTATTCAGGCTTGTAACGAAGCTGGCGAGGGTCCCCTCTCTCAAGAATATGTTTTCACTACTCCCAAATCTGTCCCAGCTGCCTTGAAAGGTAAAGGTGCTGCTTTTTTTCATTTGGGATGGAGTAGGGGGGTGGCAAGTTTGTTTGGGTATTGTGTTTTATTTGGGGTATCGAGAATGAATCATAGAATGGTCTGGGTTGGAAGGGACCCCAAGGATCACAGAGCTCCAACCCCCCTGCCACAGGCAGGGCCACCAGCCTCCAGGCCTGGATCTACACAAGGTTGCCCAGGGCCCCATCCAACCTGGCCTTGAACACTTCCAGGGACGGGGCATCCACTACTTCTCTGGGCAATGCTATGCCCTTTTCCAAGGACATACAGGAATAGTAAGGAAATGCTTCTTTCATGTAATTGTCTAAAGCCTAAAATATTTGCTCCAAAAATGAGAGGCTTGAAGTTTATGCATTCTTTGACAAAAGAAGGTTTGTACTTAGAATCCTTGCTTACTAGGAAAGAGTGACCAGGCTGTTGCAGTAATTCGAGGTGGAAATTCTTCCTAGCACGGTTAGAATAATTTTAAGTTTCTTTTTGCATGCGATAGCCCCTCGCAGTCACCAAATTTTACTTGTTTTCTCTTGGATGCTACCTCAGCTAGCAATAGAGACCTATGTGAATTGTTAGCTGTTGTTCCAGAAAACATTGTCAGAAGACTGCATTTTAATCTGAATCTTTTGTTTCTCTGAGACAAAAATAGCAGCTAGAAGATAGAATTTTACACGTGAAGTGATGGGGAAGGCAGAGCTAGCTGTCACCTTTGTGCTTTCTTCCTTCAGCACCAAGGATAGAGAGAGTAAATGATCACACTTGTGAAATCACGTGGGAGGTTCTGCAGCCCATGAAGGGTGATCCAGTTATCTACTGTCTTCAGGTCATGGTGGGAAAAGACTCAGAATTCAAACAGGTATGATCTGTTTAAGTTACTGTATTCTTCTGCAATTAGTATTTGTGATGACTAGTTTAGATTAAAGATTATTGTGTTCCAGTCTGGTTTTAGTCACTGTGCTCACTTTTTGTTACTAAATAATATGAGTTAGTATCTCCTTAAGTCATTGTCATAGAGAAAAGAGATTTATGTTATATAAATACTGCAGTAAGTTGCAGCCTCTCTGGTGTTTTCTAAACACACCTTGACACCCTAAGTGGTGAGGACGTTGTCCACTGATGGGAAGACCTGACAAAAAGGACACATCCACCCAATGGTACGGAATGGAGTGAGACCTACGAGAGAAAGAACAAAGGGTTGTCCCTGGGCTAAAAGCTGTTTGAAGGCAGTAAACAATGTTATAAAAGCTTTGATGTTGCCAAAGTCATCCTTCTGTACAGAGAACTTCAGATAGGAAAGACCTCCAACTTATGCACTGTAGATACACAGGTGTAGGGAAGGGTGATTACTTTTTATCACCGGGCCATTTCATTAGTAGGGCACGCTGTAACTATGAGGGTCAAGCAGTTGGGGAATGTGTTGGAATTTCAGGTTTGAGTATCCAAAGATGCAGTTTGAAACACCAAGCTGCAAATTAGTCTGCATTTAAAAGAGGATGTCCAGTGCTAATTTTGCTTCCCTATAAACTGTCTGATAATTGACATGAAATTAGGCTTGGAAACTCTGTTTCACACTATTAAGCAAGCAGGTTTCCTTCCAGAAAGGAAACACAATTAATTCTGGTATATTATAATTTTATTATAGTTCAATATTAAATAAGTTTTGCCTGTGCTTTGGTAGATTATGGGCCTTAATATTTTCATAATTCATAACTTTTAGTGTAGCGCTATGTTTGTTCATTCGTTTGTAAATTTTTTCAGTAAAAGATGAACCACAGTCTGAGGTGTTTGTTTATCTTTCCATGTGACTATTCTTTAAAGTAACTTTAAAATTGTAAAAGGAACGTTTAAGTGTGTCAGTGAGGCGTGATCAGTGCTACTTCTAGGCACTGATCAATTAACACTTTGATTAGTGATGTGTGCTGCCAAATGAGCTGGGCAAGAAAAGAAAGGTTCGGCCTGGGAATAGCAAAACAGAGTGAGGTGCCTGATTCCTGTTGCCTCTCCAGAACAGTTTAGCACAGTAAATTAAAAGAAAATGAAAAGATTAGTTGCAAAAATTAAAATTGGAACACTCAAGATGTAAACACAGTGGAAACAGCCTTGAAGATACTTAGACATGATGGTGACTATTTTCTTTGACATAGACAAAAATAAACAGCCTGGAAGTCCAGTCCAAGCTGTTTACTACCATTTCCCTGCCAAAACTTCACTCTACTCTACTCCTTCTCCCTGATCCATCAGCTGAATTGCTCGTGTCATTGCTCCCTACATGCCTCAGACAAAACTCAGTCCTCTGCCATTTGAGCTATGTACGACAGTCAGGTTCTTCAAGGGGTTGGGAAGCAACCATATAAATACCCCCACCAACTCTTGTGAGGGGAAGGCAAGTTCTGGTGAGGCACTGAGGATGAGCAGCTGAGGACAGCAACCACTGCCAGCTGGCCTGGCTGCAGCTTGAGTAGGATGTGTGTCAGGGCCTGTTGCTCGCTACCAGAGGCAGGGTACAGATCAGCAGGATTTTGAGGAAGCTGCACTTCCAATGACCTGCCCTGTCACAGTGTGGGAACAATTTCTTGAGAGAATGAAAGGTCTCCAGGTTGTAAATTCCAGCGAAGCTCAGCTGCCTGGCTGTCAGAGGACTTTCTGAGCCCATGAGCAGCCACAGGCACAGCGGCAGCTCTTCAAAAGCAGAAGAGATTGCTGGCTTCTTCACTGAATGTTTGGCAGTTTGCGTTGGTGAAATGCTGTCCAACGGTATGATAACTGTAGGGGAAACTTCTGCATGGTGGGATATTTCTGTATCCTGCTACCATTGTTTAGCCTGGAGAAGAGGAGGCTGAGGAGAGACCTTATCACCGCCTACAACTATCTGAAGGGAGGTTGTGGAGAGGTGAGCAATGGTCTCTTCAGCCAAGTGACAGGAGACAGGACAAGGGGAGATGGCACAAAGCTGTGCCAGGGCAGGTTCAGATTAAATATTAGGAAAAAAAATTTTACTGAAAGAGTTGCTGGGGCCTGGAACATGCTGTCCAGGGTGGGGGTTGAGTCACCATCCCTGGATGTGTTTAAAAAAGGGTAGATCAGGTACTTAGGGATATGGTTTAGCATAGGACAGGAACGGTTGGACTTGATGATCTTAAAGGTCTTTTCCATCCTTGTGATTCTGTGATTAAATAAAGGGAATCCAGATAAGGGCTTGGGGTCAGGGGGAGTGTGAAGGGATTTAAAGAGGTAAATCAAACTGTACCATATTGTGCACATTATAGCTCGATACCTACTGATACATCTACAAACAGAAAATTGTACCTGCACAGAACTTCATTGGTTTTTCCAGGAACTTCACATAGCTGCAGATAAATTAATTAGAGAAACCAGCATTTATATTTCACTGAAATTTAGGCACTTTGTGCTAAGGAGTTATGAACTGGACTTGAGAGTGTCCTTGTGTCATCCAGCCAACTGAGAAGCCCATGGAGAGCATCCTCATAAGTCATCTCTGTCTTGGGATCTGATTAAATTAAGAATCCCAGAGAGAACTCTTTGCAGCTTTTCTGATAACAGTTTATCCTGGGATAAATTATAATACCATAAAAACACAATGTCTTAATTACAACAAAGTATGTTGGATTGAATTAGACTTGATGAAGTAGCTTGATACAGAGTTAATTACCTAAAATCCTCTGATACAATATTTTATGCCATCCTGTGGTATATAGTATTTACATTGCAGGTAGTCACTAAAAACGCCCCAGCACTGGGGCTTTTGGCAGAGTTTACTTGGTGTGGGCTCATCACGCCATAAAAGCACCTGTAGTTCTTGTCCTGTGTTTCAGCAGACAGACCAGAGGGGTTATTTGGCATTTAAATCCCATTTGTGAGCTTTTTGTCCATTTGTCTTCATGTGGGTGAAGACACGAGCACAGACCCATGCTTGTTACAGTTAACCCCACACACCCGTACAGGTTGGGGGTTGGCCTGTGGGGAAGCAGCGCTGTGGAGAAGGACATGGGAGTCCTGTTAGGCAACAGGCTCTCCATGAGCTAGCAGTGTGCCCTTGTAGCCAAACAGGCCAGTGGGATCCTGGGGTGCATCAAGAAGAGCATGTCCAGCAGGTCAAGGTAGGTTCTCCTGGTGAGGCCACGGCTGGAGCTCTGTGTCCAGTTCTGGGCTCCCCAGTACAAGGACAGGGAACTACTGGAGAGAGTTCAGTGGAGGGCTACCTGGATGATTAGAGGACTTGAACGTCTTTCATATGAGAGCTGGGTCTGTTTAACCCGGAGAAGACTGAGAGGGGATCCCATCAGTGCTTATGAATACCTGTAAGGTTGGTGTCTAGAGGAAAGGGCCAGACTCTCCTCAGTGGTGCCCAGTGACAGATCAAGGAGCAACAGGCACAAACTGGAACACAGGAAGTTCTGTCTCCGTATGAGAAAAACACTATTTACTGTGAGCGAGGCAGAGCACTGACATAGGCTGCCCAGAGAGGCTGGGGAGTCTTCTTCTCTGGAGATACTCAAGAGCTGTCTGGACACTGTCCTGTGCATCCTGCTCTAGGTGATCCTGCTCAAGCAAGGGAGTTGGACTAGATGATCTCCAGAGGTCCCTTCCCACCCCTGTGAAGCTGTGAACGTTCACCATAAACAAAACCATAGGCAGACATATATATATGTATGTATGTGGGGCATTTTTACTTGATGCACTGCTGGTTTTTTTCCCTTTATTGCCAGGTCTATAAGGGTCCGGACTGCTCGTTCCGATACACAGGCCTCCAGCTGAACTGTGAATACCGTTTCCGTGCGTGTGCCATTCGCCAGTGCCAAGAGACAGTAGGTCACCAGGACCTGGTAGGGCCCTACAGCGCCCCAGTGCTGTTCATCTCTCAGAGGACAGAACCGCCAGCCAGCACCAACAAGGACGCTGTGCAAACCACAAGGACACAATGGTCACAGAGCGACCAAGTGTGCGCTGCTGTCATCCTTGCACTTTTTGCTATCTTTTCCATTCTGATCGCTGTTATCATTCAGTACTTCGTAATAAAGTGAAAGGAAAAGAGGAGGTTTATTTTAGAACGCTGCCCATTACATTTTTACTTTCCCATAACCTAAAAGTAATTCTGTTCTCTTGCTTTTACAAAACCAGGCATTTAGCACCGGCAGTGGGACTGATGCAAACCTTCTCAGCCACTTTCAAACGCTTTACCGGTAGGTCTAGGCTGACACGTGTCACTAGAGCGCAAGCCACAGAAATACAATCGTTTCTTTAACATGCCTTCTTGCAGCACAGACTCTATCTGGGGCAGGCAAGTGGTGTCTATGAACAGGGGTTTCACCGGTAAAGGCCAGAGTCAAAACGGTTTCCTGGCCCACGCTCCTAAGGGTGGCTACCCTAACAGGGAAGAATGTGTAGATCGCATTTAAAACTTACACTAACTAACTTGTGCTGTATACAATATTAATCCGATGCTGTGAAAGCAATTTAGCGCTGTATTTCTACCTCCTCATTTGTCTTAATTATTTGGGAAGCAGGATTTATGCTGAAAAACAGGAAGGGGCTTTTCTCAGGCAGCAAATAATAAAAACTGGATGGAAGAGTATGCATGAAGGAAGCTTCTTCTCTGATAAATGTGGAGTTCTTCACTGCAAGTAGCTGTTTTCGAAAGACTACAAGGAGATGGCACAAGTGGTTTATCTTACCCCCAGGATTTGATGTTTACTTATAAAAAAAAAAAAAAAATGCCTCTTTTACTTCTTATGACTATAGAAGGGAGAGTGTGAGAGAACTTCATAGACTTATTACTTAAATTGAGAAACACGTTTCCAAAGTTGACCTTTGATCGGATGCAGTTTATACAGATGTCTGTGCCCTCTGATTTTGGCTTAATAGATTAATAGATTTTTTCAGATCAAATTCATTACTGAATTATTGCTGTTTACCCAACATCCACTTGCCATATCCACCAGAATCAAGCACTGCCTTTTTTTTTTTTCTGTTTTGGTTTCTATTCTGTTTCTCTTTCTGTCTGTCTTTCTTTGGGGCACCAAATCAGAAGACGAAGTGTAGTAATTTGCACCAGAAAACTTAAAAGCTGCTTTTTTTCTTGAGATCCTAATGTTTAATGTAATGTCTCTTTGGATACTGTACCAAATTGTTGATTGCATGTAGTTAATGTTGCATTAGAGCACTTTGCAATTCGCATAACTCATCAATGTTTTGTGAGCTTGCATTTGTGAGTTCTTGAATGACCAGACTGAATTTTATCGAGTATCCCATTGAACATCTTGCTAGATGTCACTGATTGCCAGTGACACAGAGCTTGTAGTTAAACTCTCTTTTGGGGGGAGGGTGGGGAAAAAAAAAAAAAAAAGAAAAAAAAATTTCCTTGTCTCATCACACGTCGTTATACACTTTGTAATTAGCTATTCTTAATTTATTTGAGTTACGAGATAGTGGATCATTAATGACTTCTAGTTGTGTTCAGTTTAGCATTTTTAATGGTATTAAACACTTCTGTCGGTCTTAATAATAATAAAAAAGGAACCTCTTGTCTTGTGCTTTGAAGATCTCTGAAGAATTTCTCTTGTATTAGAAACGGGCATGTATTGTACTTGTTCCTACGTCCGATGACCTGTGCTGTAGAATAACGTCGCTGAGTTTCGTTTCGTTTCGGGTTTGTTTTTCTTTAAAGGGGAAAAAGAAACGACAAAACACAAGAAATGGTGAAGAACTTTTGGCCTCCACCTGGCGAGAACGACCCGTCTTTAAAATGTACTGTTATGTTTACATCCTATTTCGAACTTGTCATTTGTACGGATAAAGGCCGATGATACCTTCCCGCAAGGACACCGCGATAACTGATGTTTTCTAGAACCTTCTTTAAAAGTGCCATGTTTGGCAGTGCAAATGAGGTTGGCGTGTTAACAGCCCAGAGATTTCTTACGGTTGAATGTCTAAAATCGGTGAGATTTGTTACTACAGTTAACCTGCAGTGACTTTACGTTTTTCATAGTAAAAATTCAAAATGAGCTCCTATTTTTGATAGTCATTTAATAGTGTATTTGCCATTCGGGCCTCAGTGCGTATTACTGCATTGAAGACAGGTTTTTAATGTAATCTTAATTTTACCTCATATACTGTACATTCCAAAAAACCGATAAATAAATTTAAAAAAA
>VZTU01032671.1:113818-130104 GCA_013400835.1 Zapornia atra
TGAGGTCAGTTCATCACAGGTCATCTCTGCTGCTCCTTCCTCCTCAAGGGAGGACCCCTCACACTCTTCCCCTGCTCCAGGGTGGGGTCCCTCCCATGAGGGACAGTCCTCCATGAACTTCTGCAATGTGAGTCCTTTCCACCGGCTGCAGTTCTTCATTAACTGCTCCAGCGTGGGTTCCTTCCATGAGGTGCAGACCTTCAGGACCAGACTGCTCCAGCGTGGGTCCCCCATGGAGTCACAAGTCCTGCCAGCAAACCTGCTCCAGTGTGGGCTCCTCTCTCCAGAGGCTGCAGGTCCTGCCAGGAGCTTGCTCCAGCGCAGACTTCCCACCAGGTCACAGCCTCCTTCAGGTGTCTCCACTTGCTCTGGCAAGGGGTCCTCCACAGGCTGCAGAGTAATCTCTGTAAGGCCTTGCCACCCTCTTGCCCTAGCGTGTCCCCTGGGTGCAGCCTGGGCCAACATTCAGCTCAGGCTGCATGTCTGCTGTGTGGGGAGGTGTCACCACAGCTCTCAAGCTAAGGCAGGTCAGCCAGAGCCTGCCAAGGTGCCCAAGGCTCAACCAGAGGCTGTTGCTCTCCTCCCAGCCCCAGGGGCAGGCAGGGGCTCATGGCTTCCCTCACCACCTCAGAGAAGGGCAGTCTGACCTCACAGGGAAAGCTGTCCCAACGAGAGGATGCCACACAACTCTGGATTACCACTTCTTCACACCCTACCTTGAGCTGTGTCCAGAAATAACAGGGCAGAACATAATTTTAGGGAAGATGCTCTGAGATGTCCCTTGAGCACAGCAAAGATGAAAGGAGTTCTTGCTGTGTTTAAATGCAACAGGTCATTTATATGACTGCCAGGGAGTCAAGTAGTAATAGCTACACCTCAATTAAGTGGACAAGAACTGATCTCCCCCCCACCCCCCCAAGCACAGTGAAGAAGATTAAACTCAAGAAATCAGATGACCCTGGCAGACAGAGGCAGGAGAAAGTCATGTTTGGCCAGCAATAGGACAAGGGGCAATGGGTGCAAGCTGGAGCATAGAAAATTCCATGTGAATGAAAGGAGGAACTTTCTCACTGTGAAGGTGATGGAGCACTGGCACAGGCTGCCCAGAGAGGCTGTGGAGTCTCCTTCTCTGGAGACATTCAAACCCCACCTGGATGTGTTCCTGTGTGGTTTAGCCTAGGTGATCCTGCTCTGGCAGGGGGGTTGGACTAGATGATCTTTCGAGGTCCCTTCCAACTCCTAACGTTCTGCGATCCCCAAAGCCGATGGGGACTGAGGACTTCAAATACAAACACTAAATAAAAGTAAACAGAAATAAAGATTTTTAAACATAATAAAAAGCCCAACACGTGACACAGGTCAGCTCTAAACCAAGTTTTTCTTCACCCCCTGGGCACCCCACAGCTTTGCCCCCTCCTTGCCAGTCATCCCCCTCCACTGTGCAAAGGCTGCTGCTGCTGCCAAGCATCCTGCGGTGCCCACCTGTGTATCCTCACCTTACTGGGAGGGGGGAGTTCCCAGACAAAACTGTTGGTGCCCCAGCCCACCTGCACCATTGGGAAGATGTCTCCCCTGAGATGACCACAAAGCTTATTATTATCATCCCTTAAATGTCTCCTTAAGAACTCCCCATTCTTGCGATGCTTACTGAGAAGTCTCCAAACCAAAGCACCAGAGCTGTGTACCAGTCCATGTGGTGTGCCAAAGGGATGTCCTCAGCCCCAGGGATGTTACCTAATACCCCTGCAGTTAGCGACAAAGAACCCAAATTCAGCACACTAAAGCAGCCTGAGAGGCATCACCTTGAAGTCACCAGAACCAGTAGAGTGGAAGAAATGCCAGAAGAGAGGTGAATTTACTGAGAATGGGAGGAGAACTGCCACCAGCTGCGTGAGGCACTCAGATCGCTCGGAGGGTGGTGTGATTGCTCTATCAGAGATAAGAGCTGCCCTGGCCCGAGTAGGAGATCAAGGGCACCCAAAGGATGAAATGATCTAAGGTTGTGGTCCTTTCCTTTTCCTTTTACAGAACTTATTTAAACTATCCTGCATGACAAGGAGCAGCACAGCAGAACGCAAAGGATAGTGGGACCCTGGGCAGCAGCAGTGGCTAACACAGAGTTGCCACAGCAAAAGCAAGTCACCTCTGCATCAGTGCTCTCAGAAACACAGCTATGACGTCAGACGACTACAGAAGCTCACGTCCCTGCTCAGTGTCTCGGAGCCCATGACAGCTCCACCAGACTCAGTACCTGCCTGCTGTCATATCAGCAGTACCTGTGCACCGCAGGACACTGCATCGTTTCTGCACTCTGAAGCTCTGCAGAGACTGCAAAGCGATTCCAGGAAGTCTTTGACAGCAACAAAAGAACAGCCTGGCTTCTGCCATCAGTCAAGGATACCAGCAGGGACCGGCCTGCAGCTAAACGGATTACCGAGGGAAACACAAGCCCCAACAAATGTGTAGCTCCTGTGCAACAAAATTTGCCTATCTTAACAAGGAAATCAGTTCTCCAGTTTGAATTCAGGTCTGCTCTATGTCTGTGCCATGCAAACACCCCCAGAGGCCAGTGGTGTTTTGACCCTGTGCAAGTGAAGGCTGTTCACAGCCACACAAGAGGAATCTGGAGAGAAGCAGAGGCTCCAGCTCTCCTGCAGCAGCTGAGCCCAGAGTAGGGAACATTTTCTTAATCCAGGGGTTTGATTCTGCTGATACCAAGTCAGGCAGCATTCACAGGCTCACAAAACAGCAAGGGTTGGTAGGGACCTCTGGAGATCATCTACACCAAACCCCCCGGCTAAGGCAGGATCACCTAGAGCAGGCCGCACAGGATTGTGTCCAGATGAGTCTTGAGTATTTCAGAGAAGCAGACTCCCCAGCCTCTCTGGGCAGCCTGTCTCAGTGCTCTGCCATCCTCGAAGCAGTTTTTCCTCATATTGAGATGGAACTTCCTGTGTTCCAGTCTGTGCCTGTTGCCCTTGTCCTGTCACTGGGCACCACTGGAAAGAGCCTGTCCCCATCTTCTTGGCATCCACCCTTAGCTATTCATAGGCATTGATGATGAGCTTCCCCTCTCAGTCTTCTTCCCAACCCTGGAAGTTGAGTTGAGACAGACATCAGCTCTTCACCCTGCTTCAAGAGACTTCAGCAGAGGCTGCTGGGCTGACCTGGACAAGCTGTGTCTGTGCAAGGGAAGCATCTCACCCCACTCCCCCAGAGCAGACCTGTGTGCTGACTGTGGCACAAGGGACAGGCCCTGCCAGGTCAGCAGGAGGGCAGGCTGCTGCCTTCAGCCACTGAGGAGGGTGGAAGGGCCTTCAGCCCTTCCCTTCCACAAGCTCTCTCAGCCAGACCGTCACAGAAAAGGGCTCTCCACACACCCAGATGTAAACATGTGACCCCTGCTCAGCAGATGTTGCGCTATCAGAGTGCTGCAGGATCCCTGCCCACAGACCTAACCCCTGTGCTGAGAAGCTGGGCTGAGATAAGGCGAGCTGTTCCCACACAGAGCAGTGACATGTTTTTCCTGCCTCTGGGAAGTTACCTTGTGCAGAAGGGACAGGCTGAGAACAGAGTAACATGTCTCTCCTTGCAAAGAGAGATCCTGCCTGCGGAGCCTGGAAACAGGAAGGAAGAAGGGGAAGATGAAGTTGCCTTAAGACAGCCCTGGCTGAAACAAGCCTGAGAAAGGCACACCAAGATGCAGAAGAGCAGCAGGAGGTGGTCCCATGGAGGAGAACCTCTCCTTCTACAGAGAAAAGACCCACCTCACCCCATTTCTTCTTTGCATGGGCTATTCCCTCCTCTAACTGATTGGGTCTCCAGAGTCCACTTTGCAGCAGTTGGTGAGAAACAACAGCTCTTGTCAGATGCTGTAATAGCCAGAGTCTTCATTTTCAGTTAGCTTCTTGCTTTGTAAAGTGCATGTGTGCGCAAGGAGCAATCTGTCTCCAGGACACCTTTCCATGTGGAAATGTCAAGTGCATTTCATTTTAGTCTGGGCTCTAGGATTACTGGATTTATTCCTAAATAGGGAAATAAAATTGAGTTCTGGCCTCCTTGTCACTAAGATGGGACAGAACTGTCAAAAGGAACAAGTAACAGTAAGAAAAAACTGACAGGTAATCTCTGTTACTGGCTGGGAGACAAATCCAAGTCAGGCCACTTGACAGCACACATCACCACTTCATGACCAGCACCCAGAAAGACAGCCTTAGCAGAAAGCCTCTCTGCTGGCTTGCAGACTGGAAGCACAGCTGGGGTGTGGGGTTTGTGCTGGGAGCCTTTCAGGTAACTGCACTTGGGAACTGCGAGCTTCATCACATGAGTGCCAGGGAACGAAATCCCATGCCCAAGCTCAGGGGAGTTCAACTGTGAATGAATTTGGATTGCAGACCCACAGGGCAGCAGAGCATGGAATGCCCAAAGCCTTCAACTCATGTTGAAGCCAATGGGATGAACTTGGGGTGGTTGCTGAGTGTCCAAGGCACCCTGCCAGCACTCAGCACCATTCGGCAGGAACCCTAACACAGCCAAGGAACACTCACCACCTTGCTGGATGTGTCCACGTCTCCACAGTGGTACATCCAGGCGAGTGTTTTACTCCAGGTATCTGTAGGTAACCCAGGCTGTCAGCATGAACATGGCCCTGTCAGGGGGAAGAAAGGGGGATCACCAGCTGCTTTCAGTAACCAGCACGGGAAGGGCTATTCATAACTCACCAGTAGTACCATGTGCAGCCTGGCAGGCTGCTGGGCTCCTCTCTCCTAAGGGAGGGGCTAGGACCTATGATCCCTACAGCAGGGCTGTTTGCACAGCCCTTTTTTCTGGTCCCATTTTGTGGTGCAGACAGATGCTGTCTTCATTGCCATCAAACTGACTTGTGTACAGCTCCTAACCTTGTTCTTCAAAGCAATGAAAAAGGCAGCAAGTGCTAGAGCGTGACGTAGACTTAAAGCCCAAGATTTTGGAGGAGGTCTCTGGTTCTTCACCTTCCTTTTCGCCCTCCCTGCAGCTTGCCCAGCAGGAAAAGCCACAAGAAGTGCCTCACCTTCTCCTGGTGAAGTATTTCAGAAGCTGAGGGCCAAAAAGCACCCCCAGGACCTGAGCCCTCAGGCCTGGACCTCCCAGTTGAGTGCTACCTTGGTCTCCTCTTGCAGCAGGGCGAGGCATGGACAACACCAGGCCGGGTGACCCCATAGTAGGGGAGTGGGCAAGAAGATGCCCAAGCTCTGCACCATGGTACCAACAGCCACGCTCAGCTCCAGACTCTATTAAAAGCCTGTAGCCGGCATGGCCTGCACAGCACCTTGAAGCTCAAGTGTCAGCAATAACCACAGCAACAACGCAGTACCCTCACTGTGGCTACCTGCAAGGACTGTATAGCAGCTATATAGACAGAAACTGAGAGGAAGAAAAAGAAAATAAAGGGGAAAAAAAAATAAAAATAGAGTGAAGCACTCCTCATACAGCCACCTGAAAGATGACTCTTATACCACAATCTAGGCATGTGCCCTGTGAGGTTGACTGAAGCCACATCACACCTGCCCACGGTAACATCCCCAGGGTCAGGCTCTCTGAGAGGCTCCTGCTCAGGGCAGGTTTCCCTGCACAACATCTCAGCTGTCACAAATCACACTTCCTGCCACCACACGCTCTAAATATTTCCCTTCCCCACTGCACACACCGCAGTACACTGCTTTATAAAGCAAGCACTCTGCTGCCTGTCCTCGGTTCATTTATACAGGCTTTGTTTGTGCGATATCCGGGTTGTTATCTGTATCAGTTATACAAACACTTTCTTAGAAGAATTTAAACATGTGGAAAATGTTTGCCATTTATCCCAGCCACTTCTGGAAGGTATATTTTTTATCTTTTCCTAAGCCATAGTTTATAACATAAATACTGCCTTGACATTTTGATATATAGGACACCACTGATTGTTGGCAATTAATAAGTCAATCTGTGCTAAGTAACATCATAGATTCAAAGCACAGTAGCAATGCATCAATAAACTCTTGTGTTCCTGTCATCTCTGCAAAGATGTGTGCATGTACATGCAAGTATCTGAAGGAACCTTAAACAGCACTGCAGATGAAATATGTAACATGGATATAAAAGGCAGCCAATTAATATGGCTCAGTAAAACAATGGTTCATTACTCAGCTGCTGAATACAGACATTCTGGGCATCTCAGTCAGCAGCTACTCCAGATGATCAGTGCTTGGGCATGAACACAGGATTAACCTCTCACTCCACAATGTTCCATAACCCTGGTATGACCAAAAGCCTATTGCCTTTCTGATACCAGAGCAATGCAATGGCTTTACTGTGTCTAAATAAAGACACCCTGACTATATAGGGGCATCTACCCTCTAATACATCTGACAGAGATACAAACTTAGGCTCATAGACAGCAAAGTAGACACATCTGAGATTATCGAGGGGGATGCGGGGTGGTTAGATGGCTTAAAGAGCCTCTGCCAAAGGCAGCAACAAAAGTTGTTTTATTGAAGGAAGATGTTTTAAAAGTGAGACTTAAAGTTCTGTGGCAAGGCTCACTGTTACTTAATGCAGAGGATATAGCAATGGCTCAGAGTTGCCAGTACAGACATCTTGGTGTGCTGTAACACAAGGTTATGTGCGATACCAGTCACTTACCTGCCATTGGCAAGGGGTGTCTCAGCCTCAAGGAGTAAACTCAAGAGACATCCCAGCTCAAGGGCAGATCACTGCAGTGCAGCCAGTCACTTAGCCAGCCTCAAAAGAAGGTTCACTCCAGCTGTTGTATGTACAGAATGAAGTGGTTGGCTCTTAGTCAAATCACATGCAAAGCAAAAGGTAAGCAGGAGACTCCTTGTCAGTTTCCTTTGTTCCTTAATGAACTAGTCTCGGAAGAGCCACCTGCTATTCATGCCTTAATCACATGGTCAGTGTTCCAGCTTCCAAGCCCACACGTATAGATGCTCACCATGTCACCTTGTTCCTGCAGGGGTTCAGACAACAGGTTGGAACCAGAGAATTTCTGGGCCCAATTATGGCCAAGGTCTTTGCTTCCTTTGGGGACGGAACCAAACCACCACGAGTTTCATCAAGGAGTAAAGCACATCCATCAGAGAGGTCAAACGCAGCAGCTGCGGAGAATAGAGCACCAGCAAACTTGACTCTTAGGTCTGGAGTGTCAGAGCTCCCGTGCTTACATCCCATTGGAGCACTGATCTGGTGTGCAGCAGATGCCTCTGTCCCTAGGTGAAAGCCTGACCTCCAAGAGAGTGACAGCACATGCAACCCGTTCTTAATGCAGTGCACCGGAAGGAAGAAAATTACCATCTTGCTTGTAAATGGATTTATTTTCCTCTCTTAATTGTTTTAATTAATGTAATTAATTCCTGGTTGTTTTCTTGCTTGATGTCATTTCAATTATTAGGTTACCATATATTTTTTCATACTTAACAGACCAACGAGGCTGAAGGATGCATCTGGTCTTGCCCAAGAGCAGCGCAAAAGCTTTCTTCTAATGAGCTGTGAGAAAACACATCACCAGCAGAAACTCCTTATACTCAGCTTGCAGAGACAAGGAGAGAACCTTCCTGTATTTGCAGAGTACAAACAAGGAGCAGGTATCTCCTGTGTAAGCTGGTGGGCCTAGCTGCCACAGTGATGTTTAACAGCTCACTGATAAAACTTAACTAAGAGGAAGGCTGGGGTTTTTTTTTTTTAAATCCACAAGACAAACCAAGGGTCAGAGTAGAACTACTAGAAGTTAATAATGATTCAAAGCCCCAGAAACTAAGCACAGTAAGCTCTTCTTACTGAAACAGATTATCAGCTTCATTGCATATCACTATACTCCAGCTAAAGACTTTGGGGTAGGTGTAAAGTCATCTGCATTAAGAGGGTGAACAGTAGTGCAGAAAACCACGTTTCAGGATCTAAAACCTGTAGTGCACAGGCGACAGAATTAGCATGGTTGGAAGGGACCTTTCAGATCATCAAATCCAACCATCAACCTAACCTGCTTAGCTTTCCACCCTTAAATACCACGTGGTTGTCAGGTTTTGATGTAAGGACACTTAAATGTTTATGTTATTTAATTTTCAATAAAAACAAAATAAAATGTTATACCTGAGACAGTTTTTTCTTCTGATCACAGTTTATCCTTCCAATAAAAGTCATGTGCAGAAAGACACTGCAAAGCAGGTAACTGCCAATCAGGACTTAAGTTTCCTCAGCAAATCAACCCCAAAGATGTGCTGATAATGAGATTCCCAGTCCACAGATACCATCAAGGTGAGGGTGTAAGAACATGCCAACAGTGACACAAGAAGCACCAGAAAAGCCTGGCAAAACAGCCTGGTAAATTCTGAGTGACTGCTGCAAACACTGTTATGCTGAATGGCTATTACATTATTTAAGAGGACAAAATCCTTAAGTTTGTCAGCTAAGACAGTGGCACAGCTTCCTAGCACTGGTGGTATCACAGATCCTTTCACAAATGGAAACACATCAGAGGTCTGAGAACACAAGTGACGTGACAACGTGACATGACAACTTACAAAAGACATTTTGGCAGAGCAAGCTTTAGGAATGGGATTTCTCTCATCTACCAGATCAAAACATAATGCATCAGTGACAAGAGCTTTCCGGGGCACTTAGAATGAGGAATCCTAGCAAATGGGTCTGCTAAGTGAAGGAAAAGGCAGGGGGGAGAGGGGCATTACACAATCAATCACTTGGACACATTGGGTTTTTAAGAGACACAGATGCAGGAACAAACTGCAGCTGTTGAGACAAGCAGTTGGTTTTTCCAGCAGGTCTCATACAAGCAGAAGAGGCCCATCCAGAAATTCCTGATGCCCTGTAAAGTCAGTATTGAAAATGCCAGCTCAGAGAGTAACATGCTGGATAACTAGAGAGGTTGAACTACCTTGAACTGTACATAAAAGGGACAGCAAGGCTAAGAACACTTTTTCCTCATTACGGTCCTCTACACTTGGTCCTTGGGCAGTGATGCTACCAGGGTTGGGACAACTCTCATTTAGACCTATTGCAGGGAGTGATATGGTCTCTCTTGGTCCTGGAATGAATGAGTACAGAGCTGTCATCATCTCTAAAGCCTTCTATAGCTTTTAGCTGCAGCTTTTGGTGGCAAGCAAACAGTAAAAGCAAATCCTTTAGTCCCAGGCCATTGACAGCTTTTAAGTTCAAGATGAGAAGCAGATGAAAAACCAGTATAGAATGGGACATATCTGTTAGTCATACCATCTCTTCTGAAGAGGACTACTTATGAAGAAGACCGTTAACATGATAAGCTAACTGCAACTTACAGGTGACTGCTGCTGCAATCTCAGTTTCCACTTACTTTGGGCTTGCTGACCCCTGAAAACCCCACCCCACCTCCATACCCAGCTGTGAATGGAAGCACTTAGGCACACGAGACAAAAACAGTGGTCTGAATCAACAAGCTACAGGATGAGAAAAGACTTGTCACCAACATAGTAGAAAAAAGACCACCACAAAATCTACCAAAGCAGGGAGACTTCATTGGTTTTGGGATACCTGAAGAACATGATCATATTGAAAGGCATTACCCACCAGATTTAGCTTGCTGCAGATCTATTTTAACACAAAGTGTTTCTCCTCTGCTTTCAGCAACGTTCAGGACACGTCTGGGAGACTGAGAAGCCAAAATGCACACGTCATTTTGTAGTCTCATAAAGATGGGCCTTAGAAAGGAATTTTTCCAAGTGGGGAAAAAAGGTTCATCTTTGATAGTCATGCAATAAGCAGTAACTTGCACAGCAAAGGAATCTATTTTAGGCCCTACGGTAAATAAAAGGCTCCTCAAAGAGAAACAATGTGCAACCTAACTCATGCTCTCCTAAGTTTCTAGGCTTATATTGACTTTGAGACTCAGTCTTTGGTGTTGCTCTAGGTCACATACTTGGGAATCCTTTTAGTAACTTTTAGTCCTAGACCATCTAGTCTAAAAGGACTAATGAATCACTTCTGAAACTCTTCAAGATTGGACTTGTAACAGTCGCTGGCTCTGAATAATTATTGTGGTTGGCTGGGGTTTTTTTTAATACATGGTAGCAGTTTATTGATTTATCTCAAAAAAAAAAAAAAAGCCATGGAGAAGCTTTTACATACCCTGATATTTAGGAAAAGTGGCAGAGACATTAAACACTCCACCACAGAGGCTCTGGTCAAAACACCCATAGGTCATAGGGAGATGCCTTTGTTTATACACGAAGCCCAGCAGAGCTTATTAATGAAGGCTGATCCCTCTAGACGCCTATGGTGAAAGCTGAGTAAGCTGCCAGAGCACAACCCCCAAATCCCTCCTAACACCACGAAGTAAAGCACAGTCGCAAGGCTCTGATTTGTGCTCCAGCTGCACCGCTTGTAGCTGAGCTGCCTGCTGCTGAAAAGTTTCTGGCTCCCCTTGAGTCAGTCTGACCCATCCAGGCAGAGAGCTGCCATCCCCTGCAAAGGTGAACACCACTCAACTCCAAAACCCTATTCTTGGCCACTACATGAGACAGCCAAAATCATTTCCCAGTTAACAACAGCTGTTCAGAGAGCCAACGTGACCCACATGTCAGTTTTACAGCACTTCCTAGGAACAGGGAGATGAGACAGCAGACAAACAGTTAATTTTGCATATGCATGAAGTGGTATTTCAGCCTTGGGCTTCTTCCTGCTCCTCTTACACTTCCAAAGCAGTACACAAATACTGAATTCTATTCAGAGGGCAAAATACCACATACAATTAAACCACATCTGAGTTCGAGACAAAGAAATTATAATATATGAAGCGCAGCACTTGCCCAAACACCCACACCCACAACTTTAAGGGGGAGGAGGTGATTTCCACAATTTTTTTCTGCACTGTTTTCCTGGTGAAATGTTCAAACTTCTGCAAACAGCCTGCACTTCTGAACCAGGGTGACACCACCTCTCTGTTGAGGTCCCGCTACTTCAGGAATGCCAGACACCAAATGCATCCCCATTTCACATTCCTGGAAACATCACAAGGGCAACTTCAGTTGCCTTTTCAGATCTTTCTGAAGGCCATTATTTTTAACAAAGTTTCTGGGAGAAAAAAAAAAAAAAAGAAAAAAAAAGAAAAAAAAAGAACCTTCTTCCCTTGAATCCCACATACACGACATCAGGAAAAGAGTCTCTTGCCAGAGAAAATGGAAGACAAAACCCAAGTGGCAAACTAATTAGGGGATATTAACATCACCTCAGCTGTGCAGCAGATTCGCCTGCCAGCACCTTGTCTGTTCTTCATCTCTCCACAGTATTGTCAAGAGATTCAACCCACAAAACCAAGGAATAAAATCTTGAGTGTCTCTGTGGGCACTGGGTTCGTTCTGAAAGACTGCTCTTTGAGATTCATTTCCTGGAAAATGACTTGGGCATTCATTTTTTTTAAATACTGCAACATAAAAGTGATTCTTCTCTTTTTCTTTACCCCAGGCTCTGACCAAAGCCCTTCTAGGATGGTAAGGCTTCACATACTTTCAACTAATAACTGATTTCAGGGATGATCACATTTGTTCCACAAACCAGTAATTGTTTCATTATCAGTGTACACAGCTTTGGGATGAAGTAACTCATCCCAAAGTGATGAATTAAGTTTCAAAATCTTGAGGCTATTGCATACTACAGCCCCTTTTGTAATCAGTAAGAATTACCTGCTCTTGTGAGACTCCACCTGGGGTACCATATCCAGCTCTGGGGTCCCCAGCACAGGAAAGACACAGAGCTGTTAGAGAGAGTCCAGAGGAAGGACACAAAAGTGATCGGGGAGCTGGAGCACCTCTCCTGTGGGAACAGGCTGAGTGAGTTGGGCTCGTTCAGCCCGGAGAAGGCTCAGCAGAGACCTAATTACAGCCTACTAATACTTAAGAGTCCTATAGCAAAGTGGGAGGGGGAGTGTAGGGATGGGACAAGGGGTAACAGCTTCAAACTGAAAGAGGGTAAGTTCAGATTAGATGTTAGGAAGAAATTCTTCCCTGTGAGGGTGGTGAGGCCCTGACACAGGCTGCCCAGAGAAGCTGTGGCTGCCCCCTCCCTGGCAGTGCTCAAGGCCAGGTTGGATGGGGCTTTGGGCAGCCTGGTCTAGTGGAGGGAATCCCATGGCAGGAGGTTGGAGCCAGGTGATCTTTGAGGTCCCTTCCAACCCAAACCAGCCTGTGATTCTGTGACTTACAAGTAATTCTCTTTATAGAAGAAAATATATTAAATATGAAGTCTGGGTACATTCTAATTTAACTTCCACTAACCTGTTAGCCCATGAACAGAGGCAGTCAAATACCAAACTCATCTTTCTGAATTCCAATGCTTTGATTTCCAAGGAAAGATATCCTCAATTATTTACTTAAAGACAAGAATTGATAAAAAAACCCCAAGTAAAACAACAAAAACCACAGATACAAACAAACAAGACAAAACCTGAGCAAAAGAAGCCAAACTCTTCTCTCACTGTGACCTTGCACAGTCAAAGTAGCAATCTCAGGGTCAGCCCTGCTGAGCCTGAAAGTCGATTCATACATGAAGAATTAACCTGGCCTAGTCAACACCTATGTTAAAAAGATGAAAGAAAACTTACTCCATTTTCACAGCATACTCTACACTGACAACACCTTGCTCATTTTCCTACAGAGATGTAAGCACCACAAAATAAATCCACACTGGAAAGGTCTAAGCACCACAAAATAAAACCCCACTAACAAAACAACATCTGAGGAAGCTCGGTTCTTGTTTCCCAGAGGAAGCAAGCAGCACAGGTTGAAAGATGGGGTTTGCCAGCACACTGCTCTGGGAACAGCCGTGCTGCCACGACAGCCAAAAGGAACACAGCTTTTCACGCACTTAACTACGGTATTCAGCCTAGCAAAACATCTCGTAGGGCACAAGAAAAACGACCTCAACAAACAGGGAACTTCCTGCTACGAGCCACCTGTTTGGAAGCTGGCTGGAAATGTACATATCTGGCCTGTGAGGCACACCCGGCCCTGCCAGGGTGTCCCTCGGGTCCCCTTTCTGCCCGCGGGCTTGGGTTTCCCCCGGGAGGCCGCCAAAGGCCAGGCCGGGGCTGCAGGCCTGGCCTGCGGTGCCGGAGACCAACGCTCTCCCTGACGCCGCACCCCAGCGGGCAGAGACCACCGCGACAGCTGCCACCGCGCTCCGCCCCCCAGAGAGGTAAAGCTCCGCGGAGGGGAGCGGGGCAGCGGGGCACGTTTAAACGTTAAAATCCCGCTGGCGAAGGCGGAGCCAGCCTCCTGCCGGCAGCTGCCTGAGCCGCTGGCCCCCTCTGTCACGCTAAGCCCCGCCCTCTCCTTCCACTCCCGCTTCCTATTGGCCAAGGCGCCCGCCCGTCAGCGGCGGTTGCCATGCGGACGCCCCCGCCGCGGCGACGCCCTGAGGGAGGAGCGGGGCGGCCATGGGGGCGGGGTGGGTGAAGGAGCGGTTAGCGGGCAGTCCCGGTACCTGTACCCCCACCGGCACCGGCACCGGCACCGGCACCGGCACCGGCACGAATGCACGGCGCGGAGGAAGCAGTGGCGGCCGGGGGGCCGCGGGTGAGCGCGGCGAGCACTCAGACCGACAGCATGGCCGGTGAGCACCGCCCCGCGCCCGCCGCGGGGGGCCTGGTAGCGGGGGCAGAGGGGTAGGGGGGGCTGGACCGGGGCCTGCCCCGGCTGTGAGGGAGCCGCGGCCCCGCTGCGGTGGGGAGCGGGCATGACGGCGGACGGGGAGGGGAGGGAAGTGTGTGTGGGGGTGTGGTCTGACCGGCCTTTCACGGGTCTCCTCTCGCCCACCGGGTACTTCGAGGTGTTAATCGAAACGGTTCATCCACTCGCTGGGGCACTCGTACGGCTTCTCCCTCCCGGGGCTGTCGGAGAGCTCCCGCCTCCCTCGTCTCCACTGCTGTTTCGCAGAGTGCTCCCGNGGCTATTGCATACTACAGCCCCTTTTGTAATCAGTAAGAATTACCTGCTCTTGTGAGACTCCACCTGGGGTACCATATCCAGCTCTGGGGTCCCCAGCACAGGAAAGACACAGAGCTGTTAGAGAGAGTCCAGAGGAAGGACACAAAAGTGATCGGGGAGCTGGAGCACCTCTCCTGTGGGAACAGGCTGAGTGAGTTGGGCTCGTTCAGCCCGGAGAAGGCTCAGCAGAGACCTAATTACAGCCTACTAATACTTAAGAGTCCTATAGCAAAGTGGGAGGGGGAGTGTAGGGATGGGACAAGGGGTAACAGCTTCAAACTGAAAGAGGGTAAGTTCAGATTAGATGTTAGGAAGAAATTCTTCCCTGTGAGGGTGGTGAGGCCCTGACACAGGCTGCCCAGAGAAGCTGTGGCTGCCCCCTCCCTGGCAGTGCTCAAGGCCAGGTTGGATGGGGCTTTGGGCAGCCTGGTCTAGTGGAGGGAATCCCATGGCAGGAGGTTGGAGCCAGGTGATCTTTGAGGTCCCTTCCAACCCAAACCAGCCTGTGATTCTGTGACTTACAAGTAATTCTCTTTATAGAAGAAAATATATTAAATATGAAGTCTGGGTACATTCTAATTTAACTTCCACTAACCTGTTAGCCCATGAACAGAGGCAGTCAAATACCAAACTCATCTTTCTGAATTCCAATGCTTTGATTTCCAAGGAAAGATATCCTCAATTATTTACTTAAAGACAAGAATTGATAAAAAAACCCCAAGTAAAACAACAAAAACCACAGATACAAACAAACAAGACAAAACCTGAGCAAAAGAAGCCAAACTCTTCTCTCACTGTGACCTTGCACAGTCAAAGTAGCAATCTCAGGGTCAGCCCTGCTGAGCCTGAAAGTCGATTCATACATGAAGAATTAACCTGGCCTAGTCAACACCTATGTTAAAAAGATGAAAGAAAACTTACTCCATTTTCACAGCATACTCTACACTGACAACACCTTGCTCATTTTCCTACAGAGATGTAAGCACCACAAAATAAATCCACACTGGAAAGGTCTAAGCACCACAAAATAAAACCCCACTAACAAAACAACATCTGAGGAAGCTCGGTTCTTGTTTCCCAGAGGAAGCAAGCAGCACAGGTTGAAAGATGGGGTTTGCCAGCACACTGCTCTGGGAACAGCCGTGCTGCCACGACAGCCAAAAGGAACACAGCTTTTCACGCACTTAACTACGGTATTCAGCCTAGCAAAACATCTCGTAGGGCACAAGAAAAACGACCTCAACAAACAGGGAACTTCCTGCTACGAGCCACCTGTTTGGAAGCTGGCTGGAAATGTACATATCTGGCCTGTGAGGCACACCCGGCCCTGCCAGGGTGTCCCTCGGGTCCCCTTTCTGCCCGCGGGCTTGGGTTTCCCCCGGGAGGCCGCCAAAGGCCAGGCCGGGGCTGCAGGCCTGGCCTGCGGTGCCGGAGACCAACGCTCTCCCTGACGCCGCACCCCAGCGGGCAGAGACCACCGCGACAGCTGCCACCGCGCTCCGCCCCCCAGAGAGGTAAAGCTCCGCGGAGGGGAGCGGGGCAGCGGGGCACGTTTAAACGTTAAAATCCCGCTGGCGAAGGCGGAGCCAGCCTCCTGCCGGCAGCTGCCTGAGCCGCTGGCCCCCTCTGTCACGCTAAGCCCCGCCCTCTCCTTCCACTCCCGCTTCCTATTGGCCAAGGCGCCCGCCCGTCAGCGGCGGTTGCCATGCGGACGCCCCCGCCGCGGCGACGCCCTGAGGGAGGAGCGGGGCGGCCATGGGGGCGGGGTGGGTGAAGGAGCGGTTAGCGGGCAGTCCCGGTACCTGTACCCCCACCGGCACCGGCACCGGCACCGGCACCGGCACCGGCACGAATGCACGGCGCGGAGGAAGCAGTGGCGGCCGGGGGGCCGCGGGTGAGCGCGGCGAGCACTCAGACCGACAGCATGGCCGGTGAGCACCGCCCCGCGCCCGCCGCGGGGGGCCTGGTAGCGGGGGCAGAGGGGTAGGGGGGGCTGGACCGGGGCCTGCCCCGGCTGTGAGGGAGCCGCGGCCCCGCTGCGGTGGGGAGCGGGCATGACGGCGGACGGGGAGGGGAGGGAAGTGTGTGTGGGGGTGTGGTCTGACCGGCCTTTCACGGGTCTCCTCTCGCCCACCGGGTACTTCGAGGTGTTAATCGAAACGGTTCATCCACTCGCTGGGGCACTCGTACGGCTTCTCCCTCCCGGGGCTGTCGGAGAGCTCCCGCCTCCCTCGTCTCCACTGCTTTTTCGCAGAGTGCTCCCGCTCCTCCAACAACGTA
>VZTU01032671.1:130116-148925 GCA_013400835.1 Zapornia atra
CAAAGTATTGCCCCCTCCTCCCGTGCCGTCCCGTGTCCGTGTCCTCCCCCAGCCCCCGTGCGGACTCATTCAGGCGACCTTTTGATGACATACGCTTGTATATTTTCCCCCCACACCCCCCCGACCAAAACGAGAAGGTTTTCCATTGCCCCCACTAACCCCTAGAGCAGGGCCCGCCTACAAACAGAGTAGAGAGCAACTTTCTCCCGAAGCTGGGGATGCCCAGACGAAGCAGGTTTTGATCTCGTGTATCCCATCACTGCAGTGCCAGGGGGACAGTGTACACATCACCCATGGGCTGTGTGTGTAGCTCTCTTGGCTGAGGAGCACAACAGTGCTGACAGGTCTCCTCATGGGTAGGTGGTGTTTGTTTCTTCCTAGTTCTGTGGAAATCCTGCTTCTAAAGGAGATGAAATCTGAAACTAGTTTCTAGTTTCATTTTCCCAGACAGTCATGCCGCTGATATCCTCCTCCTTGGTGATGTCAGAGCACAGTATCCATAAGATGACTTCTTACAAAAAGCCTTTCAGACTTTGAACTAAGGACTCCTACATTGCAGCCGTGGCGTAATCCTGTATCTCAGTCACATCCGGATGGGCAGTGCCCTGCTCCTTTTCACGTGTAGGTGTGGGAGCAGCAGGGTTTTCAACTCTGGCCTACACAGCATCCTTTCCCTGGAGCACGCTTTGCCTCACTGGAGCAAAATCCCCAACCTGGAGGAATATATTCATACCTTTGTGTGAAGTGGGGAAGCTGGGAGGATTTGACACACCTGAAAAGAGCGTGCCTTTCATATATGGTTTTGCTCTCAGCAGCGGAGACAGCCTGATTCCTTTGCTTCCCCTGGCTTCTGTAGTTGCTTGAAATTCTGTAAAATGCCTTCTACCTTTTTTCCAGGCCATTTCAGTCAGTGCTCTTTTCACTCTGTTGAACTTAAGGGAACATTGAGCTACAGAAATCGATAAAGATGCTGATACATGGATGTGATAACTGACCACAAGTCTTTTCCTTTTTCATCATAATGTTCTTCTGCTTCTCATTATAAATTCATGTCAGTTCACAGCAGGGCTGTGAAACGCACATTCTTGTTTGCTTCCCATGTGTTTGACAGGTCACACTCAGATTGGGCCCAAGACAGCAAATACTAATTCACACTTGTTTCTGGTGTATTCGGTTTGAAATCTCCTCTGTATGCCAAATTGTAATCCATCTTAGAAAACATGGTCCTGTATGTGTGAGTTGGTATAAATGGCACTGTTTATTTAGCTTACCATTTGGAACTGTACCTGTGTGTACTACAACAGGAGTGAACAGGGACTGTAATGGGAGTGAATTCAAATACCCACTTAAGAAAAAAAATCCTACGTGTTTAGATGTGTGTTGTAGACTTACTTTTACAGTTCTCTTTTAGTGCTGTTTGCCATGTACATTTCCAGTAGTACAGTGTCTGTGGTAACCAGGTGCCCCTTGGGGTGCTTGCGCACAGTGGGATAGCATAGCTGGGTGGTCTGAGGAGTAGTGGATGACAGTGTGGCATCAGATGGTGTTGCTGAGAGGTCTGTAGTTGCTTTCCAGAATCCCTAGTAATTTTGTTCTAACTTCTGTGTGAAAAAAAAGCTGCTTAAATAACATCTGAAAATTATATTCCAGTCATGGGTTGCACATGTTTATCTGCTATGCTAATTGTTTGGGTTCACAGACATGTCATTAAACTAACCCTCTCCCCCAAAGCACACTTAGTATCTGATAATATCTCTTCCAAACTTCTGGAAAGGCTTAAATAAATGCTCTTCTCTATTCTGTTCTTGCCTCTAACTTCTCCTCCTTTGCAAAAGCTTTAACATTTGCAGGAAGGGATAAAACAAAAAATACTACTATTGTCAGACAGCACACATGAGACCTCCCAGAGAAGTACGTTCACTACATGCTCTCAGTAAGCACCCCTGAAATAGGGACTGGAGCTTTTTTTAGGATCACATGCAAAGTGTGTGGGGCAAGAAAGCTTTACATCTGCAGTGGTGCAGGCATTAGTGAACAATGCAGTTCCTTTTTCATTTGTGGGACACTTGGTAATGCTGACCACTGGCCCTCACAGGACAGCGACCAGATTTTGAGCAGAAGCACAGCACAGCAGAAGGTGGTGGTCTGAGAAGGGATTTTCAGCTACCTCTTTGGTTATTTAGTCAGAAGTAACAGCCTGAGCAATGGGTTTGAAATTTTTTAAAAGTCTAACCAAAATTCAAGCAGACTGTAACAAAAACAGAAGCGGGTTTCCCCAAAAATGATGTAACTGGAAGGTTTCACAATGGCTCATCCACTCTTGCTGCGGGTGTCAGTGTAAGGTAATGATGCGTGCCTGGATATTTTTGCTCTCCTCTGTGGTGAGCCTGAAGCTGAATCACAAGCTGTGTCTCAAATTTTTGTAAGCATCTCTGAATCACTTGAGCACGTAAGTTACACGGGATCTGATCTGTTATTTCTGCTCTTTACCTCTGAGTAGAATTAACTCACTAGATTTCAGTGGAAGTTTTGGCACTTTCTCTTGTCACACAGATCTGACCTCTGCACCCAGATGTGAGCGTTCTGAGTTGACAACTCCCGCCCTGAAGAGGACAGTGGTGATTTGGCTGCTGCAATAGCAGAAGTAGTCAGTGAATCATCTTCTGTAGCGGCAGTGGTGTAGAAGACTAGGAAAATACTGTTCAGCAGTGGGAGGCTTCTTTATAAATATTATTTAATAAATATTTCTTCTCTTTTTTTCTTCTAATGACAGGTCAAATGCCAAGACTTTCTAAGGTCAATCTTTTTACTTTGTTCAGTCTCTGGATGGAGCTCTTTCCCTCAGCTGAGCCACAGAAAAAATCACAGGTAAAATGCCTGCACTTACTGTTAATCAGTCTTTCTGAACATCTGCTAGTAGCTCCTGCAGTGAACTTAACCTGACAGCTCTTTACATGACAGATAGTCCTGAGGGGAAAAAACAGAAAGTTGATAAGCGTTTTTCATGTATTGTTTTAGACTAGGAAAAAAATCCACTGGTGGGAGAAAACCAGCAAAATGGTTAAATGGTGTGTGATTTCTGAAAAGCTTTGAAAGGCAAGGTGTACCCCCAACAGGTGAAGCAAACAGTAAAAAAATGATGGTGAGTATTTTGAAAAGCATAACAGAGGAGCAATGGTGTATACCATGCACTTCTTAGTATATACTAACTGTAACTTTAAAATCAGTGTGGTTGATGGTGTAGAGATACTCTTTAAAATGTAAATGTTTATGACTGTAGAAGAGTTCTATTATATAGCGGATGTGCACAGAACTACCTGAAATGTTTGTTGATGAAGCACTTGTAGATAACTACCTTAGTGACAATGAAAAGGAACGGTCCTTGAGACTGGGTCTTCTGCCAGTTACACGTCAAAGCAGAGGGGTGTTTTCAGAGTGTCCTGGAACAGGGTGTTTCCTTTTGTGACCAGAGTTCTTCTTGTGCTCTTTGAAATGATAGCTAGTTTGTGCAGAGCATACCCACGTGCACATGTATCAGTCAGGGCAAAAAAAGATAGAAAAGTAGTGTGAGTGACAATTAGGCCTAATTTTCAGAGTCTGGTATGTCCCAGACTAGATCTGAAAGAGGGAGAGATGAGCAGCACCATACAGACTTCAAAAGCAGTTTCAAATTTTGTAATTCAGTTAGGAATGGCGCTTGGGGTATACATAGGGTTTTAGTACAGCCTCATTGCTGTTACTGCAAAGAAATTGGATAATTTACAGATCTAAGGCAACAGTGTTCTGGTAGCAGCTGGATTGCATAATGTGATGTGTTTCATCAGCTTCATGAAACTAGCCTGTATCCAGTTTCTTTCCAGTACATGGGAATCCAGATGTAAGAGCTCTTGTCTGTAGTATGTAGACTTTTTCCATGGAAGATTCTTGAGAACCAGGATCCGTTTCTATAAATGAAGGCACAGAAATTAAGCTAGAGAAGCTATTGGCTTCCAGGATGGTCAAACTTAAGACAGAAATTAAGTTCAACAGCATTTCCAGACATTGTATGATTCAGAGGGGTTTTCAGCTATAATTGACAGAATTTTCTATGCTTCTTCTGGGCTTTGTTATGGGCAAAGCAATGATCAGAACAATCAGGAATTTGCCACAAAATAGTAATAATAGTAATGCATTTCTCTGTAGGTAAAGAAGAGTGGTCTAGTTGTGGTGAAAAACATGAAGATTATTGGTCTTCATTGTTCCAGTCCAGACCTGCATGCTGGCCAGATTGCACTCATTAAACACGGATCAAGACTTAAAAACTGTGATCTTTATTTTTCTAGAAAACCATGTTCGACGTGTTTAAAAATGATTGTAAACGGTAAGCAGTGACTGCAGTAGAGAACGTTACGCTTGTGATTAGTGGTATCAGAAAGCCTGTTTGCTCTTTGGACTGTCCCAGTTGTAATGCCAGTCCCTAACTTGTGTAACCAACACTGAGGTTTTCCATGAGGCTGAAAACAGTATTGAGCACGCATTTCCTGGTGCCAATGATCAAGAAATTGCTACTGAGACCCTATTTCTCTGTGCAGCTATTGCTGTTTGTGAGGCTTGCCTCTTGGTTGGGATGCACTGCTGAGATTCTGGCATACCTGTTGCACTTTGCCAGAGCAACCCTAAGCCAGATGAGTAGGCCTAGACTGCTCGGTTTTTCCTTGCCTGCTCACTGCTTGTCTGTGGCACCAGAGGAAGGGTATTTTTTTAAGGCAGAAATCACAGGGTGTATGAGAGAGATGAAGTGAGATGAAGACATGTCAGATTATTCATTATGGCACCTGCTGGTACAGCCCTTCTGGAAGTCCTGGGTTTTAATCTCAGCAGCAACTTCTGTTAGTGCTAACTTTTTTGTATAGTGTTAATGTATCTGTTGTAGGTGAGACTTAGGAAATACCAGTTTATCTCTGTAGTCTGATTATTAAACCTGATAAGATCTTGATACACGTATATGCTAGCAGTTTTATTGTCCTGGTGCCAGCAAAACAGCACTCATGGCCTTAAAGGAGTAAAAAGAGGGTTAGGTGGTAGCATGTTGCAAATGAGGTGTATGTTCCACTGTGCCTGCCTGGTTCCTTCCGCTGCATTGTCTTCTCTTCCAGCTGGGGTGAACAGGATTTCTTACTGGCCTGCAGATCCTGAAATGAGCTTGCAGAATGAGGCCTCCAATCCCGCCACCACTGATGATGCAAAGCTAGATGCCAAAGCAGTAGAAAGACTGAAGTCAAATAGCCGTGCTCGCGTGTGTGTGTTGCTTCAGCCTTTGGTGTGCTATATGGTACAATTTATTGAAGAAACTTCCACCAAGTTTGATTTTATTCAAAAAATAGCCAAATCTCTGCCTGACTCCAATACTGAATTTTATACTGCGTGTAGACAAGAGAGAATAAAAGAGTATGAAAGCTTATTCCTAATTCCAAATGAGGAAACGCACAAGCAGATATTGATGACAATAGGACTGGAGAACCTCTGTGAAAACCCATACTTCAGCAACCTTAGGCAAAATATGAAAGATCTTGTTTTGGTCTTGGCAACAGTGGCTGCCAGTGTCCCTGTCTCTGACTGCTTTGGATTTTACAACAGTGAATCACGGCGAACAAATGACACAGACCATCAGGGCTTGCCCCAAGAAATTGCAAGGCACTGTATGATACAGGCCAGACTACTTGCGTACCGGACAGGTGAGTTGTTCTAGTAGTGGAGGAAGAACGAGTCTCATGAGTAGAACAAGTTCCTGATTTCAGTCTTACTTCTTCCAAATAATTCCTTGAGTGAGCTGCTGAATTCCTGTGAAACAGGAGTGGCAGTCATAGTAAAAACCCCACAGGGGTACACAGTATTGTGAGTGAAAGTCCCAAGCTTTCCAAGAGAAAAATCAAGACAGTTATTTCACTTACAGTGCCAGCAAAGCCTGCTCTGCCAACATGTCCAACACCTATCTAAAAATAGAATACAATGACATTTAAACTCTTAAAGCTGCTCTGAGGCTCTTTTTATATGCAGGCTTCACAAAAGAGTTTCTGTTATAAAATTAGTGCCAATATTTTAAGCATCTTATGTACACTTCTTCAGAAAAGAGCAGCTAAACAATACCCTTCCAGTAGGGCATTAAGTACAGTTATAGTATGTTTCCTAGTTCCAATCTTATTAGTGAAAATGATTATATATCTGATGGGGGGTTTCTTGGCAAAGATGCTGGAGTTTTGCTGTGGCCATTGTCACTTACTGCTAAAACATTGTGTATTTTAGAGGATCATAAAACAGGAGTTGGAGCTATTATCTGGGCAGAAGAAAAATCAGTAAGTATGGAAAAAGTTACTTTTCTTTGGACTCACAATTCATATGCTTGAATCTGCTTTGAGCTTGTTATTTTGCTTTAAGTTTATACACCTGGGTTTTTCTTACACACAGCACAGTACTGTAGAAAGTGTGCATTTCTCATTCTTTAGTAACTAAGTTAACGACTGGTTCATTGTTATGCTGTCAAAATGAAGGGGAAGTATGAGAGGGTATAGTAACCACCACGGGGTCTGTGCCAAGCTTTTCCCTGTGCTTGTTTCCCTGGTCATTGTCAGTTACTGCAGGTGTCCTGACTACAAAGTTTGGCCACATCTGCTGATCAGGCAGCACGTGCCCCCTCTGCATGTTCCTTCTTTGCAGCTTTTTTGGAGAGGTCTCAGTGCAATCATAGCAGGATAACCTCTTGAGGATTTTTGTTGCAGCTGAAATGCTGTACCACATTCCTCTTCGGATCAAAGTGATATTTTTCTACAAATACTGTTAGTGTGTGTGTTCCCATCTAAACATTCAAACAAAAGCTTTTATTCCTTTATGTCTCTGTGCATGTTACCAATCCCAGGAAGCCTCACTCGTCATGCAGCTTCAGCATACTCTTCATCTGTTTTTAGCGCTTCAGTCATCAACTGCTCATTGCTGTTTCTTGTTCTGACTTCAGTGGCCAGTTGCTACTTTGTCAGCCCACTGGTCGCTGGGTGTGTTGGGAGATGGGTGAAACAGAGTCGCTGGCTAACTCCATCCGTATTTCATTATGTACATTGCAGAAAGGCTTAAGGACTAAATCATTCAGAGGTTTTGTTCTGGCCATCAGTATTACTTCCTAAAAGGAAAGCCTCTCAATCTTGGTGCAGTGTGTTGGCCATGGTTTTAGTTTGCCTGTGCTGCTCCTGTGGAGCTTAATGGAAAAGCTCCATACAGGCAGGTAGCAGTTAGCAAGATCTGAGTTCTCTCTTAACTGCTATAACTTGGCACGGAATCATAGAATGGTTTTGGTTGGAAAAGACCTTCAAGATCATCAAGTCCAACCATCTATCCAGCCCTACTAGGTCCAACACTAGACCATTTCACTAAGCATCATATCTACTCTTCTTTTAAAGAAAACACCTACAGGGATGGTGATTTAACCACCTCCCTGGGCAGCTTGTTCCAATATCTGACAACCCTTTCAGTAAAGAAATTTTTCCTAATATCCAACCTAAACTTCCCCTGGCACAACTTCGGACAGTTTCCCCTTGTCCTGTCACTAGCTACCAGGGAGAAGAGACTGACTCCCACCTCACTACAGCCACCTTTTAGGTAGTTGTAGAGAGCAATGAGATCTCCCCTTGGTCTCCATTTCTCCAGAGTAAACAATCCCAGCTCCCTCAGCCGCTCCTCATAAGATTTGTCTTCTAAACCCTCCGCCAGCTTTGTAGCCCTTCCCTGGACACGCTCAAGCATCTCGATGTCCTTCTTGTAGTGAGAGTCTATACTGCACAACGTTATGACTTAGTACCCACTTTAAATGTCTTCAAATTTGATGCTTTGCTTACAGCTGCAGAGAAGCTGTGATGGAACGGGAGCAATGTATTTTGTGGGCTGTGGTTACAATGCCTTTCCTGTTGGGTCTGAATATGCAGATTTCCCACACATGGACGATAAACAAAAGGATCGGGAAATCAGAAAATTCAGATACATTATACACGCGGAGCAGAACGCCCTGACGTTCAGGTAATGGGTTTGGTTTTGACACAGCAAATAAGGAGGCAGCTCAGAGGCAATTCCATGACAAATGCATGATGTCACTGTGATGAAGTGCGGATTGCAAACGTGGTCTTGTTTATGCCTATGATGTGGAATTTGGATGTGCGTGGACACACAGTCAGCTCTGGGGTTTCTTCAGACTTCTTAAGTAAACTTGGCTTTTAAAGGACATGCAGTCCAACACATGGCAGCTATCCTTCAGATGCAAGCCACTGCCTCTGCTTCCTGCTAGGACCATGCTACAACCTGAAATACGGAACTGTGGCAATTGTTCAGGCTTCCAACCATGATATGCGTGGAAAAGTGGGATGGGTGTGCTGTTCACAGATAGTAAAACCAAACCAGATGTCGTTGTGTGCTTGGGCACTTGAGTAGGAGTAAGTTGCTTCTGAGAGTAGATAACCCAACGTTTCTCTGCTTGCTCTTGTGAGGTATCATTTGATAGGTTCAAACCTGTCAAGACATAAACTTGGAAATTCTGTTTTCTGACTGTAGGTGTCGAGAAATCAAGCCAGACGAGAGAAGCATGATATTTGTGACAAAGTGCCCATGTGATGAGTGTGTCCCTTTGATTAAAGGGGCTGGTATCAAGCAGATCTATGCAGGAGATGTTGATGCTGGAAAAAAGAAAGCGGACATATCCTATATGAAGTTTGGTGAACTTGAGGGTGTCAGCAAATTTACAGTAAGTGTCAAAATGTACTATATTCTAAGAACTGGGCAGCACTGAGGCAGGGCAGGGGGTTGGAGGGAGCAGTCACCTGCAGCCTACACAGAAGAGGGGTTTCTAATGCTGTTTTAGTCAAGTGAGTGGAATGGATAGGTTGCTGTGTCATGGCACTGGAGAGAAGTGCTGTGCCATGTGCCAGATGGTGGGGCTGAGTGTGCCTGTTTTCTGTGGTGCAGTTTCCTTGCACATTTCCCTCTAATTGTTGCTGCTGTTGGAGGTGGTCTCTTCACACTCTTAAGTTCTCTCCAGGCCTCCCAGTCACAGCATGGCAGCTGGTGTGGGAGATGGCTGTGTGATTTTGTAGGCCCTTCCAGCACATCCTAAAAGAGCTGCGGTGGGTTTTGAAGGTGGCGAGGTGCACCTGTGCTTGAGGTGCTCACCGTGACAGACTGCAGCACTGTCAGTTTGAGCAGGCTCATTTCCCCTTCCCAACAGAGTAAATGGCCATGCATCCCTTAATAGCTTTTTATCCTCCACACAAGTATGTGTTGGAAGGAGAGCTCTTCATTTTCTGCCTTATCCCTAGTCATGCCTTGCACTGAAGGACTGTAGGGTACTTTTTCTTTCTCCCTTTGCTCTTTCTTCTGGAATAAGAAAACTTTTTCTTCTTCTTTTACCAGTGGCAACTAAATCCATTGCAGACTAATGCCATAGAATTCCATGACCCCTCAACCAGGGAAAGTAAGTATTTTTTCATTAATTCATTTTATTACTGAAGTCATAAAGTAAATGAGATCAAGTTTTAAACAAAGCTGAATTCCTCTGGGATTGATCAGTTTTAATTAATTTTGATTCCAATTAGTTAAATTTTGCTATGAAAACTCCTCTGAGCTTTTTGAACAGATGAACTAATGGTAAGTTGGAAAAAAAGCTTTTAACAAATGCTTGGCATTGGTACACACGTCACAAAGTCTAGTAATGCTGTTATCAAGGTCGACAACATGCTGTTTTGCACGTGGCCATTTCGGTTCTTTTGCAAGAGGAATCAGGACTCCTCCAAGTCATTTAAATATGTTCTGCAGAACATTTCAGTTTTTCTTTCATGAAGTAGAATCTATGACAGTGCTTTTCAATCAACATTTATTTTTCTGTGTGTATACACACATATATTAAGGCCATAAAATCCTTAACAATCAAGGAAGACATCGTCTGAAGACAGGATTTAGATGAATCTTATGTTGAAGCCTTTTTGTGCTACAGAAGGGACTCACCATAAGCATCTACTTTCAGCTTTCAGTCCTAGAATTTCTCATCCATGGGTGAAAATAATGTGGGAAAAGAAGATAAATAATTTTTGTGCCTCCAGGATGAAGATATGGAGCGTAAAGATAGGGAGTTGGTGGTTTTTCAAAGCACTGAGCGCCGTGCTAGGAGCATAAAAAAGACTGAAGGTGTTTTTTATAGCACAGAGATAGCCACGTATTACCAGCTGATTCCTAACATGTAGTGAGCTAGATTAGTGGAGAAGTCCCTTTGTTAGCTATTTCCTTATGATTCGGGGAGGAAAGGGGGAAGGGAAGGGCTCTGAGTAGTGTTTATGGCATTAGTAATCACTGCAAAATGTTAGGGCTTGTTTGTCCCTCTCTCTGCTAATGGTTTTTAGACCCAGCTGGAGAAAGATTCATCCTGGGGTACTGTTTGACAACCTTTAACAGGGCTCATTTTTCTAACAGTGTTTTCTTTGAGATGGTATGCTTGCATTTTCAACACTGAACTGGTTTAAGTTCCTTTTTTTCCTTAGTATGTTTCTTTTACTATGATTATTGCATGTTCCGCCCTATGGGGAAGAAGGCAAGCTCCCCCACCCCCCTACCTAGTGTTATTCCAGTGCACCTGTATGTGTTGAGAATTTAGACTATGCTTACTATTGTATTAATGTTTCACACATGTTTTTTTTTCTTTAGATGGGGTCCAGAAAACAAAATCACTGGATGACCAGCAGCACCAGAACAAGAAACTCTGTCTTGGTCACTATTGAATAATTATGCACTTCTGCAGTCTTGCTCTGTACTTTTTATAATGCAGCCTGTTTGCACTTTCAAATAAGGAAGAGTTTTATTTATTGTTTGGAAGGTGATTTTTAGAGTAAGTTTATTTATGATGTCTTAAATGTTTTACAGAATTACCTTAAGGTCTTTTTAATTTAGAAGTTCCTGGGGAAAAATGCTGCTTGTATTTTCTGTGAAAGTAACCGGGTGGCTAATTAGCACATTAAAAAAAACCAACCAAACAACTGAAAGTTGATTGCTGGTAGATCAGAGTAATAATAAAATGGCATCTTTTTCTGCTTGGTGTATTGAGGGAATGGATTTCAAAATTCTGGGCTAGCAGAATGCAGAAATAAGCTCTAGTTCTTCAAGTACAATCATCAAGGGAATATTCTAGGCAATGACAGATAAATAACCACTAACAATTATTCCTGATCCTGAAAGTGGCTTTTGCTTCTCATTCTCCTTGTATAAAGGAGACAAAGCCATTGGGATGGCAGTCATTGCTAGGTGAGTGATTTGGAGATCAAGCTTCTCTCTCGTGCATACCCTCTTCCAGCTTCCATAGCTGCAGAGCTACTGGGTTTTGTGCTACTTGCATTGCTGCTCTGTGTGCTTCCTCAGATGCACCCCATCTGAATTAACGTAGGCAAAGACTAGCTTTGCTTTTTCTCAGCTTCTGGATGCAGGCCTAAAAGAATTTGTCTGTGCACATCTATCTCACTGGCCCCTACATACTATGTGAACATTGCTGGTGTTTGGGTTTTGTTAATCTTCACTAACAGGCTTCTGGGACTACAAAAGTGAATCAAGTGCCAGATGTCCTGTTGTTTCTTAGATAGGATGGAGCCAGTGGAATAGCCTGAATTTTTTTCAGGTGCCAGTCTCTTGGATGACTACACGTGGAGCAACAGTGGCTTTAAAGCAGCCACTGAAACTGCAGGGTAATGCCCTTGGTAGTTTTGAGAGGATGCTGGGTAGGTAACAGTTAACCAGCACAGAGAGTATACCCAGAGGTCACTCTCCTTACTCCCATCTGTTTGCTGCTTTGAATATGACCTCTAGCTGTTTGTTTTAGCTGATGTTCCAAGACTTTCTGTTTACTCCTCTGCTCAGTTCTCAAGTGCAAACACCTTGAACCTTCTTCTGCTGCCAGTAGGATATATAAATCTCAGTTCTTTCCTGCACCTTGTCATTGCTGCCCTCCTTAAAGTCCTAGAGGAGGAATCGTCTTCAGATGCTGCTGTAGGTTCTGTTTGGGAAAGGTTGGACCTAGATAGTAAAGCTGGGATTGGCTAGTGGCCATCCTTAACATGGCATTAATCACATGGAGTCTGTTCTCAAACAGTTTGGCTACTGGTCCTGTAACTTAAGCTACAGTTCTTGATGCTTGCAGCTGCAGCAAGGAGCTATAATTCCTCCCTCATGGCTCACAGAATAACTTCATTGCTGACTACCTGGACTTTGGAACTGAGGAATGCTCCTCTTCCCACCATGACAATTCACTCTCACTGGAGCTGCAGAAGCTGCAGTTTCTCTGGCCCTTGTTAGATTGAAAGCCATTCAAGGGCTGCTGGCGGAGTGCAGCACGTGCAGGGTTAGCAGCAGAACTGTCACCAGGCAGCTGGCTGACCTGCACCACTGCAGTCTTGCTAAGCTGGGTGCATACAGATTCATTTCCCAGGACCAGGTACTGAGTGAAGGAGAAAAATCTGTCAGCTGAGGGAAGGGTGGTGAAATCTCTTTTTGCATCACACCACGGAACAGTGATTTTTCACAGCAACTCACAAGGAGGTAGCTGAACAGTCTCTTCACCAGGTCTTGCCATCTGGTGAGGAGGAACCCAAGAATTTAGGACCAGCAGATTCACTTGCAGGACCTCTGTGTTTCCACTCCCAGATTCAGAGTGCAGGGCCTGGGGAATACATTATTGGTCTGGATTCTGTACAAACCTCAGAGACGTCCTTCTCATCAAGGATTATACAGTTTTGTTGTTTGCAATTTACATATGAGATTGAAGTCAAATGTTGGTGTTTCATAAGAAAGATTATAATCTGGTTTTAAATCATAAATATTTTGCTTTGGCATGTCCTCCCCCTCCCACACACTACTTCTTGTAAGCATCTCGCATTAGACTAATTACTCCTGGATTTTTTTCTACAATAAGAACACTGTCCAGATTAGAACAAAAAGTCTGCCCAACCCACTGGAACCTTCTTGTTTCCATAATCCATTGGCAATGCTTTGCTACCTGAGGTAGAGGCAGGGGAAAAAAACAGGGGCAGGTCTCTTCAAGTTTTATGCTGATCAGTCAGCTGGAATCAAATCAGTAAAGAAATCTATGTCTTTATAGGAACAGCTGAAATGGAAAAGTCCCGGAAGCATCATAGGTGGCCTGTGTGCACTGAGAGATAAATCAATATATAAGTCAAATATCACACACGTTAAATAACTATGCTGCAGTGAATGCTGCTGGTAACCTGTGCTTCATGAGGAGTTCATACTTTACTTTTTATCGGTTTTTAAGAAGAGGATTTTTGTACAAAACTTTCCATCAAACTTGGAATTTCTTTCAAGGCTGAAAGCTTGGAAGTCTGCCTTTATTTCTGTCTTGCCGTATTTCCTAGTTTCCTCTAAAGGCTCACAAGTTTCTGTAGGTTCTGATTGTCAGTATAATCCTACTTCTTTAATTCTTATTGGAATAACTAATTAGGCTCTTTATCCTGGCCAAAAGGAACAATGTGAATGGGGTTTCTCTCTCAACCCATGGACTCCACAGGCGCTACTGTTCATGTCATCTGCCTACCAGGGAGAGCCCTGGAAGACTGGACATCTGCAGTGCTTATTTTGCAAATGAACTCTTAGGATGTTTGTTTCTTACACAAAAGAAGCAATGTAATTAAAATCAAGAAATGGAAAAGTTATATATTTTATATATTGTAGGAAATTTCCATATGCATTTTGGGTCTGTTCCATTCATTTCAGAGCAGTCATTTTAGTTGCAGGTATTAGCTATTAGTAATAATTTGGCCTCCTGACTGAGAATTACAGAAATTCTCTGTTAATTGTCTGCCTTACAGCAAAACATGTTTTCTGCTAATAAATTAATCCAACAGTAAGTACTAAAGTGTATTTTTAAGTGCTTTGGGTTATTAGAAACATTACAGAGTGCTTTGAAATGCTCACAGCTTTACCAGCACAGTGCTGTCCTTGCTCATGAACTGCCAACTGTTTGCAGAACTGTGTCACTTCCCTCTGCTCTGCCTGAAGAATTTGTCTCAACATGAGAATTTGCCTCCTGCCAGCCTGGGGGAAGGGTTAGGGTCTCTTCCCTCAGCCCTATGAACATTAATCAGCATTACTTCCCTCCTTGGGACAGTAAGACCTGCTGCTGGGAGCATTGGATGAGCTGCCACCTCTGCAGCTCTGTTCTTGGAAGGGATGGAACTGGGTGAAGCATCCAGAAGTAAAATCCAGAAGTAAAATTGGTCCCTGCTGTGCCTTGTGCCTTCTGCCCTGGGTTGCCTGCATGGGCATATGCAGGCATCTGGATTCAGAGTCACCATGGAGGAGGTGAAGGCCTGATCCATCTGGGGTTTATACCAACCTAGCTCTAGCATGGGCATGTGGGCTGAAGGCCTGTTAGCCAGTGGAGTGCATTAGGGCTTTTCCTACAGTTTGTCTTCTGTTTCACTTAGTCCAAAAGGAACCTGCTCAGTGAATGCCAAGACTGTCTCGTGTCGCAGAGCCACACGCAGTATGCGGGGACAGATGAGAGATGCGCTTCAGAAGGGCTCTTGAACTGAAATGTCATTGGGGACACACAGCAAGCAGTCAGTGGGGCATGTTCAGCCAAGTTGGCAATGGGACAGGCTTCCAAAAACTATGTTTAATTTGGGGACTACTTTGAAAAGCTTTACAGTCTAAATAGGATTCTAATTTTGTTTGTTTCAGCCATTCTGCCTGCAAACCAGACTTCAAATAGCTGTTTGGCTTTAATTTGTTAGATCCAGTAAGCAGCACTGCTTATAGCCTAGAAAAGAAAAGGCGGTGGATGGTGTGTGCCGGTTTCTAACAGGTCTGGCTTACTGTGTCATTAACGAAGAGGGTCACAGTGCCACGTGTGCAGAGCTGCGCTCCATTCCGCACTGAAGGCTAATGGCAGAGAATTGCTGCTGAACACTTGCTGATCTTCCTCAGGATCCTCCTGGTTTCCCAGACCTTCACACCTGCCTGCTAATGCGCTGGTTTTGTGTGCTGCATGTGTACACACTGGCGGCATCTGGGCTTAAGCGCTTGCAGATGCTGGGTAGAACGTTCCCTCTTTGAGGGGGTAGGGGGCTGCTAACACAAGATACTTCCCACTGGAACTCACCTCCTACTACCGGGATGGATACAAGTAAAGCCAAGATGAGGGTCGTTACCAAAACACTCCCTTGAAACTGGGTGCACCCATGTGCAGGTCGCAGCCAGAGGCTAATCCTACAGCCCCGGGTGAGACGGTAGGGGCAGGGAAGACTTTGGTGCGGGACGAGAGCAGGCAATTTGCTGCCGTGTTGATTCCGTGGCCGGTTGTTCCGACTCGGACAAGCCCCCCAGCGTGGTTCCCAGTTATAAACTAGGGCTGCTTCACCACCGCAGCGGCTCTTCCTCCTGCCGGGCGGGAACGACGAGGCTGCAGCGCCGCGGCGTGGCCGTCAGGGGGCGCTGTTCTGAGGCGAATAGGCCGCGCTCGGGCTCCCGGTCGCGGCTCCGCAGCGTCGGGGGGCGGGGGGTGTGTGGGGCCGAGTGTCCGTGCGTCTGTCATGGCAGGGATGTTTTACCATAAATACCATCGGGGGCAGCCAGCACATCCCGCCGCTGCAGGCGGCACAAGGTAAAGGTGTGCTGCCGCTCCGTGTAAAATGCCAGAACACCTGAGACGGCGCACAGCGCGTAAAGAGGAGGAGGGGGAAAATGGGGCTGGCACGCTTGTCGCGTAGGAAAAGGCCTTGCTTCAGTCGCACCAGCGCAGGCTTAACCGTATTCGGGCTAGGAACACGCGGGGAAAGCGCTGCGCACGGCTTTTCCCTGGGGTGTTTTGCAGGGTGACATTATCTTCTGCCCTCCAAGCATCATCTCTGTTTGTGCCTGAAATTTCCCGTGCTGCTTTCTGGGGGAGTCGGGCTCTGCCCCAGCACTGGATATCCACCTGAAGCCACAGGACCACTGTGCATTAATTCCCTTCACAGGCACTGCTGAAGGGGTAGGGTCTCTTCCAGCCATAGATGGTTATTTGCACTGCAGCATGTTAATCACTGGCACTAGAGAGGTACATTATTGATAACGAAGCCTTTCCAGTCTGCCTGCCTTTTTTTCTTTCTTTTTCCTCCTTCGCCTTCATTGCTCAACTATCTTTACTTTGGCTCTGGTGAGGTCACCTCACTGTTTTGCCAGTGAATTTCTCCCCTAGGGCAGCTAAATTTCTAACTTGCAGGAAAAATAAGGGGTTGAAGGAGCCTGGGGAAATCATGAAGTATTTGTACAATAACTTCAGCAAGAGCCAGGCCTTAGGGACATGTCCTACAAATGCCATCATAGACATATTCCCTCCCCTGCTGCCCCCAATGTCCTTTCAGAAGTACCTGAAAGATGTATATAAGATAGTATGAATGCCAGTGCATTCACCTGCAGTTACTCTTTCGTTCCCACTGTGGGGCAAGACAAATTTAGCCAGGGGAAACAAAAACCAGTGGAAGCAGAGTAGCTTAGCTGCATGGCTAGAAGTGGCATTTATTAGCAGGAGAGCTGGGTCTTTTGTTGGAATGAACATATGTCTCTCCTCCTCCCGCAATGCCTGCCATCGTCCCCTGGGACACACTGCATTCTTGCCTGCCAGTAGGCCTGTCCCCAGTGTCACTTTCCTTTGGGCCTTTAGCAGGAAGCATGAGCCATTGCTGTCAGCCCACAGCAAGAACCTGCTCCGTCCCATGAGCTAATTGCGGCTCTGCCCTTGACACTCCTTGGGGCACAAGGCGAGTCTGTCTGTGAATATAATTTTTCCCCCACACACCCAGCTTTAAAAGAGGGAGGAGGTGCCTTTCTCCGCTTCCCCCATGGAAGACCTGTGCCCTGCAGGCTCCTGCTTGTCCCACGCACACAGAGCCCGTTGGGCATCTGACCATCTGCCTGAGCAAATGACGGGTTTGTTTGCTCCTTGCTAGCTGCCAGGGCAGGGCTGTGCCTGGGTGTGTCGCCTGCTGAAAAGCTAACCCTGGCTGCGTGTTTGCACAAAGCTCTGAACAGATGCAGCGGGCTCTGCTTTGACAAGGGTATTTTTAAATCCGCTCCAAACCCTTGTCAAGCCAGCTGCTCTACAACTGAGTTGAAGGGCATTGTCAAAGCCACGCGTTAGTAGAGGTAACAGTACCCAGTGATTTGGAAATAAAGGGCCTCTATGCATAAGAGCTGAGCAACGCACTTCATGCCCCAAAGACAGGGTCCTTCTCTGTGCCCTCATAAGAAATAACAGACTGGTAGCACTCCCCAGGAGAGCTGCGCTGGGGAATTGGGTGGTTTGTGTTTCTTTAGCTGGGCTGAGGTGCCATGACTTACTGGTGCTTGTTGTGCACTTTGTTTATACTTGTCACCTTTGTGTTCAGATGTTTGTTGTGTCCAACTGCTTGGGAAACCTTGATGTGCTGGAGGTGCCTGCTGGCACCGCGTAATTGTTAAAACACATAGGTAACGGACACATGTGGCCATGGGACAATGAGACTTCATTCCCAAGAACTGCAGCAGGGGGAGAGGACCTGAAGGAAAGCACCCACAAGAAGTGCTACCAAGGAGCAAAACAGGCACACCAAGGGAGGGAGGAGGTTCAGGTGGCACGGGACACACATTGGGACAAACCTCATGTGCTGCTCCACAGCAGGTAGCTGCAGTCTCACAGATGGCCAGGGCATGAGATGCTTTTCCTGGGGCTAATGCTCAGTAGCAAAGCCCTCCCAGCTATTGCCAGTGCCACAGGGTGATGTAAAACAGACACTCTTCTAGCCAAGGGGAGTTACAGCGTTCGGATGCATGGTGCAAGGCACAATGGTTTCACACAGCCTGTGCTGGGACACCCCCTGCCCTCATCCCCAGGCAATACTAAGCCTGACAGGTGTGGGTGTTTGGAGTGGGGGAACTGCCTCCCCACGGCGACACGGCTGGACATGGCCTTGGCTTGGCCAGCGCCGAGCTGGCACTGCACCCTCTGCACAAGGTTTCCCCACACTGCCACTCACTGCGACACAGCCTGAAGTGGGAAAGGTTATTTTTTACTGTGGTTTTGCAAAGCCACTCACAAACGATGCCACAGGAAAGGGGTTGCTTGTTTAACTGTTTTTCCTCCTTTCACATTCCTGGAAAGAGGGGCAGGCACCGTGGTGCAGGACCATCACTCAGGGGGGCTGGGATGGCCTCCTGCCTCTCCTCGGGGCTCTCAGGGGAGCCGGTCCAAGTCATAGCCCCATGAGATGCTTGCATACAGCTGAACCACACAGCCCAAACCTCTAACCTGGGTCTGGGCTTTCTGGTAGCCTCCTCCCATGTTGCCTGCCCAGCTCAGAGCTGGCCCAACTGCTGCTACTTCATGGCCTTGAGCACTGCAGACTGAGGGGCTAAGGATCCACTTCAGCATGTCCTGGGGTGGCAGGCACTCGAGCTCTTTCTCCTGCCCAGGCCACAGCAGCTCTCCTCTGGCTATGGGGTTCGACCTCCTGCTCGAGGCTCTGGGACACCGCAGGCAGAGTCTTAACAGCTTGTGCTGCTCCACTTGGTGCATGTGTATGGAGAGAGCCTGAGCGAATTAACTCCTTAGCTCACTGGGCTTATTGCTCAGTGGGAGCAGAGCCCTGGATTTGCTCTGAACAGCAAAAAGACTGAACTCTCTGTTGGGGTGTTGGCTGGAAGGGGGACCACATGAGTTACTGAGACTGCATCTGCATTTATACCAAAAACTGATGTAAACCAGCCCCCCCATTTCCCTGCCCCCC